>OY757926.1:90954107-91261072 GCA_963585895.1 Sepioteuthis lessoniana | reverse complement strand
CACCACATGGACGCTGACAAACCGTAGAGAGAAAAGGCTTGAGAACAATTTAACAAGAAAGCTGCGAGCTGTATTCAACAAATCCTGGAAGCAACATTCCACAAAACAGCAACTATACGGTCACCTACTTCCCATCTCAAAAACCATCCAAGTCTGACGAACTAGACATGCAGGACACTGCTGGAGAATTAAGAACGAACACATAAGGACGAACGTTCTCCTCTGAACCCCTTCTCATGGACGAGCAAATGTTGGACGACCAGCTAGAACTTATCTGCAGCTGTTCTATGCAGACACAGGATGTAGCCTTGAAAACCTGCAGGAAGCGATGGACGATAGAAACGAGTGGTGAGGGAGATTCAGGGAAATCCGTGCGAGAGACATGACATGATGAAGATGATGATTTTAGACAATCAAGGAGGAAAAAATTCTTAGATTATTTTGGGTTTTGATCCTTCAAATTTTTCACGGCAAATCAAATATTATCGTCTGCAAAATCTCAAATTTTAATAAAGCTGCGTAAGTGCCGATTGGTCAATCCATGCAAAAATACAAATGCAAAAATTACAGCCTCTTGAGCCTATTTTTGCAAAAATGAACACCTTTCTTTAGCGTGGTAATCGGTGATTTTCCATATATATATATATATATAATATTTTTTTAATTTTTTAATAGAACAATTTTTCTTTCCATTGTATGATGGCTATCTGAAGAGGTTGATTTTTCTTATGGAGTAGCCAGCTAAAACAAATTCATAATACCCAAATGACGGTTTGTTGAGTTTTTTATTGTGTATATATATATATATATATATATATATATATATATATATATATATATATATATATATAATTTTCATTACCTGCTCAAATATTAGCTTTGAAAAGACTATTTCAGCAGTAGTTAATTTTGACAAATAGACTATAAAATCTCTCTCTCTCTCTCAATATATATATATATATATATATACCAATCCTTGTCGGAGCTCTTGAAACCTTTCCGAAGAACGTGGAAAATTGGCTGAGATAACTTGAGTTCCGAAGAAGAATTGAAACCGCGCAGACTAGAGCATTGTTTAGATTGGTTGGATTACTGAAGGAAGTCCTGGAAGGTTGAGAAGATTTACTCTCACTCGGACTTCTGTGAAGGACACCAACTGCAGCTGTTTTGAAAAAAATCTTGCAAAGAGTATGTCTGTAGTTGACCATGCTTCGTCTAAAACTGAACAGAACTCATTTATTAGGGTTACTCAATGAATAAATGGAATGTTTTGAAACAAGCAAACTACTTTTTTCTTGGGGGGGAATTTTTTTCCACAAATATAAATTCTGCATTAATTGGTTTATAGCAAAAAAGTTTTTAATCTTGGGAAAATAATAGTTTTGAGGTTATTTAAAATGGTGACAAATCAGATGGAGTGATCCTGGCTTGAGTCTGTCATCAGATATTTGCCGGCTGATAAAGTGCCAACCATGTGAAATTTACAAAAGTATGTGGGATGTGTAATGAGAAGCATGTTTTTGTAAAAAAATGTTTACAAATGGACTAAACATAGGTTTGCCACTACAACCCCGCGTCGAAAAGACAGTCCATATAGTGGAAACACACTGACTCTCAGGTAAAGAACATTTTCTGGGCGGAGTAGTCAGTAAAGAAGGTCACGCTGACCGTCTTCTGGGACATGAAAGTACCTATCACTTGAAAAAGGTGCGATCATAAACAATACTTCCTATTGCCAACTCCTAAAACAAAATTCACCTTATTTATTAAATGAACCTCGTATAACGTGTTGTTGTGGGCTCAAATGATAGGTAATTTCTATCGATGTAGATACCTCCGAGTAACTGGGCTCAACTGTATCTCTACAGATCCACCCAAAAATGGAATAATGTTCACAGTCCTTCGAGCACATGTCATTAATCCTTGGTAAGATATTGAAACGAGATCTTCAGCTAATTCTTCCATCGACGGCCACTTTTCGATCGTTATTTCCATGGTAAACGTTCAGACGAGTTTCCGGTCCTCCTAATACTTCCAATCAGGAAGTTTTCAGTAGAAATATGGTTCGCCAAGTTTTGCGTACCTCATCCATGCTTTGTTGATATTCTTTGTTCCCGATGCAAGTTCCAATCAAACAGCTTCTTCCCAAGAATAGCCGAAATGTGGAACACATACACCCACCATTTATTTTTAATATGAACAGGAGCTCTGCAAAACTCAAGGTTAATAACTATCACATTGGTCCTTACATTCCTCCCTTCCATTTATATATTCATATTCCATCTTCACTCCTCCTTCCACTCTAGAATCATTTTTCCCATTCCTTTTCCATATCTCATTGCCCCGTCACCATAACTATTTGTCGAGAAGTAGCCCACGTTGTCTTTGCTAAAGGGTGAATTTTAGTATAAGAACAAAAGTATTTACTGAATTCATCTACATAAGTAAAAATTGACTGGGTAGATTGCATAGAATAATAATGACATTGCCCCTTAAACCCCTGAATCCCTCCCCATTCATTTATACATTCATATTCCCACTTTCACTCATCCTTCCACTCGAAGATCATTCGTCTCAATCATTTATATCTTTTTGCCATATTATCATCACTTTTTGCTGAGTTGGGGCCAATTTGGCCGTATTTTTTTAAAAACATGAAATTGTAATAAAAGTTGTGACAGAAGGGTTGTTCTTATTGTAGATCTTAGCAACGTCAGTACATGATATTTCTTTTCTTTTTATATTAAATCAAAAAGTGTCGTCTTTTCTCTCGAAGGGAGCATTTTACAACTCCTGTTTGGAATAGCCCATCAAATTCCTATCATCATTCATCTTTCCACTCTAAAACTATTCTTCTTATTCATTTTCAACCTTTCATGACCATATCATCGTAATCTTTTGTTGTGTAGTGGCCAATATGGCCTGACTTCAGGTGAAGTATTAAAAATCTATCTAAAATTTTTAAGGAAAATATTGTAATTATACATTGCTTCTTTGAAATTAGTATCTTCATCTTTTTTCATGCTGTTTGTCTTAGTTTTTGTGTTTTTGTTTGTTTTTTGGTGTGTGTCTGAGGAAAGTCCCCGTGATAAAATGGCTTAAAACCTGGACTGCGGTGTCGAAGTAAATAAGTTGGAACTCCATTCGCGTTCACTCTTGAAGCCCCTTATTCCTCCTGCTCTGGATTAAAAAGTATTACTGCTATTTCTCTACGAGAATGACTTTGGCATTAAGTAAGCCACAAAGGTTGATATGCCATTCAAGAAACAAAACTACCGTGTCTAGCAGAGTAACATCAATAGCAATGGTGTTGATTACGAGTTCTAAACTTCTTAAGAACTTCAAAGGAACATAAAGAGAACTTTTTCTGATCCCAGGATGAATAAAGGGTTCTGCTCAGTTGTTCCTGTAGATTAATGGACACATAAACTAACTTAACAAACTAGATGACGATGCAAGTTTGAAAAAAAACGTTACATAATAAAGACAACATTAATGGATCATCCTATAAAGATTGAATTTAGTAACAATGGCCAGCGAGATTGGTAACTCACCATTTCACTGGAGCAGGCACCCCATTCGTCTTCTTCTTCCTCTTCTTCTTCTTCTTCGTCGTCGTCGTCGTTCAACCAATGAACAATCAGCTTCATAGATTTTCGGACGCCATTTTTTCCTATCTACACTTTTCCACCCACACAATCGATACGCCATCACTGATGACGTCACTCATACCATTGCCACATTAATGACGTCACTCATACCATTGCCACAAATAGCTGCACATCCAACTAATTTATCCTTCGGCAAAACAACAAAATATCTTCTTCATCAAGTTATCAAAATATTTTTAAATTATCTAATTAATTGAAAAAAGAAAAATACTGATTATTCTGTAGGGTATTATTAACACTGACTAATCTCCCTCACCTATCCATTCTCTCTCTCTCTCTCTCTCTCTCTCTCTCTCTCTCTCTCTCTTTCTCTCTCTCTCTCTCTCTCTCTCTCTCTCACACACACACACACACACACACACACACACATATATAAACGAATTAAAAGCAATGATAATTGTAACAATAATCACATGAAATTTAAATGCAACAAACAGTTTTTTAAAGTAAATTCTTTTTATTCGTATAAAACTTAGTATTTCTAAACTTTCTTACGCATTACAAATGGTGTTAACTTGCGTGTATCAATAATGAAGGCGAAGTTTTTTTCCCCTTTTACAATCCTTCGTTTCCGGTTTGAATGAATTATATGAAACCTATTATAATATAACCTTGAAGAATATGATTTTGAACATTGTACTGTTATGTGTGTGTGTGTGTGTGTGTGTGTGTGTGTGTGTGTGTGTGTGTGTGTGTGTGTGTGTGTGTTTATCTAATTGCACAGCCATATACACACACGAAAGAAAATTACCTTTTTCGACAAATGGAAGCTTAGTTGACCTTTTCAGAAAAGTTTTTTTTTTTCGCCCAGCCCGCTGCTGAGTCCCAAATAATTGAATGACGACCAACAGTGTCTCCTGGATTTAAAATACTCCGAAAAGGAAGATAGGTCAACCGAGGAGCAAACATCTCGCCACGACGAAAGATTTTGAGGTTACGAACGTCTGCCAAATTCATTCCTCAACCTCCGCTCTTTAATCTGACTTCACTTAATCGTGCACCACGTGATCATATTAGAACATACACCACTTGATTATATTAAAACATATGCCACGTGATCATATTAGGACATACACCACGTGATTGCGTTAGAACATACACCACTTGATCATATTAAAACATATGCCACGTGATCATATTAGGACATACACCACGTGATTGCGTTAGAACATACACCACTTGATTATATTAAAACATATGCCATGTGATCATATTAGGACATACACCACGTGATTGCGTTAGAACATACACCACTTGATTATATTAAAACATATGCCACGTGATCATATTAGGACATACACCACGTGATTGCGTTAGAACATACACCACTTGATTATATTAAAACATATGCCACGTGATCATATTAGGACATACACCACGTGATTGCGTTAGAACATACACCACTTGATCATATTAAAACATATGCCACGTGATCATATTAGGACATACACCACGTGATTGCGTTAGAACATACACCACTTGATCATATTAAAACATATGTCACGTCATCATATTGGAACACATATCAGGTGACACCACTAGAGCAGATTAAAAAACACACCAGATTATCATATTAGTGCTTTCCACGGTCTGCTGATTGTTTGATTGATTGATTTTAACGGCATGCCAACTCACCTAGGATTATTTTATGCCTTGAGGTTCGGGAATCGCATTCACAGTACATTTACATTTACATTTTTTGTATTGTTGTTTATTAAGAGTTTTTAGCACATACTCATCTGATATCTAGAGTTTGCAGCGGACATTCGTCAATGATAGATTCGAGGCTGGGCCATCTACGGGTGAGCGAACAATTATTGACAGTACAGCACAGCACTAGACCTCCGGGTCTAGTTCAAGCTATGAGCAGGCATACGTGCCAGACTCACATTGCACTTAGTGAGTCCGATTCCCAACTGCACCCAGTGAGCCTATGACCAACACAGTCCAGCAGGGCACGGACCTCGGTTCGTGCCTCACCCGACCCGCTTCCCTAAAACCCTCACTATAAAAAGACCTTGTGTCAAATCCTGTCTGGTCGAAGACAACGATAAATATTTAGTTATATGATATCGAGTATTCCTATTCAATACAAATAATTTGCGCACAATTATATGATATCAAGTATCCCGCTCTAATAATAATATTTATGGTTTCAAATTTCTATTTAATAATAGTCATTTCTTTGCTCACAACTGTATGGTTTCAAGTAACTAATAGTAATCCTTGTTAAACAATTGTAGCTTCAAGTAACTCTTCTTAATACAAATAATTTACAGTTATATGGCATCAAGCATTCCAATTGAATACAAATAATTTTTAAGCAGATCTATTTGACCCATAGATTGGTTCCTAACAGGTACTACCACTACGGGTCAGACCTGGGAATAATGGCATTGAAAGAGAGAACTCCATATTCCCCCGAGCTCCAGAACATGAACCTCACCATTAGATGCAGTTTTATTTCATGACCAGGAAAATCGTGGGGATCCCCGTGACGTAGTAGCTAACGAGCTAGACTGTGGCATCGTACTCCAATCGCGCTATTACGTTCACTTTTGGATTAATGCCCTTTGAAAATGTATGAAGTCAGTTATTACCCCAGGTTTGACATGGGTGGTTTTGGTATTAAATAACCCTCAAAAGTTGATATACCATTAAATAAAAAAAACTTAAATAGTTCCACTACTGTTCTTCGACAAGTATGGTTTTGGTGTTAAATTACCCACGAGGGGGTATCCTCGTGGTGTAATGGTTAAAGCGATGGACTGCGGAATCGTAGTAAGTGAGTTCGTACTCCAGTCGCGCTATTATGTTCACTTTCGGGCAAATACCCTTGGGAGAGGTATGAACCCCCTTATCCTCCCAGCTATGGGTTAAATAGTACCACTACTGTTCTTCTAGGAGAATAGCTTTGGCATTAAATAACGAACTAAGGTTGATATGCCATTAAACAAAGAAACCAAACCGAACCAAATTACCCACGAAAGTTGATATGCCATTAAACAAAGAAACCAAACCAAGACAACTCTTTTTTGTAAGGGCTGAACAGTCCACATATTCTATTGATAGGAAAAAATGAGATTTCTGTTCAGATTTTTTGTTATTTATGTTTTCATCAAAAATCACTCACATTACCGTCGTCTATATTTCAGGGATAAAGTATTTGTATTTGTTCCAAGGTAAAAAATTTGAGCATAGTGGAAAGGGTTTATGAATTTCAAACTAGATAGTAATTAACGCGTCAAGTATCAGCATACTTTTGCCATAATAACCATTGGATCGATTTTGATTTTGAAAATGAACAAAAAAAAGGGTCGCATCATAAAAGATTATGGACAATGATTTTTGGTTTAAGTCAATCATATCGAATTCGCATTAACTTAAGACCAAATTGTCGTTTTTAAAATGTAATTAAAGATTAACATGCAAGACTTCGGCCACCTTTTACGCTGACATAGATAGATAGATAGATAGATAGGCATTATAACACAAAAATTAAAATCACAGAATGCAACTTATAGTTTCACACTTGCATATAACAGTTTCAGGCTTAAGAATTTAAATCCTCAATTATACTGCCTACGATGGCTACCCGAAAAGTTTATATGCTTACCAAGATATTCTCATGGCATGTGACTAAATGGGGTTTATTTTTCAACACAATCTTCCTTGAGCTTCACACGCTTATTCCACCGATGTTGCTTTACTCGGGAGCAGAACTTGTTCTAAACAGTCGTTTCCCACAAGAAATACAGTCCAATATAGTTTTTGCGCTCATGTGGAAGCCATACATCAAAACGACTAACATAACCAAGCTAGGGCAAATGATTTGAATAATTCAAATATATTTGTTGTCTCCTGCGGTGTTATTCTTTAGCAATTTCTCTATTCGATCGCGATCAATTTTGATTGGTCTTCCTGACAGTGGAGCATAGTATAGTAAATTCATATGAAACATTGCAAACAGCTTTTGAGATATCTGATTATTCATAGTACCTTTATTATAAACTACGTAGATCAATTTTTTTACCTTCTTTAAAATAGAAAAGTATAATATTCCTTAAACATTGCTTAATCTTTTTCCATCTTCAATATTAGAATCAATATGCAAAAGTTTGACAATTTTTAGAGGGTAAAAATATTTCTGATATGACAGTTGTTACAATATAATGAAAAGAAGTCCCGTTGCAAAGCGACTGAGGTGACGACCAATTGTGTCTAAATCAACAAAGAAACTTCAGTAGGTTGTCTTCATTACATAAGTTATGATGGCCAAATAGCTTTGTTTTTTTTTATTTGTCTGTTGTCAACTATGAAAACCAGGAACTCTTCAGCTGTAGCGTGTGAAGCATTTTGAAACACTGTTTATCATTCGGAGCCGCACATATAAATGGAGAATATAAGAAAAATACATAAACATT
This sequence comes from Sepioteuthis lessoniana, assembly GCA_963585895.1. NCBI lineage: Eukaryota > Metazoa > Mollusca > Cephalopoda > Myopsida > Loliginidae > Sepioteuthis > Sepioteuthis lessoniana. The sequence continues at coordinate 91,252,977 of OY757926.1, read as the reverse complement.
CAATAAGTGAAAATTCTCCTATTAATTATTGGTGTTTATTTGGATAAACAACAGCACTCTTTACAAATAACACACACACACACACACACACATATATATATATATATATATATATATATATATATATATATATGTGATGTATAAATAATGAAACGGTTATTAGTAAGTAAAGTCAGAATTCAGGCTGATGATGTGTGGGTGCATTTCGCAATAATGCTTTTGTGAAAGGCATGAACCCACACCTTCAACTTCCAGGTATGGAGAAAATAGTAGAAAAGATTTGTCTCCCTTATCATGGTAAAATGACTACTTGTTTAAATTTTGAACTGGTCTTGAAAAAATATCTGCTTACATTTAGAGTTTTTATTTATTATTTAAAACACCACTTCCAAAACTAAAAGGTATTTACGTGGATTTTCTTACTTTTATGATTAAGGCCTTATAGAGACAGACAGACAGACAGACAGACAGGGGGATCCAAGTTTGGATAGCGTAGACACATGGTTAATGGTGCTTGATGACTGCTTGTTTCTCGCCTTTGCAATCATCAGATCTTATTCTGAAATGAGTCACCAATCACCAATGAGTCTGTGTCTACGCTACTCTTACTTAGATCTACATATGCTTTATTACTGATATTGAGTAGTCTTTATTTAAGAATACAGCAAACTACATTATATATATATATATATATATATATATATATATATATGTGTGTGTGTGTGTGTGTGTGTGTGTGTGTGTGTGTGTGTGTGTGTGTGTGTGTGTGTGTGTGGTTGGGCAGCGGTCTTTCATTTAAGCATGTTTGATTAAATAATAAAAACACGTTTTGTCAGGTTGGAATTGGTGGATGCTGGCCTATGTGAGGTCCGAAAACGCTCGGGACAGTTTTGGTAGATTCATCCACCAATTCCAACTTGAAACCAAGACACTTATCAGGAAACTTTAAAGGATCTTAATAAAATTATATAGACAAAATGTGTCTCTATTATTTAATCAGACATATATATATATATATATATATATATATATATATATATATATATATAATACGATAGTCAGTTATTTTGTTTGGCTTAGTTTGACATAATGCCTGAAATGCGAGACACTCAGTGAGAATCAAACTAAATAGGTATGGTTTATAAGCCAAGTTCCATAACCGTTACACTACACAAGGCATCCGACTTCAGTAATACTGTCGATCAGCAGTCTTTACAACAGCGGTCCTCAAAATATTCGATAAGACATTCTAGAGGATCAAAATTGCGCGGGGGTTGATTACAAATTGTTGATATAGAACCATATCAACATTCCATCATTGCTTTCGTTGATTTCCAATAAATGGCAGTGAAATTACAATGATTAAAGTTTGTTTTTCTAACAAATTCTGCTACGTACTTACAGTTAAGTTGGCAGGCAAGATTTGTCTTGTTTAATTTCACTTTAAAAGAAAAAAGAAACTCTTCACTAGAGAGTTCCTTTCTTGTTTTAAAGAGAAACTAAAATAATTTGTCCTGTAATACGGTATATATGTTTTCTTTTTGTTTTTATTTTGAAATTTCAAAACATTGTTTGTGCTTCTTATTAATTCAATTCATTTATTAAATTTAACCACAAATTCATGACCCATTATGACAGCCACAGATTTTAAAAGGAATCAATGACAATATTCACAAGAAATTTGAAACTTATTATTGTAGAAGAGATTAGAATATGGTTAATTAAAGAAATCGTTGAAATTGTAATGAAACAAAGACTTTTTAGGTTTTTGCCTTTAAATACAAATACGACATAAAGATATTTTGATGAGATGGTTAAAGATGGAGATTGTGAGTTTTCCATCCAATTTGATGAATCAACTTTTCATTGTTTAGACATTCTCATGTCTTATGTGGGTTTTTTTTTACTCAAACCCAAAACCAAATTATTCCCTTTTTTTTTTTTTTGTTTTGGTTTTGTTGTTGCTGCCGTCTTTTTTCTTTTCTTTTCTTTATTGCAAACAATCTTAAATGTGATGCAGAAGAGGTGATGATTTTTAAAGCTTGAAAGAATATTTAAATAAGCATAACATTCCATTTAGCAATATACGACGCACTTTCACTGGTTGTCCGTCTCAGGGGATTTGCTGCTACTTTCCCCAAAGAAAAGATTCCTGACAATTCACTGTAAATTATACGGACACTAACTTGTGGGAAAAAATTCACTGACAAATTGTGTAATAATCTACGGGTGCGTATCAGATCGATAGATAAAATGAAAGTACATCTACTTAATTCAAGACTGTTTGGGAAACTATTGTGAAATAGTTAACCAATTACTGATATATATTGAAGTAAAGTAGTTTTTAAAAGGTGTTAGTTTGCAAAGGCTTGTCAAATTGTACGACTAAACTATTCAATTCATACAGGTGTGGATTCTGAATTATGCTGAAATCACTAGAAATCAACCAAGTTAAGCAGGGATGAACCTGTTCAGTTGTCAGATGGGTGATCACTTAGTAAGAATAGGTACGGGAAGTAAAACAAAACCTGTGTAGCAGACCAACCAATGCCGAGTAAAAAAATTGTTGTCTAATTAAAATCATGACCCCTTTTAATTGATCAAGTTGAATAAATCTACAAGGTTTTACAAGTACGCTGTTTTAACTGCAGATTAATTTGCATGTTTAGACACATGCTGGTATTTGTTTTACAAATGCAAATTAAAAAATGATTTCATTTTCATTCCTCTACTTAATCTGGAAAAATGCTGTGAATTTAAATAATTCAATCCAATTGGCTTGGAGTACATTTAATGAACTCAGAATATTCATGTCTTTGATGATTTGAAAACGGATGAGAACTTTCTTTTCGATTCAGCTGTACTTTATTAAGAATTGGCCGATGTACAGATTCATTCGTAAAGATGTAACAATTATTCAAAACCAAAAAACTCCTGTTAGACATCCAAGTCAAAATGGATCTTTTTTTAAATCGCCATTGTTAAGAAAAGATTTTCTGTATTTTTCCAACTTATCACAGCGGTAAAATGAAAACCAAATTATTCTTGATAATGAACTTTATGATGACTTGAATATCTACATAAAGACCCTTGAGAAATTGTTAAACTCCACTTAAAAATTGACCTTGTGTCATATCCTGCCCGAACGGAGGGGTTGGTAAATAGTACCCTTGAGAAATTGAATGAAGAATTCGATACAGACTTTTATTAAATGCAATATAGACTTTCATTAGTATGCAAAGAATTCCCTCCTTCCAAACTCGGTCTGATTTAATCAAATGATACACGTGAGAATAAAACTGAAAATACGTGTTTGTCTATTCATTTCCCCCTATGAGATCAAGTGAAAACCTCTTTTAATACTTTTTTACTTTCTTCGAGTTTGAAAAAATGACAACGAACCACTTGCTTTGTTCTTTTTCTGCGTCCAGCCCAAATTCGTATCCTGGCAAGAACACGACTTAGGCATAAGAACAGACACAACACTTTTATCCCAACTGTAGAGCTACAGATTCTTGGTGGAAATACCGATCCTTATGCAAAAAAGCTACATCAATTTTTACAATTGTGATAGTTATAATGATGATAATGATTTGTTGATGATTTGTTTATGGAGGCGATCGTGGTGTAACGATTATCAGCAAAGGAAATGGACACGACGACCTGAGTTCAAATCCTGAACGAGGCTATTTGCATTTCATTTTGTGCTAATACCTATGGGAAATGTATGCATCCAATTTTTTCTTCTTCTTCCAGCGCTATGGGTAAATTGTAGGACAAGCTGGCAACTTTAAGCTTGAAACCGGTCTAGGAGAAATAAAACTCTGGATTGAAACCTGTGACGCGAACGTGGCTGGAGACCTCCTTCAAACACCAATATCCGAAAAACTTCACACGTGATTACTAGTGAGGAGTCGGCTTAAACCATATCAGGTGAATGCCGTCAGGCGCACACACACACACACACACACACACACACACACACCCAAGATTTATTTCTTCTTCTACCATGTCAAAAGTTATTGTGTTATGAAAAATGAAGCTTCCATCTCTTGTAGCCTTATTAATATCTTGAAACAAACGAGATACTCAGTAAAAAAGGTTCTTCAGCTTCAGTTAATGTTATGTTTTCTTCTCTTTTTTTAGATGATGACCGTGCGTTTGGCTACTTACGCATTACCACGGGGGATGAGATGAGCCGACGCCAAAAGTTTGTCCTAATCACCTGGGCTGGATGCAATGTGTCAGCTCTGAAGAAAGCTCGACTTAGTACTGACAAGTCAAGCGTCAAGGAAGTTATCCAGGTTAGTAATTAATGGCTATCCAGGCTGTCTTATTTTTATTATGACTCAGCAAAATCCCCTTGGACTTAATCAGTTAATTAATCGTATAACAAAACAATTTCACTTCCAGACGGCAAAAGATCAATCAATAACGTTAGATCGATGAAGATCGATTTTTCTTAAGATGTTTTGTTTGTTTGTTTTGGTTTGGGTTTTTTTTCATTTGTTTTTCTTTTATTTTTAATCTGGGAAAATAAACACTTGTTTATTCTTTGAAGACAGGCAAACAGTGAATAACTGATTTATCATCATCATCATCAAGACGTGCGGACAGCACAGACTCCTTTGACTCTCTCTCTCTCTCTCTCTCTCTCTCTCTCTCAATCTCCCCATCCGTCCCTCTCGGTCATCGCTCTTTTCAATTCCCCTAGACGGTATCCAATGTCCGCACAGACCTGATGAATATACGTTTTTGCTGGTCGGTCAACACTGATGTGTGCATTTGTAGAAGTCCATAAAAGACCATCACTTATGAGTGCGTTCTTACTTTTCCGGTAGTGTTTAGTATGCCTTGGTCTTCTGACTTGGATGATTTATGAGATGGGCGGTTAGTGGCCGTACATCTGTTTAGTAGCGTACTGCTTCCAAGATCTGTTCCAAACAGCATGTAGCATTGCTGTGTAGCTTTCATCATGCCTTTTTCTCCAGATGTTTCGTTAAAGTCCATGTAGAAAACTTTGTTATAATTTTAATAAACCAAAATTAGAATAATTTGGAGCACCACGTATTGTATAATGGTTTGCGAGCGATGTTCACGCGACAGTGACTTCGATTCTCACTAGATGCCCAATAATTCTTAGCTTGTGTTAATCTAAGAATATAAAAAGAAATAATGAATTTTTTTTTAAATAGGACCAGCCTCCATATCCAGAAATTAAAGATTGCTAAATTGGTGAATTAAATACAACTTTTTTATCAGTGTCAAAAAGATACCAGAATGAAACACTATATTTACAAATGATTAACTTATAATTAAGAATTTTAATTTTATATATATATATATATATACGAAGTTCGGCTAAAAAGTTTATAGGCTGATTTAGATACTCTCATAGAATCAGGTGAGGTTTATTTTTCAACATGCCCCCTTTCTGGTTCACATATTTCTTTCATCGGTGTTGCAGTACTTGGATCGCATTGGTATAAAATGTCATCGAGAGTAAATATGACGTCATCATATCAACTATTCAGCCTATGAACTTTTCTGTCCATTCTTTTATATATATATATATATATATATATTAATGAGTGAGCCGAAAGAATCACGTTTGTTTTGGTTTGTAAGGTGTCGACTTATAACTAAAAAAACATGAAATTGAACATTAAAATTGCACATATACTTAGATATTTATTATAAGGAAAAGTACAAAATTTAGTTTTTTCATTTTTACTGATTAAATGATATAATTCAATAATTAAAAATCAATTAATTTGTGGAACTCTTGACATTTACTTTATAAGTACAAAAAAGGGAACTCTTCAGTTCTTCTTAAGATCCGCCATATTTAAATATCGCACGGACTTTATCGGCGAAATTTTAATTTAATGCTTTTTCGAAAATTATTGTTTTGTAATTTTGTACTTAATTGTAAAAAAATAATTCTTGCCTTTTTGGAGAACGAAAGAAAACTATGAAAATGTCTCAAACCAAGGGTACGTTTTTTTATAATACTATTCTAAATGTGAATTAAAAAAAGAAATTGTAAGACGAAAAATTTTACATTTTTACTTTTTCTCTTCTTTTTATTATTAGGAAACATTTTATTTATTGTTTCTTTTTACTGTACCTACCTATAATCTTACATTTTTAGACGGTACAAAAGAAAAAAATAATAAAATTAAACGAAAGCGCTATTTATCAATAACTCAAGAACTGATTTTTTTTTAAGCGAAAAGTTTTTCAGTTTTCTTAGAACAAAATATATTAATATTTAATCAGTGTAACTCGAAAACTTAAGAAAGAAAGAAAGAAAGAAAGAAAGAAAGAAAGAAAGAAAGAAAGAAAGAAAGAAAGAAACTATTCATCGAATAAACGAATACTTTTTATTTGAATTATTTAAATTTTCCACCTAAAAATAAGGACACATTTTTAATTCTTAGCTATTAGATTTTTATTGGGTATAAAGGAAAATAGATTAAATGAGTACATTTTAGCACTGTAACTTAAAAGGCAATTAAGAACTGAATTTAAATTCTTATCACCTTTTTAAAGTCTTTAGAAACATAGTTTAGGGTTACATTTTTAAGTGATATTTTAAATGTAAACAAAAATACTTAAAATAAAAAATAATACAATACATGAATTATTTGATTCTTTTATCGTTAAATTTTTAGAGGGTAAATAAAAAGTTTAATGAAAGCTCTGCTGCTTTCTCGAAAATTGTTAACTAAATAATTGTTCTGTAATGTGTACTATTTGAAAAAAATAAAAATTTGAGACCAAAAAAAATCATAAAAATTTTTCAAACCTTTCACTAGTATAGGGTTACATATTTTTATAGATTATTTTAAATGTAGACAAAGAATAAATAAAAAAAGAAAAAAACAATTCATAAAATAAAAGAATAACTTTTATTTGAACTAATTGGTGAAATCTTTCAACTTCAAATAAGGATACATTTTTTTTTTATTATTAGCTTACTCCTCTCTTCTCCCTTTCTCTCTCACTTACTGCTGTTGTAATTTACTAAGCTTTTTGGTTAGATGTAGCACAAGGCTGCATGAATGGGGCACCCAATGAGAATCGAACTCACTCGTGTTGGTTTGCTAGTCTAACATGCTAACCATTACACCACCCAAGGTCCCCTCTTACTTACTGCTGTTCCTAAAATCCTTTTAGTCCGGTCAATTGCCGAGTACTTCAGCTAGTGAACAGTAAAGAGACATACTAAATAGATTCCAGTCACATGAAAAGGAAGAGGCACTCCTCTGCGAATGGTACTATTATCACTTTATGTCAGGTGTGCTAACGAAAGTTATAAACACCTTTGGTTGACCTTGTTAAGTAAACCAGTGCTTATGTATCGATGCATACAAGTACATCCTTTTCAATTTAACCACCCATGTCTGACACATACACCTACGTACATTTCATTACACCTGTCTCATTTTTCAGGTAAGACAGGAAGTGATAAAGCCTTCATATCTTACAATCAAATGCAATATGAGTCAACGTTATTCTTTTTTATGTTTTGTTTTTTGTTATTGTTTTTTAGCTTCATTTAAAAACCGTTTCTCTTTCGTTTGTGTTTGGACATCTGTGCTAGTATGAAACGGAATTTCCTGCTCATACTTTAAACAAATCTATGTACATACTCTACGAATTAAGACGTAATATATTCCATATATTCATCCCATCACCCAGTCGGTGGGGGTTAAGATACACTGAAAGTATTCCCTGTAAAGGAACAAGACCACCACCACCATCTTAAAAAAAAGGTTGTCCTCAATATGACACCTAACGGCATCTTGCAATGAGGCTCCAGTTCTACAGATCTGGGCTGTGTGGAGTACCCTTATCATTGCCATTACTCTCAACTCCACTCTGACCTGCAGTTGTAGTACTCCTTAGGATCCTATCTATGGGGCTCAAATAAATCTGTTTAAAAATCATTCGTATTCGATGGGAATACTTGATGCCGTAAAACAGAAAATTATTTGTTTTAATGGTTACTTGAAGCTATAATTATTTACTACGGATTATTATTATTATTATTATTATCTACTTAAAAGCGTATAACTGTGCAAACAAATGACTATTATCAAATAGACACCCTCTTTTTTTTAGTGGGGGGTTAACCTCTCTACAGCGGATGCTGTAAGCGTATTCTAGTCTCTACCAAAAGAGCATTGTATAGAATTGTATAGAAACCAAAAATTCTAATTCATGTATTTACCCAACCCCTTCGCTATGGGTAGGATGTGACACAAGGTCAATTTCTAAGTGGAACCAGAATTTTCCTTCTCCTAGACTAGTTGCCTAACTAAGGCTAACGAACTAGTCTGCCCTACTATTTACCCATAGCTGGGAAGAGAACATGGAGTTATGCCTTTCCTAAGAGCATTAGCGCGAAGTGTAACACAAACTGCTTCGTCCAGGATTTGTACTCGGGTCGACGATTCCATTTCCTATGACGATAACCGTTCCGCTAAGCCCACCTCCCTTAAAATTTTGATATATGTAGAAATAAAAATATAGGCCACTAATTTGAAGTCCTATTTCTCTTCATACTTACGTTTATATGCATCTATTCTTCAGAAACCTATTTATACGTCTAAAATGATTTCATGTGGATTTTTTTTTCTCCTGCTGCTGCTGACATGTAACATGAGGAATTCTTCAGTCTCACCACTTGCTATTTTAAAGGAAGTCACTATGGTGACAGCCCCTTTCAAAGGTTACTTCACTCAACCCAACAGAGTCAATAAGTTCACATATTTACCAATCAACAAACGCCCACACCTACCCACCAGAAATGATCAAATAAACATGCCCGGACGAGACTTTTTTTTACCTATATACCCACACTGAATTTGAGATGTTTTAGTTTGATATTGTAAAAAGGTTTGTTTATTCAATTTTCATCGAGAACAGTTTCATGGTACCTTTGTCAGTTGTTCAGTCTTAGCAGTCGGAAGTGGGAAATCTTTTTTCAAGAATTATGTTACCTGGGTGAGTCAAAAGTTTTGCAATATTTTGGTAGTACGTGATGCACAAGCGAGATGCCTTTCCTGAGGTTGTGAAGGTGACGAACCACTCTGGACTCTAAGATGCCAAGTTCGCCTGATACTCTTCCGAGTGCTACTGACGGGATTTGCCTCTATAGCTTGAAGCTCGACCTCGGAATCCACGGTTTTTGACCGACATGACTTTGCTTAATTGTCGAGGTTCTTGTAACCCTAGCGAAATTTCTTGAACCTTCTGGTTACTGTACTATGGTCAAGTACGCATTCAACTTTTGCACAACAAATGTTTTTGGTTACTTCCGCTGTGCCATGGCTCAGGTTTGGTTTGGTTTGGTTTGGTTTCTTTGTTTAATTGGCATATCAACCTTTGTTGGTCATTTAATGCCAAAGCCATTCTCCTAGAAGAACAGTAGTGGTACTATTTAACCCATAGCTGGGAGGATAAGGGGGTTCATACCTTTCCCAAGGGTATTAGTCTGAAAGTGAACATAATAGCGTGACTGGAGTACGAACTCACTTACTAAGATTCCGCAGTCCGTCGCTTTAACCATCACACCACGAGGACACACACCCCCCGCCATAGCTCAGTTCGAACTCGGAAAGCATAAGTTCACGAACTAGACTACATTGCACGTTCATCGGTGCAACTTTCAAATCACAATGCACATGTCAGCGCACCAACTACCTCGATACTCCCAACCACATCAGGTTCTTACGACAGCTTGAACTGCTTCAGTCACGTGATCTACACGCCACAATCTAGAAAATCTCTAAATATTGCTAAATTTTTTATCAATCCAAACATTAAATTTAGACTTTTACATTTCAAAAACCAAATAAGTTGAAATGTCCTAAGTTGTTTTTATGGGGAGTTGGGAGATTGCTTTGAGGGTATTTTTGTTGTAGTTTTCTGCTTACAAATCAGCTTGAACTTGCTAAGATATACACAGACATTTTTGAGAGCAGCTCAAGTTATTAATTAAAAGTTAACGGCTTTCTTGAGGGAAAATAAATGTTTTAATCAACTTTCAACGATGTTTATATTTAAATGACAATTTAAGCGTCCAAATTGTTGAGTAAAACAAAGAAAATTCTTACGTTGGTAAATTGGAGACATTTTTTGTGCTGAGATTATTAATAATAATAATAAAAGAAATGATATATAATTACAAGAAATTTGTTAATTGGAATTTTACATTAAATTCTTATTAGTGTGTGGGTCGAGAAGCACACTGTATAAATATTCTACACTTCATATTCACCCATTATAATCATACCGTTTACATATGTGGGAGTGCTATAATCCGTAGATCTTTATATGATAGAAATGAGTAGAAAAGTGGATTAACCAAACACTTACAACGGATTTAGTAGTAATCTTTGGTTCTTTATTCAAGAAAAAACTTTAACAAACTTAAATTAAGATATATAGGAAACTAGCAAAATTAAAAATAAATAAATAGTTGATGAATACGGAGATATATTATGGGGCTAAGGAGAGAGCAAGAGGAAGAGAGAGAGAGAGAGAAAGAGAGAGAGAGAAGGAGATTGTGAAGAAAAATATAAAATAAAATTGAAGTGCACATACAACTGTACGTATATAACCTTTGTTTTTATTCATACGATGTAGACACAATATGCATTTTATATATCTATACATCATCATAAGTATGCTGTGTACACTATATATATATATATATAAGTAAAGTAAGTATAGTTAGCGACGTTAGTTGAAGGTGACCCGAAGGCTCCCTTTTCGATAGCTTCTACACCAAGGTGTAAGGAAGGGCGCTACTCCTTTCCCTGGATTGCTCCACTTTACCCTTGATCCGTACCTTATAATGCTGAGTGTTAAGCATGGTAGCGTCAAGTACCATTTTTTTGAGTCTTTGGTATGACTCGACCTGTGATTGAACCCAGGTCTCCCGGGCCACTGGCAAACACTCTAACCATTATGCCAATGTCTTTGTTAATAGCAGCCGTTTCTTAGATTTAAATTATTAAAACTAATTAAACACTTAATTAAAAATAACTTCTGATAGTTTCGAAAGAAAAGCCCATTATATATATATATATATATATATATATATATATATATATATATATATGTGTGTGTGTGTGTGTGTGTGTGTGTGTGTATAAATGGTGTTTTTATTTTAAGGGTCAAGTTTATAAAAAAAGGAACCCTAAAAAGTTCTAAGTTGTGTAGACATTTTTGCGTTTTTTTTTCTTTATCAAAGAAATTCATTAATTAATTGTTAATTATTTTAACGTTTAGTATTTATTATAAAAGTGTTTAATTAACTTTGAGACAATTACTTTCATTGCTATTAGCAAAATAAAGTAGATATACGAGGTGCATACCATAAGTTACCAGACTTTTTTTCGTATGTTCATTTAAAATTGTCGTAGACTCTTGAAAATTCACTATGTTATTGCTATACATCTTATGAGATGACTGACCAATTTTTATAATTTCAGCTTCAAATGAACAGCTACAGCAGCAATTGGAATACACCCTACTAAAGCCTGATTGTCACTGCTGGTGACTTTCAAAAATGCAATCTAACACTTTAGAAGAACGATATGCAATAAAATTCTGTTTTAAACTTGGAAAAAACGTATGGAATGCTTCAGACTGCTTTTCGACCATCTTGCATGAATTGAACATCAGTTTTTGAGTGGCATAAGAGATTCAAGGAAGGCACGGAGTCTGTGAGGGATGATGAGAGGTGTGGGGGGAGTAAGGTCAATACACTAGAGTTGATTGGCAAACGGCTTAGGGTTAGGTTTAGGGTTACTATGTTGAGGTTTTAAGGGAGTTCAGAAAGAGATTCCGTCGGAAGAGGCCAGCACTCTTCAAATCGGGTCAGTGGCATTTCCACCAGGACAATGCACCAGTCCACAACTCCTTCTTTTTCAGACTATTTGACCAAGATGGGCATCAAGACAGTTCCTCAGCCTCCCTATAGTCCATACCTTGCCCCCAGTGACTTTTGCTTATTCCCTAAGCTCAGAGGCTGTCTTTATGAGATAATTGAGTAGATGAAAGAGGCTGTGACGAAGGTCATTGACACGCTCACATAAGAGGACTTCCATAGGGCCTTCCAGAAGTCGTTGGAATTGTACAAGTGCATTGCAGCCGGAGGAGATTACTTCGAAGGGGACTAGTGTTTCATGTGTGTACTATCAATAAAAGTGCCCATACAAAAAAGTCTGGAAACTCATCGTATGCACCTCGAAAATTATACATTTTAATTAACTCTCTTTTATATTAAAAAAAAAACTAATAAACCGAGTCGACCCGGAAAGTATCAAATAAATTTAAATATCTTGAGAACTTGCGATGCCTTGATGTAACTTGGCAATGAATCAAAGAGGGAGCTTACGTGAACAGATACTCTCTAGTGGATTTACTCAATCAGCAGTGAGACGCCATCAAAGTATGTGTAAGTTGTGACTACTACATTGACACACACTGAGCAAACAGATTCGTTGTGCTGCGAATAAAGTTTGTATAGTTTTTTTTGTTTCCGGTGGGGGTTCTACCCCTAAGTTCGTCAACTTTCCCCTAAAATCTAGATTTGGTTCCCTCTGATATTAAGCTTTTTCCAAAGTCATTGAAAGGGAGACTCCTGATCATGGACAAGATAATTTTTATAACGTGACGATCTCAAAAGAACAAGGCAAAGTACTGAAAAGTGTAAGCGGTTCTGAGTAAAGTATGTAAGTTCCAAAGAGGAATATTTTGAAGAAGACTAAAGTGCAATCGTCTTAGGTGGGTTAATTTTTCATTATTATCAAATAACTGGATGTTGGAGCCTCGTCATAATGTAATGATTTCACAGTTATATCGCAGATCAATTACAACAAAGGAGTGTGTTCGATCCTTACAAGGACTCATACTTGTGCCATAATCTAAGTTATGTTTAATTTTATTTTGGAAGCTTCGCATAATAAAATGGATTGATTGATTGATTTTAATGGCATATCAACCTATCTAAGGTTATTTTATGCCCAGGGATTACGCTGCGTTGTTGTTTCTTCAGAGGATTCTTTTGCGCATGGTCCTATCGAATAAAAATATTTTTAATAGATCTAATTGACCCATATATGGGACGCTAATAGATACTACCACTCCGGGTCAGAGTTCTGGAAATGAAAGACTCCAACACTTTCCTCAGATCTTCAGAACTAGAGCCTCACCATCAAATGTAGTTTAGCGACCTACCCAGGACACCTTTTTTCAGGAAGAGTCTTCCTCTTCTACAGGGTATACAGTCAGCGTATTATAAGCCCCACCGATAATAAAGATTAAGGGGGATAAAATATGACTTATGAATAAAGAAGATATATTTTTTGAAACAGATGAATTATGTTTTGTTCCATTCGAAAACTGTACAAGTTCTCTTTGGAATTACATCGAATTCTGCAGGTTATAAATAGATTTCACAAGGAACAAAAAAGATTGAATCAGGGAAGTTTACTTTCTTTCTCCGCACCCCTCCCCTCAAACTCATATTCCAAAAGTTTGAAGGCGGATGTTGCGTAATGGTTATCGTCGTGGGAAATGAAATCGGCGAACCGAGTTCAAATTCTGGACGAAACAGTTGTGTTTCACTTCACGCTAATGCCTTTAGGAAAGTCATGAATCCCTTAGGCCATGGATAAATAGAACAGACTGGCTTCTTTAGCCTGGGTAAGGTAACCAATTTAGAAGAAAACCCAATGCACCCTAAGCATAGATAGATAGATAGATATGCTACGCTACGATTATATTATTCAAACACATTGTTTTGACGGTATACTGAAAGATTTATCAAGTAAGTGAATTGTTTAAATACGCCGTTAATGTGTCTTCAAACAAAAATTTACAAATTCTAAGTATTTTCAGGATCATATAAAGTCAACAGTTTCACATATTTTGACTCTGATAGAAATATCATTAACCACCGCAGCATTAGGTGGTAAGAAACAGTTTTACTTTCAACTGTGAAAAAAAACTAAACATGATTAAAGACAAACAAAATAGATTGGATTAATGGAGTTTACCTTCCTTCCACGCACCCCCTACCCTTTCCCCAACTCATATTTAACGAATCAAACAGTTATTTCAAAGCTTTTTAAGGTTTTTAATCTTTGGTTTTGGTTTTTAGTTTTTGGTTTCGATTTTTTTTTCTTGCTTTTTTCATTGTCCCGCCATTTCAAAGGAAGGAATAATAATTTCTTTTGAACTTCATTGATGTCTGCGGTGTCCACCCATAAGAACAACCTGTCCAAGGTCACATGGTTCTTTTCCGAAGTTTTCTTTTTTTCTTTCCCGAATTAGGAACGGATACTTTTTGATATGCTGAATTCTCTCGGAGACCCAATTGTTCGCAAATTTGGCAAAGGAATTTATTGATTAAAAAACAAAAGTCGACTAAACAAGATTCAGATTTTACAAGAAACGAATATTCACAACTAATATGTTGTATTTTAAGAGGAATTTTATATTAAAGAGTCCGACAGGTGAATCGACAACAGTGATTGAGTGGGGAGTTGTATAATGATGTACGCCCAGTTTAGCTAGAAGTGTGTCGAAGTACACGTGTATACTTTATGGCTTGTGCATATGAGAGTTAAGAAGGTCACTAATATAATATATATGATTTCCTCTGACTCATTTGACTATATATATATATATATATATATAGCCAAATGAGTCAAAGGCAAGAAACTAGCCGCCACCAAGGCCCATTGACTGTGTGTGTACGCTATTCTAACTTAGATCTACATATGCTCTATCGTTGATATTGAATACTTTTTAAGAATATAACAAACTACAAGATAGATAGATAGATAGATAGATAGATAGATAGATAGATAGATAGATAGATAGATTGGGAGGGAAGAAGAGTGAGAGAAAGAGATTTTGGATGAGTAAAAATGAAAACGCAAACGAAAACATCACAAAAATCATCATTCAGTGGCAAATTAGACAGGAAATTACCTTATTTTTTAAGTTAAGTGTATTGCTTCATTAAAAATCCCCCTATGATGTGCCGTTATTTTTCTGGATTACGCTTACATATATACATAAAGAGAATTTTAATAATTTATATCATTAGTTATGAACAAAAGAATAGATACATAAACGTTGGTAAAATTAATCTTTCTTTTTCCTTTTTTTTTTTTGTTAATCCCAACTGGTTTCGATTTTGGGCCTTCACTAGAATAAATTCATTTTATGACTGTCTATATTTCAAGACTAATAGGCGTATGAATACTACAGGATTGGCCTCTCGTGGAGATAAAATTTGAACTTTTGAACTTAATTTATGCAGGAAGATCAGTCTAAAAAGTAATTAATTTTTAAATGATGGAATCTTCAAACGTTTTGATAAGTATTTCAAGGTTAGAATGTAATATTTATTTGATGGTTTAGTTAGTTATTGAGTCCATTTGGGACATAGGTTAGATGGTAATATCTATCGTCATGAGTTTCTTGAATTGATGTGGTGTTTGGTAAATTCTTTCCGGTCTTCTCAATTTTAGTGAATTTTACTTGACAATATGAGTGTGATAATCTGGCACTAGTCAAGGTTCGTACTGGATGAAACAGCTCTTAACTATTACCTGGGGCAATAAGGTTGTTATAGTAGATTGATTTCTCCAAAGTGCTGATTCTTGTCTCCATCAACCATCGAGTTATACAAATGAAAATAAATTTTGTTCAGACTTTCTAGCACTTCATAGCACATATATGCTATTTGGTTGTCAACTTTACAAGAGTTGGACATTTCCAGAGAATTGAAAAAGCTGTAGAACAAGAAGGTGACAGTGGTACTAATCGTAGTTGGAGCTATTGAAACCAGTCTCCACGAACCTGGAAAAGAAACTGGATAAACTAAAGATTTGGGGAAGAATTGAAACCATCAAGACCACAGCACTCCTGGAAACCAGAGGAGACTTGCTGTCACTCAGACGTCTGTGAAAAACCATCAGTTAGAGCTAGTGTGATAATTTCCAAAGCGGAATGGTAGTACGTGTTAGGCTCACGTATATGGGTCAAATGAAACTGTTTAATTACTATAATTGAAGCCATTTAACTGTGTGCAAACAAATGATTGATATTAAATAGAATGATCGTTTTAAATAGCAGTACTGGAAAGTATTTAACTGTGTACAAATAAAATATAGCAATACTTGAAACCATTGAAATGATTAATATTAGAACATGTTATTATTATTAATAGAATTATTATTGTTAGATAATATTTAAAACTATTTAATTGTATACAAACAAATGAGTACTGACACGTTTAAAAATTATGCAACCTATAAACTATTCGCTTACAAATTATATATATATATATATATATATATATATATATATATATATATATAATTTGTAAGCGAATAGTTTATATTGGGTAGAGTGTACGCCAATGGCCCGGGAGATCAGGGTTCAATCTCAGGTCAAGTTATACCAAAGACTCAAAAAATGGTACTTGACACCTCCTTGCTTAACACTCAGTATTATAAGGTACGTATCAAGGGTAAAATGGAGCAATCCAGGGAAAGGAGCAGCGCCCTCCGCTACACTTTGGTGTAGTAGCTATTGAAAAGAGAGCCTTCGGGTTGCCCTTGGCTATGGTCACCAATTTTATATATATATGTATATATATAAACCAGATTTGGCATTAAATAACCTACAAAGGTTGATATGCCATAAAACACAGCTAAAAAAACTGGAGAGTAGAATTAACAACAAGAAGAAAACTTTAGCTGAGGTAAAAAAAAGGCCAAAGAGGAATATTCCAGGGTGATGCGCTATCACCATTACTACTTGTGATAGCGATGATGTCACTCAGTCACATACGCAGGAAATGCGCACGCGGATACAATATAACTAAATCGCAAGAAAAGATCAATCACGGGATGTAAATGGACGACATCAGACTGTTTGCCAAATATGAAAAAGAAGGGGAAACTCTCAACGGACAGTGAGAATTTACAGTCAGGACATAGGAATGGAATTTGGTATAGAAAAATGTATCATGCTAATAATGAGAATTGGGAAACGAAACATGATGGAGGAATAGAACTACCAAATCAAGAAAAAATCAGAACACTCGGAGAAAAAAAATTACAAATACTTGGGAATATTGGAAGCGGACAACATCAAACAAGTGGAGATGAAAGAAAAAAATTAAAAAGTGTATCTCAGGAGAACGAGAAAACTACTCAAACCAAATTATATTGCAGAAATCTCATCAAAGGGTTAGGTTAGGTTTGGTTGGTTTTATGGCATATCAACCTTTGTAGGTTATTTAACGCCAAATCTATTTTTATGTAAATAATCTGTTCTATTGAAAATAGTTCAGTTTAGCATAAGTACACAGTTTAATTGTCAAAAACATTTCCATTTCAAACTATTCAAGCAGTTATATGTAACAATTCAGTTAAGTGTAAATACAGTTTTAATGTCGAAAAACAGTTCTATTTGGAATAATTCAGTTAAGCATAAGCACGTAGTTTAAGTGTAAGTACGGTTTAATTGTCAAAAACGTTTCTATTTCAAGCTATTCAGTTTACTCAATTCATTTTAGCATAAGTATGCTGTTAGTTCTATTTAACCCACAGATAGGGCTCTATCAGGTGCTACCACTCCGGGCCGGAGTGGACCTGGGAGCGATGGCAATGAAGGGGTACTCCGCATTCCCTAAAGCCCATCAGATTGTTTGGTGTCATACCCAGGACACTCGTTAGGGGGGCGTCTTACCCCTCTGCAGAGGTGCAGTCAGTGTATTCTACAGCCCCAGCTGACTGGGCAATCATCAAAGGGATAAACATCTGGGCTGTACCTTTTGGGAGATACTCGGTACCATTTTTGAAGTGGATGGGGGAAGAACTTAAATAAATGGACCAGAAAACGAGAAAACTACTGACGATGCATAAAGCCTTACATCCCAGAAATGACACAAACAGCCTGTAAATGTCAAAAAAAAAAAAAAAGGAGGACGAAGAGAATTTGCCAGGATTGAAGATAGCGTTAATGTATCGATACAAAGACTCGAAGACAAGTGCAGAGGACGACTAATTACAGCAATCCGAAACAATACAAACAACACAATTATCAACAAAACGGAAATAACCAGAAAACAAAAATGGGAAGGAAAAAAAATCTATGGACATTTCAAGAGACAAACAAACGAAATCTCACACAAGAAAACTTGGACAGGGCTAAGAAAGGGAAACCTTCAAAGAGAAACCGAATCTCTTCTAATAACATCACAAAACAACGCCATAAGAATCAAATATATCAAAGTAAGAATCTATAAGACGCATCAAAATAGCAAATATAGGTTATGTTGTTATAGAGACGAAATAATCAATCACATAATAAGCGAATGCCACAAATTTTTCACAAAAAGAGTAAAAGACTAGACACGAGTGAGTGGACTAAGTGATCCACTGGGAATTGTGCGAGAAATTTAAATTTGACCATACAAACAAATAGTATATACACAACCCAGAATCCATCCTGGAAAATGAGATGCACATACTTCTCAAGAACTTTGAGATACAAACGGATCACCTAATCTCAACCAGACGACCAGACCTAGTGATAATCAACAGAAAAAAGAGGACCATCCGAATAATGGATTTTACTGTTCCAGCTGATCACAGTGTAAAATTTAAAGAAATCGAAAAGAGAGATAAATATCTAGACCTTGCTAGAGAACTAAAAAAAACTATGGAACATGAAAATGACGGTGATACTTATTGTAATTGGTGCACTTGTTACAGTTACCAAAAGATTGATAAAGGGACTGGAGTACTTGGAAATAAGAGGACGAGTGGAGACCATCCAGACTGCAGCATTATCAAGATCGACCAGAATACTAAAAAGAGTCCTGGAGACTTGAGAAGACTTGTTGTCACTCAAACTCCAGTGGAAGACCATCTAACACTGGTGCGAAAAACTTTCAAAGGAGTAAAATAATAATAATAATACCGACGATGAAGTAAAGAAACTTCACGAACGCTATGAAATAAGAGCACAATAAGAAAAACTAGAGAAAATCCTCTCGCTCTCTCTCTATCTCTCTCTCTCAGAAAGCAATTGAACAGGACACGAATTGTGTCAAGTCGAAAAAGAAAAAATGAGAACGTTTCACTCGACTGGTTATTGTTTGATGTGATTGTGATTTAACATTCATTCGTTCGGTAAATGACTTCTACCTGTTCGTCATGTCTTTCTTGCTTTTTGTTGTTGTTGTTTTGTTTTGTTTTTTTGTTTTTGTTTTTGTTTTGTTTTTCTTGGCCAAGGCCGTTACAGCTACCGAATTGGATAGTGTTTGTTTTTCATAAATATCCGTATGGAATAGAAGGTGGATATACGGTGAGAAATGGAACGGTTTTTGTTATCTTGGCCCACTTTAAGAATCACTTTTTTTAAACTATATGTATCCCGAAAGCAGTTCACTGACAAAACATTCCATTGTGAATGGCTTGGAATTTCTCACACAAGCCGATAGAATTACAAAAAAAACTCGGGGAAAAAAACCACGAATAATTACAAAAATGATATGAATTAATGTGTACTTGTCAAGGTTGGCAATGAGCGTAACATGCTACAGTTATTATTGCCCTGTCGGCTGGAACTGTAGAATACACCGACTGAACCTCTGCAGAGGGGTGAGACCCCTCCAATGAGTGTCCTGGATATGACACTAAAAAATCTGATGATGAGGTTCTAGTAATGTTTTGTTTGGAGCTTTGGGGAATGTAGAGTATCTCATTGCTCCCAGGTCCACTCTGGCCCAGAGTGGTAGCACCTGATAGGGTCCTAACTATGGGTTAAATAGAACTAAACTGCGTACTTATGCTAAACTGAATTGTTTGGAATGGAACCTTTTTGATAAGAACTATACTTATACTAAACTGAATTTTTATTAGAACTGTTTGACTAAACTGAATGGATAGAAATAGAAATGTTTTTGACAAACTGTGTACTTATGCTAAGCTGAATTGTTTGAAATAGAACTGTTTGTTTGTATAAAAATGAATTTGGCATTAGATAAGCAACAAAGGTTGATATGCCATAAAACCCAAACAAACAAACAAACAGACAAAAAGTTATTATAACCTGGATGATTGTAATTTGAAAGAGTGATTTATCCAAGAGCTCACTCGCCTACATTCTTCTCCTTCAATGATTGTGTCATGCCAGTGATAAGACTTCAGATATCAAAAATGGATTCTCTCTCTCTCTCTCTCTCTCTCTCTCTCTCACACACACACACACACACATTCACTTATACCGAGACCAAATTTTCACGCACCCATTGTAAATTTTCCTTTTCTGTTTAAGAAGTAACCAAGAAAATAACACAACCTTGATCTCTCTCTCTCTCTCTCTCTCTCTCTCTCTCTCTCTCTCTCTCTCTCTCAACTTTTCTTTTCCTCTGACTCACATATACAGCATATATCATTGTTTTTTGTTTTGTTTTTTGTTTTTCTTAAGTAAAAAATGGCTTCAGTCCTCTAGATCTGCTCCAGAATCAGTTTGGAAGAGCCATTTGTTCAGATTATCAAATGTCACGTGACTAAATAATGAAATAAAATACTTCTAAGCCACTCATTATACTCCTATCATATCTTTTATCATGATTTTATAAAATATGGATAGTAAATGTGAATAAAACTTTGCTTGTAAATAAAGTATTGCGGTTATGACAGACTCGTAAGTTGATAGCCATGATCGTGGGGTTTTCGAGACAAAATTTATACAACGCCTGGCGCAGAAGCTGGAAAATAACAATCTATAATCCATACAAACTCCCATTGCTCAATATAATTTTTGTGCAAAGGTTGATATCATATATGTATGTCGTGGCAACCAAAAGAAAGTTATCTCCTCAATTCTACTAACCACACACGCACACACTCACAGATATATTGGGAACGAAAGAATAGACGCATAAACGTTGTTAAAAATATAGAAAAATAATTATATATTTGTTAATCCTGACTGGCCTCTAATCAGAGGATATTTATTTTATGACTGTTTATATTTCAAGAGTGATAAACTTGTGAGTGCCAGGGGATTGACATTCACGTTCAAATGTAAATTAAACTTTATATTAATAACTTGATCATTTGATTTGTCGACATTTAAAAATTCTAAAATTTGGAAGTAAAAGTTAATGAATTTTTTAACATTTTGATGTTCTGAATGAGAAAGCTAATGAATAATGAGAAAGTTACTGTTTAAGGCTTAAAACGTGGTGGAGTTTGTTTATTTTTTTCGGGTGTGGGGGTGAGTATATTTGTTGTTGGGTCCTTAGTGGGTAAGGTTTTCTAGATGTTGTATCCATCTATCTACTCGGTTCATTAGAATGGGTGTAGTATTTTTTGTTTTTTGATTTTTGCTTTCAGTTTTCTCTATTTTGTGAATTTAACATATCTGTAAAGGTCATGGTCTGTTAAATGAAAAATGTTGTTCTACAAGGAAAAGATTATTACAATAAATATCATCAAAAAGGTGCGATTGGGTGGGTTGGCAAGGTAGGTTAGTTGGTTGATTATTTGGCTTTTATGGCATATCAACCTTTGTAGATTATTTAATGCCAAATCCAAGGACGGTAATGCTTACCTTTACTAATTTTATACAGGTTAATTAAGAAATATAAAAAATTCAAAGTTTTCAATTTATTGTAGATTTTTAACTTGGTGCACTAAATTCAAATTCCGTCAATGGTCATTATTTTTAACTAAGATGTAATTCTCCCACGCCTTTCAACCCCAGTATATGTAGTACGTGTTATGTCGTCTAATATACATATTATGAATGCTGCTTACACCCATATTCGATTATTTATATATATATATATATATATATATATATATATATATATATATATATCAGGGGCGGAGATGGGACTAGTGCTACTCGTGCCCGGCACGACCAATAACTCAGTCAATGTTATTCAAAATGGATTTAAAATCATCCATTAATTTCAAGCAAACATACTTAGTCTGATCTCAATTAAATTACGTATCTATTCAAGTTTTGATAACTAAGTAGCCAAAAGTTCATAAATATATCTGGGAATAATACAACGATGCTGTTTTGAACGGATGGTCTTTGTCCGGCCACCGTCAGATCCATTGAACATCCCATAAAATCGGCTATAATGTTGAACACGCGTAATCCGTGCCAAGCACAAGACCCTTATAATAACAGTAATGTTAGAGAAATCTCGCTTTTGGCTGTAGCCAATAGCAAAAGCAAGTCAGAATACCGTGCTCAAAAAAATTAGCATAATGTGACTGCTGACGCCTGTCTTGGGAAGAGGGAGAGGGACAGAGAGAGAGCGAGAGAGAGAGGGGGGGATAGCAGATTATAGCCGTCGCCGACGTCATCATCATCGCTATGGTAAATGTTGGTTAAACGGCGTGTTTTAATTCGTTTTTTCACTAACAGATCTCTATTTCTTTAATGAATGTTGCATATATTACATTCTGTAACTAAAATTTGTTTATTTGAATACATTTTCAACAAATAATCTTTATTTTAAGCGAAATTGAAACTACTAGTGTGTCTGTGTATATTGTCATCAATTTCTTTATTCTAATAAACATATTTTTCTCGTCATAGTAATGAACATCTTCTCTTTTCTTCTATACTTTTGAAAGGAAAAAATTATCTTATCTACTGTATTAACAAGACTACAAATTATATAGTATCTTGATTGTTTACAAAAAAACCACCATGCAAGGTACGTTAGTCAATCTGTGCTATACAATGGAGAATCACGCAATAGCAACTATGATGACTTACTTTGGGTCCACGGACCACGGGTTGGGAACTGAAGTTGACAGAGGGCGGGGGGCACGAGTAGCAAAAATAGGCTAGAGTCGCCACTGATATATATATATATATATATATATATATTGCGAGAGACAGAGAGAAGAGAAGGAGGAAGAGAGAGAAAGCAGCAATAATCCAATAATAATAATAATAATACACACAGATCACCTAATCTCGGCCAGAAGACCAGACCTTATAATAATTAACAAAAAAAAAAAAGAGAATTTGCAAAATTGTCGACTTTGCTGTCCCAGCTGACCACAGAATAAAACTGGAAGAATGTGAAAAGAAGGATAAGTACATCGACCTTGCTAATAAATTGAAAAACCTGTGGAACATGAAAGTGAATGATGCTTTTGCCACAATAACTAAAGGATTATTAAAAGGCCTGGAGGACTTGGAAGTTGGCAGACGGGTAGAGACTATCCAAATGACAGCATTACCGATAACGGCCAGAATACTGAGAAGAGTCCTGGAAACTTGAGGAGACTTGCTGTCACTCAAACTCCAGTGAAAAACCATCAGCTAATACTCTGAAAAGCTCTAAAAGAGTAAATAATAATAACAACAACAATATTAAGAAAGTATCGGTGACATCTAAGCCGACAGCCGTATTTCTTACGGTTTCAAACGGTTCAACTTATTTATCAATGAAATGTCGCTGTTGTCATACATGGAGCGGGGGAAAAGATACGGGTTCGACCTACATCTGCGACCCGTTTGCTTGATATTGAAGGCTTCTCAATTTCGTGCAGACGGATAAACTTCAAGAAAAATGTGTCCACTAAATATTTGAAATTAGATATAAGGATACTATTTGTAATTGGAGATTGGAGCAAAATTTGAAATCAACAATCGAAAACACATTCATTTATTGAGCCAATGAGAATATTCCTCAGTTTGGCAATTTCCAACTTCCGAAAACAAACTTCAAATTTTGCTTCGAATCTAAATACAAAATTATTTCATTTCAATCATAAATCAAATCCAAACATATCACTGATTATTATTTTACACCCGGTGAGATTTTTAATCCAGTTCTAGTAATGTTTTTCGCTTGAGTACGAGTAATATCTCTTCCTCAAGTCTCCAGAATTCTTCAAAGTATGAGTAGCAGCAAGTCTCCTTGGATCTTCAGTACTAAGTATCCAAGCTGATTTCACTAATGCTATGGTCTAGATGGTTTCAGTTCACTTCATCCTAAGTTCTTGGGATATGTTCCAAATGCCCCAACGATGGTTGGTATCACTGTCACCTTTATTTTCCACAGCTTTTTCTGCTCTCTAGCAAGGTCCCGGTATTTGTTGAGCTTTTTGCCTTTTTTTTACTTTCACTCTGTGCTCTGCCGGCACAACAAAATCCACTTGATGACAAATTATTATTTCCCTCCTTGAAAGTTTTTCCCTCGGGCGCCAGTCGGGGCTTTTTCACTGGAGTCTCAGTGACCGCAAGTCTCCAAGAATCTCCAGAACTCTTCAGCGTATTCCAGCCGATCTTAACAATTCTATGCTCTACATGGTCTCTATTCTTACTTTGATTTCCAATTCCGCCGGTCTCTTTCTCAAGCCCTCGGAGACTTTTCCTAGTGCGTCAACTATTATTGGTATCACTGTTACTTTTCATATGCCGCAGCTTTTTCAGCTCTCTGGCAAAATTCAAATATTTATCTGTCTTTTCATTTTCCTTTATTTTCACTGGACATTGGCATAATGGTTAGAGTGTTCGCCAATGGCCCGGGAGACCTGGGTTCAATCCCAGGTCGAGTCATACCAAAGACTCAAAAAATGGTACTTGATGCTACCTGGCTTAACAATCAGCATTATAAGGTAAGGATCGAGGGTAAAGTGGAGCACTCAAGGGAAAGGAGTAGCGCCCTTCCCTACACCTTGGCATTGTAGCTATCGAAAAGGGAGCCTTCGGGTCACCCTCGACTACGGTCGCCAACTTTACTTTTACTTATTTTCACTATGTAGTCCGCTGGAATATTATTATTACTTTACACATTGAGAGTTTTTCATACCAGCATTAGCTGATGGTTTTCCACAGGAGTTTGGGTGACAACAAGTCTTTTCAAGTCTCCAGGACTCCTCTTAGTATTCTAGCCGATCTCAACAATACTGTACTTTGGTGACCGTACAGAGTGCATCAATTACAATTGGTATCACCGCTACTTTCATATTCCATAGTTTATTATTATTATTATTATTATTATTAACTGAAAACTAGCCCTACGAGCAAAATTTTAAACTCGTAATACTAAACTATGTTTTAGTGGAATATCAATAAATATCAATTAATGTCGTCAAAAGTTTAATATTTAAAGCCCCCTTATGGTCATGGCTCATACTACAAATGTAAGCAAAATATGATTTTTTAAGCCTTCATTTTTTCAGTGAGTGAAAAAAAATAATGAAAAAAGTTATAAGTTTGGTTTCTGGCTTGGAAATTGTCAGCTAAATGATCTCTTTTTACAATTAAGCAAATAGATAAAGGTGGACACAAATTCAGGGTCTTTTCGTTTTTAATCCCATTTCTGCTGTCTTCCTTTTTACCTTTCTTTCCAACCTTCCTACCTTTGTGTTTATCCGTGATTTTTATGAAGTCATTATTCCGTAGATATATGAGTAATATAACGTGTATGTAACGGAAATAGAATCATCGGATTTATAAATATAAAGGGACCACCAAATTCTAGAAATTCACAGATAAATTAAGCAATATTTAACCTACCATTGATTTTACTTTTGAAGTAAAAAATAACAACACGTTACTTTTCTTGGACATTTTTACTTATAAATAATAGCAATAAATTAGAATTTAAAGTTCATCACAAATCCGCTAATAAACATGACCACAGACATGTTCACATCATGAAACACACACACACACACATTATATATATATATATATATATATATATATAAACTCGTAAAATCGACCACATTGCAGATTTTTCTGAATTTGATCAACATGTCAGGGTGCATTCAAGATCACGTGACTTCAAGAGGCTTTACACGTTTCGAATTGATTCAAACTTATTTCGTTTTTATTTTTATTCTAATTCCAAATATTATTGAACTTTTTCTCTGTTAACAATGCCGAATTTATGTTTGTTATGTAAACAGTCACACTTTATTTTTAGTTGGTATGATTGTATTTGTGCGCATGCGCGTATGTATTCCTCAATCCATTTGTGTATATGAGACTTAATATTTTAAAGCAAAAGGTTTATGAATATTAAGTGCGTGTGTGAGAGGGAGAAAGAAAGAGAAACTTTGTGTGTGTGTGTGTGTGTGTGTGTGTGTGTGTGTGTGTGTGTGTGTGTGTGTGTGTGTGATTAATATATGTACTCCAACAAAGAGGACAGAGGTGTGGGATAATCCGTGTCCATAAATGTCCCTGGGATGCCTTGTGCTTATGTAACATGGATAACGATGGAGAAGGCTCATGTGTGTATACAACGTGAGTTGTGTGTACATGTGGGTCATATACTATAGAGTATTTTTTTTAAATACCTTCTTTTATAACAGCCACCATAGAACTTAATAAAAGGAGAGGATAGAGAGGTACATACGGTGTAAGTAAAATTACGTTTCAAACTTACAAGTTGTGTAAGTACTTTAATATCTACGATTATAACAAATCTCTCTCTCTCTCTCTCTCTCTCTCTCTCTCTCTCTCTCTCTCTCTCTCTCTCTCTCATCCATATACACTCATTTGGAAAATGTTATATAAACTTGAACCAAACAAAATTTTATACAAAGCCAAAAAAATCAGTAAAAATATATTTAAACGAATATTGTCTGTGGTCTTTTAACAAATCTTGTTTACAAGATTGCTACCAATATATATATATATATATTGTGTTGAAACATAAATGATTTCTGTTTTTTAAAAGCAAACGCAACCGGAAATTATCTGATTAAAGAGTGCCTTCATCGGTCATTCTTATTTCAGTAGTAAAAGAGTGCATATCATAATTCAATCTATGATCTCACGTTCCTAAAATGTAATATTGTGGGAATTTAAGAATAACAAAATTACAACAGAAACAGTCAAGAAAATCTCTAGCGTTTATGGTCGAAATATCATTACTGTCCGAGACTGATTTTCAAAGTTTTTTTTTTTTTCTGCTGATATGTCATTAAAAGATTGATCTAAACCAAACGCTGATCAAGCTTTCGATCAAGATTCTTTAAGAGAATTGGTGGAATGCAATCCAGGTAAAAGTACTAAAGAATTTTCATTTGACCTCAACACATTCCAATCCACAATCTGATGTCACTTGAAAAAGATAGGAAAAGTGAGTAGGCTGGGTGTTTGGGTACCTCATACTCTTAGTGAGAAGAATAAGGAAAATTGTATATCCATAATGACAAGTCTTCTTTCAAGGCAGAGAAATAATGCGTTTCTCAAGAATATCATTACAGGTGATAAAAAATAGGTCTTTTAATGACAATGTTTATCGTAAAAGGCAGTAGACTGACAAGGATAAATATCTGCAGCCTAACCCTAAGACGAAGCTTCATGGAAGAAAAATTATGTTTTGTTTATGGTGGAATCACCGCGTTATAATTCATTTCGAGTTTTAAGCCGCAATGCAGATTTATACTCCCAACAGCCACAACGTGTGCATTAAAAATCTTCTATGCAAACGCCCTGCACTCGTCAATGGAAGAAACGTTGTGCTTTTCCATTATAACACAAGGCCACATTCAGCAAGAATCACACAGGAAATAAAATATTGGATTTAGGCTGGTCTGTTTTACCCCCAAATCTTCTACCAAGTAATTTCCGTCTTTTTTGTTCTCTATAGAATGTTCTGAATAACAAGAAATTTTCTCAAGAAAATCAGGTGAATACTATTGACTAAAATCAATTCATCGTTAAATTATTCATGAATAAATCATATTTTACTAAATATTTATATGGTCTGCTGTATTTATAAATATTTATATGGTCTGCTGTATTTATAAATAAAGAGTGCTCCGAATGAGTAATAGAGCATATATTGATCTAAGTTTGATAATAAGGAGAAAAAACTAGCAAGAGCTGTTGTCAATACTATTCAAATTTGACTATCAGTTTCTGCCTTATGCGATCATCAAACTAATATATATATATATATATATATATAGTCATCCACAGACAGACTGTTTCGTTGTTTGATAACTCTTCAGTGTGGCTAGACAGGCTAGATTCCCGCGCAAGCGAAGGAAATTTAAACGCTGATGTATCACATTTGTTTTGTTTACATATATCCGCTTAGCCTACTACCGAGAACTCAATTCATATATATATAACTTTAAGAAAAACAAAAACCGGTAACATTAGGACTATAAATTTATTTTCACCCTGTATTAATATGAATTAATAACACCAAGTTCTGTTAATTTTGGTGTCATTGATTCATATCAATACCCATAACAGGATGGAAATAAATTTATAATCCTAATGTGACCGTTTTTTGTTTTTCTTAAAGGAATTATTGCTCTGTGATGTCAGTTACATTGAGCTCTTTACCAGGAAAATTTAAATGTTCAGAGTTGAATAATTTTATTGTCCTGACGGAATTATTCCCGACTCCGGTTTAACTGGACCGAATGATATATATATATATATATATATATATATATATATATATATATATATATATATATTTGGCTGAAGCAAAAATCCGCCGCGCTATGTTTTACACAATGTTAGGTAAATCTTTGAAGAGTCTAAAAAACTTACTTAGTTTTTAATTGATTGTGTATGTATTCTCTTGAAGAATTGCAGCAGAAACGTGGCCATTTTATGTTATTTTAGTCCGACATTATTTACTCTTTATGTTTAATCTAAGATAAAAGTAAGCAATCACTAAAGTTTATGGTAACCCTGCAGTAGGTGCAAGCATGTAAAACTCTTAAATACCTTAAAATTTAATTTTTGGGAAGATGTAATAAAAACTGAACATGTTGTCGGTATTTATCCACCCACCCCAAATACGGTGTTCAAATTTGACACAACGTCGGTTTAAAGTGGAGACACCGCAAGAAACAAATCTTTCGATGCGGTACCAAAAATAGCTCAACTACTTCAGCATTCCTCTTTACAGTGGATTCGGGCACCGGACAATCAACTAAGCCAATTCCCTTTTAGATGAGAAGGTCGGGTGCTGCCTGGGTGGTCAGGAAGGCCCCCTAAACTTGAGCTTATTTATTTATACACCAACCAACCCACGAATGTGTCAGGATGAATTAGTTAAGTCACTTTAATGATACACTGGAACAGAAAAGATTTTTTCCTAGACAAAGAAGTTGATCAGTTATTTTCCAGCATGACAACGCTTGCCCTCATGTAGCAAATGCGACACAGCAAACAATCTGGCTGATGGGATTTCTTTGATATTCTTTATATTCTTTAGAAATGTTATCTTCAGACAACACTCTGTTCAGCAATTGCAGCATATTCAAAATATTGAATATCGAAGAATTCATTCAATCAAAAATGGAATCGTTCTATTATGCTGGAATACATGGTTGATCTTAAAATTCGTAAAAGCTCATAGAAAATCAGAAAACATACTTAGAAGACTAAAAAATAATGTATATATATATATATATATATATATATATTACTTGTTACAGTATACTTTTATCCGTGGTGATAGCGCGACATGATGATGATGACTGTATACTTTATTTGATCATAC
This sequence comes from Sepioteuthis lessoniana, assembly GCA_963585895.1. Classification (NCBI taxonomy): domain Eukaryota; kingdom Metazoa; phylum Mollusca; class Cephalopoda; order Myopsida; family Loliginidae; genus Sepioteuthis; species Sepioteuthis lessoniana. Next base: position 91,223,387 of record OY757926.1, on the reverse strand, counting down.
GCTGTCCTGAAGATGGCCCCATATGAGGCCGAAAGTACTTAGGAAATGTGCGGTGCCTTCCTAAGAACTCATTCTATCTCAGTCAAAAGATTCATTGGTCATGTAGAATGTATCGAGGATAGAATAGGCAGACTCAAAGTGTTTGTTCTATTTAATCAAACATGCTTGAATAACAAATGCTGCCTAGATATAAGTAAATATTCATCTCTCTCTCTCTCTCTATATATATATATATATATATACTACAACATAGGAATATTTCTTAATATTTATTTTATTTTTTATTTCTTATTGTTTTTCACTAATTTAAACTTCAGGTCATCGTCAGGGGAAATGCTTTTGTGGGGAAAAGCTTTTTACAAAGTTTTTGAAGAAGTTTTTAGAACTGTTGATATACTATAAGTGAAGCAACGAAAAAATGAATTGTTGCGTACCACATCTGTTCATTGAAAACTATTTTTGGTATCCAAAAAACTAATGTATTCTTATATTCTTCTTTAATTATTTATTTTTTCTTTATTTCTTATATATATATCAATGTCTGGAAAGGAAAAAAATATAAAAATAGATAAGTTTTTCCGTACACGAAATTTGATATTTGTTCAATGATGACGAGGCAGTCACCTCGACCCAACTCTGCCGATCCAACCTGACCAAAACCACACAGGTGTGCCTGTCTACAGTACCGGTATTTCAGCTGGTTTCGAAAGCTAAGGTCAGCCTCTTGAGTTGTAATCAAGGATATACGCCTGCATCTGCTACTGCTCCAAGACAGGAAACATATATAATTATCATGGGAGAGTGGTTTGCCTTAGTTTATACATATATCTACTGTCTTATCCATCAGTCATAATAGCATATTAGTGACATTTTAAGATAACTGACAATGGGATAAAGCTGTGGAGTACAAATTCACACCTTTCCCACGGCCAGACTATGCTTAATTAAGTCAAGCACAAGGTCAATAACTTTGAGTTTGTTGTAAAAAAATTGAATAGCGCAAACTATGATAGGGAAAACCCCGTGGTGCAGTGACTAACGAGCTAGACAGTGACATCGTAATAAGTTTGAACTCCAATCCTAATATTACTTTCACTTTCGGATTAATACTTTTGGGAAAGGCATGAACCTCCTTATCCTGCTATGGGTAATATAGTACCACTACTGTCCTTCAACAACGATGGCTTTGGCATTGAATAACCCAGGAAAGTTGATATTAAACACAAATATCAAACCAATCAAGAGCCATTGAATCACAACAGAGCAATTTCCGACTTACCAAATTTTTTTTTCTTTTTTTAGTAAGAATATTTCCTTCCGTGAAAAAGAAAATCATGGATGATATGCCATTGAACAAAGAAACCAAATCAAACCAAACTAGTTAATCAAACCAAACCAGTTAATCAAACCAAACCCAACTAAACCAATTTAGAGAATTATTGGCTTATTTGACTGCCTCGACTGGATATGAATATCAGTGAACATTCGTGTGTGTGTGTGTGTGTGTGTGTGTGTGTGTGTGCGTGCGTGTGATATTTATATGTACACGAGTGATTGATTGATTGATTTAAACGGCATGTCAACCCGTCTAGAGTTATTTTATGCTATGGACTTAAGGGAATTGCATTCATTGTACGTTCATATTTATATTTTCTCTGTAGTTGTTTTTTCAGAGGTTTTGGGGTGTTGAAGGGGTATACACACTTCTATCGAATACAAAAAATCTTTAAGCATATCTATTTGACCCATAGGTGGGACTCTAACAGTTCTATTTGACCAAAAGATGAAACTCAAACAGTTCTATTTGACCCATAGGTGAGACCCTAAAAGATCTATTTGACCAATTGATGGGAGCCTAATAGATCTACTTGACTAATAGATGGGACCCTAATAGGTACTATTACAATCCATCTGAGTCAACCTTAGAGTAATGGCAATGAAGAGATATATATGTGTATGATATAGATATCCACATATCTATCTATACTTACATAAGGTTAGCTTAGTCTGATACAAAGCCACAATCTTAGAGCGTCCGGAAGAAAGGAACTCACAACGGTAACGAAATGGAATGCGAAATGATATTGCTAAATATTGCACCATGGTAGGTGTGCCTATACTTTTACGGGCTAGTCCATGAATGTATGTTCATACATATGTGTGTTTGTGTGTACTTACACTACTCACCTTTTTACTGCGTTTTTTTATTTCCCACCCTCCATTACGTCCTCCTGCCCCAGACGCTTTGTCCTATTGTATTATTTTAATTATTCTTTTCTTTCCTTTCTGAAACATTCATTTTTTTTCTTTTTCTTCTATTGAACGAAATGGTTAAAGCAGAAAAAAGGAAAAGAAAAGGGGAAAAAACGACGCACCGCAAAACGGACAATTAATTCTTTAGTAAGAGATTGGGTATTGTCGCCTGCTTTTTCCCCCCCACCATCTACAAGGTCTTTTCCGTCGCCTCCACCACATCTTTTACATGCTCCTCCTCCTCCTCCTCCTCCTCCTCCTCCTCACCTTTTCCTTTTTCCCATCCTTCTACTTTTCTTGCCAACTTCCCCAAAACTCTCACTCTAAAAACTTCAACTTAATCATTAGACCCCCATACCACCATCAATGTTTCAAAATGCAACTACCTCAACCACTAGACCAAACTATTTATGTGTGTTTGCATGTGAGTGTGTGTGTGTGAGAAAGAGAGAAAGTTTTATCTGTGTGTCTACCTATTTTGTTAACCTAGTATTATAGGCAAATGACGTAAGGTTCTACTTCCATATATATATATAATGTGTATATATATATATAGAGAGAGAGAGAATGTGTGTGCAATATTTGCAAGCTTTTGATAATGTATTTAATGTTTCAAAAGGATCTGCTTCAGGCAAGTTTTCTTTTGCATACGTCAATCTCTCTCTCTCTCTCTCTCTTTCTCTCTCTCTCTTTCTCTCTCTCTCTCTCTCTCTCTCTCTCACACACACACACACACACACACACACACAAATACTTTTGTCACCTTCAATTTCACCTTTTGTATTTACACTCATTCTCTCCCCATCTCTCATTACTCACTCTTTACCCACCCCATATGCACACAAACAACGCACATACTCACATACACACAACTGCCATGTCTCTGTCACTCGTGAGTGTACCCCATGCCAACTAGTAAATCCCACAATTCTATTCGGCTTTGTTTCGTCCGGTATTTCGGGTAAAATCATACAAAACATTGTTTGGCCAAATACACACACACATAGAGGTCAGGTCATGATGACCTAATCTGCAGAACTGGTCAAGCAGCCGCGTTCATTTAACCCTATACCTATTCGAAAACCAAAGTCTGTCAAAAATATTCTAAAATAAAAATTGAAAATTTTAAAAAGTTCGATTTGTAAACACCTTTTTCTTTAAACAAGACTGATAGTCCAGGTTAAAAGCGTGATAAGAGTAACTTTTAACCGGTTTATTAAAACTGTTCTCGTTCCCCAATGATTATTGCATCGAAAAAATTATGTGTAAAAAGGTTTGGCTTTGGGTTACCCTTACCGCGCTTTTAATCTGAACTACAACGGACAGATTTTAATCTGAACTACAACGGACAGATTTTCTTCTTCAAGGAAAGGAATATTTTAACTAAAAAAAAGTACAAAAAAAAAACATTTTAGTAAGACGAAAATGGCTGTAGATCCCAAAACTATTGTTTGTTTTGGTTTCTTTTTCTGATGGCATATCAACCTTCTTGGGTCGTTTAAAGCCAAAGCCAGCTTTGTAGAAGGATAGTAAAGGGGAGTGTTTAACCCATAGCCGAGGTGATAAGGTGGTTCATATCTTTCTTAAGAGTATTAGTGTGAAAGTGAACACAGCAGTTCGACTGGGGTTAAATTCACTTGTTACAATATCGCAAATCAACATATCAACCACTACGTTATGGAGGCTCCCTAATGTGTCTATTGTGTTCGAGCAGTAAATCGAAAAGTCAATCATCTGAATCGACTATATCACTGTAGCTGGATGTAGGGGCATATCGGTGGGTATTTTAGTGGAAATTCCTATCGGCCCAATAAGATTGAAAATAGTTCAATCTGTTACTATAGAGACAAGGTGAGCCGATTTCAAAACCTGGACGTGTCTGTTTGTATTTCACATCGCACCTTTGGGAAAGGTATGAAACCATTTCTTCTCCCATCCGTCAACTATTGGTAAATAGTAGGGCAGATTGGGCTCCCTAGCCTTGGTTAGGCAACCAGTCGAGGAAAAGGAAAACTCTAAATTCCACTCCGCTTAAAAACTGCCCGTGACGGATGGGTTGAGTAAATACAAAATTGCCTTACGGACCGAATACACACATTTATTCTAATATGTTTTACATGAAAGGATATCGGCGGGACTAAGAATATGCTGACTGTATCCTCCCCCCCCCAAAAAAGATGGGTTCAGGGTCTGACACTAAACTGCATTTGATAGTGAGGTGAGGCTCCAGTTCTGGAGATTTGAGGAGTGTAGAGCCACATGTTCATTGTCATTATTCCGAGGTCCACTCCGACCGGTTAAGTCAAATGGATCTGCTTAAAAATTGTTAGTATTTGATAGGAATACTTAAAATCATATAACTGTAAATTGTATTAAGAATAGTTACTTGATACTATAATCATTTATTAAGGATTATTATCGATTACCAGAAACCGTATAACTATATGTAAACAAATGACTAAATTATTGAAGAGAAATTATTATTTGAAACCATATAATTGTATGCAGATTCTTAATATTAGATAGGGATACTTGAAACCATATAACAAAAGTGTAAACAGATTATTATTAACAAATAGAAATAATTACTTAGAACCATAAATTGCTTATGAATTATTTGTATTCGATAAAAGTTCTTGAAACCATACAACTGTGGGCAAAAAATCTAAAGAAACTACTACACAAAAATGTAAATATGAACATACAATGAACACGATTCCCTAACCTCTTGGCATAAAATAATCCTAGACAGGTTGACATGCTGTTAAAATCAATCTGTCTATCAATCTATCAATAGACATCAAATAATAAAACTGCTTTCTAAGAACATAGCAAGACTAGATCAATCAAGGATAGAACTAAATAATGTAGCCTAGAATTCACTTGCCTGGGTAACTTTCTAATAAGAACTCTACAGAAAAAATGTTTAACACGTTTATATATATATATATATATATATAAGATATTCTGTTGTATACATTAGTTGATTTGTATTTTTAAAAATTCAAAGCCATTTTAAACACGCAATGAAGACTTTTTTATTTTCATCTCATGACAGAATAATTCTAATGTTAATATTCTCAGCAGCGAACAGGTTAAATTTGTATAACCAAATAACGAATTTAAATTCTTATTTCCTTACACATCAAACAAACGTAATGTGATGAAATAAAAGATATTTGTCTCCCCCTGGAGCAACCGCAATAAATACTAAAAGAATCTCCACCTTAACTAGACAACAGTTATCTTTGAATAAAGATTAAATAAAGCAACTACCTTGTTGATATTTTGTTATATGTAATAATAGTACTAATAACGTAGTTGACCTGTATTAAGCATTGGTTAGTTCAGCACTCCGCTTGAAGAGAAGAGCAAAGATCGTGTTAATGTTGTTTCCTCATGTAAAATAAATGCAAAAATAATCATGTTAGATTAACATCAACATAGTTTATTGCCTGAACAAACTTAATGGAATAAATACAAAAAAAGAAAGCGACAAGAAGAGTGTATAAAGAGATACATAAAGAAATGTAATTGGTGTACGTTTGTGCATGCAATTCTACGAGAAATGGAAGATTGTGGGAAAGACTTACATATCTAAGAAGTGTTCCTTAGTTGTTGGTTGTATAGAATGAAATATATCTGTAAGTCTAAGGTTATTGTGTGATGTGTACTGTTCTGTGGTGTCGTGTTCAATACGACACGAGGTTTATTGGGACGAAAATGTCTCGGTCACAGAAGAATGGGAATTTGGTCTTATATCAAGACATACAGCAAGTTAGAAAAAAAAATGAGACTTTCACGTGCTTTCCTTATATACTACTTTGATAATGCCATCTTGAGTCATTAGCCAAAGGACAAAGGAGATAATCCTACAGGTTTTGAACAATGTGGCAGACCACTTTTCATGGGAAAAGTGTCACACAATGCTCATAAAAATTTGGGGAAGTCCTTCCTTCGTAAAAAAACATCATTCGTATTTTCAGCTTTTTACTGGCACTCATATAAAAATACGTAAACATTTCAGCCACGAGACCAACTAATTATTTTGTCACTGATACAGGTTATTTATTCGAGATCTGAACTCTTTACGTTTAAAGATTTTGCATAAAGGTTTGGCCGATAAACAAGGTATTTTGTAAAGATGATGTCATCCTAAATTATAGTTGATTGGTTGGATGACTCAAAAAAAAATCTGCGTTTGCTCAAGCCGGACTTTATCTTATAGATTTGCTGATTGGATAGATTTTTGGCAAAAAACCAAAGCAATTAGAAACATCAAATCAACAAGTATATCAAGATCTGCGTTCATGTCATCTGGTTCCTATATCCCTCTTCCCCTCCCTCTCTCTCTCTCTCTCTCTCTCTCTCTCTCTCTCTCGCATCAACCGGTCTAACTAATTTCCCTTTTCTCTATCTTGTTGCCTCCTTCTTGATTTTATTGATATTCATGAAGCTTTGTAATTTAGTCAGATAAATTAAAATGGATATGTGGAAATGTTACGCTACAATTCCAAGTAAAAAAATTAACTTTAAAACCTTTTTTAACTTGGTTCGAACTCTGATTATTGATAATCATAAAATAAATTCGGCCTGTTATGAGACAGGTTACATTAACTCCGCATATATTAGCCTGGCACAAGGCTAAAATATGCAGAATAGGTGCACCTGGGAGTCAATCGAACTCACTACACAAGCAAATTTCCAAGATAACGAACTTCTTAAACATTGCGCTAAATTAATGATTTCATATAAAAATATTCCCCATCACCTTGACCTTGTGGCAAACAAAGCTTAGCTAATCAATAAATAAGAATATCAACTATATATGTATTTACCGAACCCCTCTGCCATGAGCAGAATGTGGCATAGAGTCAATTTTTAAGCAGAGTATAGCTGGTTTAAATTCAGCATTTTCATTCTCCTTTGCTGGTTGCCTAACAAAGGCTAAAGAACAGTCTGCCTTACTATTAACCAATAGCCGGAGGAACGAGATCAGATGAGACTTGCAGTAAGTGCCTGAAACCCCATATAATAACGACCTTTATATATATATATATATATATATATATATATATATACGCACACACTTATGAGGTGTAGTTAGCATAACGGTTATCGTCAAAGAAAATGGAATCGGTGATTCGAGTTCAAATTCTAATCAAGATTGTTGTTTGCCTACCACTTCGCTTTATATGCCCTTGGAAAAGGCATGAAACAATCAATTCTAAAACCCTCCCCAAACTTTTGGCAAATAGTTGGTAAGACTGAGTTTTTATCTTAACTCTGGTGAGGCAACCAGTATAGAAGAAGGAAAAATCTGAATTCAAACCACACCTTGTGTTATATACTACCTGTGTTGGAGGGGCTGGGTAAATATATACATACATCCTTACGATGAAGTTTAATTTATAAATTAGTCACATTAACAGATTAACAACGATAACTCATGATTATAAAGTAAGTAAAGTTGGCGACCGTAGTTGGGGGCGACCGGAAGGCTCCCTTTTCCATAGCTACTACACCGAGGTGTAGGAGAGGGCGCTACTCCTTTCCTTGGATTACTCCACTTTACCCTCGATACGTACCTTATATTACTGAGTGTTAGGCAAGGAGGTATCCAGTACCATTTTTAAAGTCTTTGGCATGACGCGACCTGGGATTGAACCTAGATCTCCTGGACCATTAGCGAACTGTGATTGAAGTTGTACGATGGAACTAAGATCTTATTTCCTATAAGGTCAGGCTGATTTAAGGTCAAGTTGCTCTTAAAACACCAATTCCTGCCAGCTCATCGAAGTTAAGCAATGAGCCTGTTCAGTATTTGGATGGGTAAGTATAAGCACTATAAGGTTAACGAGATTTTAAAGGATTAACAGTTACGCACACGGCACAAAATTATCATTCAAAATTCAGTTGCAAACTGAACAGAAAATGGTTTTATTCTATAAGTATCAAACCCTCTTTTTCCCATAATGTCTAACTTATAAATTAGCTGCAATAGAAGTACACGAATACACTAATGGTTTGAAAATTGATTGGTTTTCACCAATGGTCCAGGAGACCAGAGTTCAATCCCAGGTCGAGTCATACCAAAGACTCAAAAAATGGTACTTGTTGCGGCCTTGCTTAACACTCAGCATTATAAGGTACAGATCAAGGGTAAAGTACTGCAATCCAGAGAATGGAGTGGCGCCCTTCCCTACACTTCGGTGTAGTAACTATTGAAAAGGGAGCCTTCGGGTCACCCTCGACTAAGGTCACCAACTTTTACTTTTTCTCGAGTTTGGAGAGCCTCCTTCTCTGAAAATTCAGTTTTCGAAATTTTAACTTTGACCGAGCCATCAGATTTTGACGCCGAATATCACCAGTTATAGATAGATAGATAGATATGAAAAGAATGGAATAAATAATGAACTACGATGAGAGATAAACATGAACAATCAGAGAAAGAGTGAGAGGAAAAGGAAGAGAGATAGAGAGAAATGCCAACAGAGTAATTTGTTCTTATAGGTTTTCAAACTACCATAAAAGAACGTTCACATTCTTAATCAAATATTAAACTTGTCAAGTGGGGACGACAACTCTCTTGCTCTCACTATTTTTTTAAACTTCAATCCTTAAAGTTTCAAAAATGCCACTTTAACTTCTGTTCAAACACTTGATTTGTTTGTTGTCTGTCTGTGGCTTCTCTATTCACTTCCTTTCTTTTTCAAACTCAAGACATAAACGTTATGCGATCCGCTGAGACACAATGAAACCTTTAAAAGAACAAATTATTTACAAAGAGATCACATTTAAATCCTTTTATGAAGACATCATTATATGTTAACCAGCAAAAACAGACGTAGTCCAGGTTAAAAGTGTCATAAGGGTAACCCAGAGCCGAACTGTTTTAGGCCTTCTTTTTTCATCATTGGAGAACGAGAAAAGTTTTGGTAAATTAACCTCTTCACCAAAACGTTTGACAAGAACAAACGATGTATATTTAAAAAGTAACTGCAAGTGTATTTAAGAAAACAGAATTGAACAATGAATTAAACTTTATTATTTTCGAGATGACCGCCACACTAGGCACACTTAACCTTTGTGGGTCATTTAATGCAAAAGCCAGTCTTGTAGAAGAACTGTAATGGAACTACGAGGATCATTAAATAGGTTTCCAGACTTTTTTTTTTCGTATGGGCACTTTTATTGATAGTACACATATGAAACTCTAGTCTCCTTTGAAGTAATCTCCTCCGGCTGCAATGCATTTGTTGTACCGTTCCAACAACTTCTGGAAGGTCCCATGGAAGTCCTCTTGTGTGAGCGTGTCAATGACCTTCGTCACAGCCTCTTTCATCTCCTCAATTGTCCCATAACGACAGCCTTTGAGCTTAGGGAATAACCAAAAGTCACAGGGAGCAAGGTCTGGACTAGAAGGAAGATGAGGAATAGTCTTGATGCCCATCTTGGTCAAATATTCTGTGACAAAGAAGGAGTTTTGGACTGGTGTATTGTCCTGGTGGAAATGCCACTGAGCCGATTTGAAGAGTGCTGGCCTCTTCCGACGGAATCTCTTCCTGAACTCCCTTAAACCCTCAACATAGTATTCCTTGTTGACTGCCTGTCCAGTGGGAACCCAGTACATGTAGATTATGCCAGTGCTGTAAAAAAAGGGGGGGATCATCAAAAGTTGTGGGTGGATTTGCTCTGTCTGGCCTTCTTGGGTCTGGGAGAGCCAGCAATGCTTCCACTGGGAACTCAGTCTCTTGGTCTCAGGGTCATAGCAGTAGATCCAGCTTTCATCGCACGGCATTTTTTCCAAGTTTAAAACACAATTTTATTGCATATCGTTCTTCTAAAGTCCAAATTACATTTTTGAAATTCACCAGCTGTGACAATCAGGCTTTAGTAGGGTGTATTCTAATTACTGCTACGGCTATTCATTTGAACCTGAAATCATAAAAATTGGTCATTTATCTCATAAGATGTATAGAAATAAGATACTGGATTTTCAAGAGTCTACGACAATTTTAAATGCCTGTACAAAAAAGTCTTGAAACTTATTGAATGCACAACGTATTTAACCCATAATTGGAAGGATAATGAAGTTCATAGCTTTCTCAAGGGCATTAGTCTAAAAGTGAACGTAACAGCATGACTCGCTTACGACGATGTCACAGCCAAGCACGTTATCTGCTCCACTACAGCGACTCCTTCCTACCTCTTATCAAAATGTGAAATATGCCTGAATTAAGAAATATGAGAAATATAAAAATTGTGCTAGCGTCAAACGAATATGTTTAACGCACAAAAATAACTAAAGAAATCTACCTGTATATAGACATATATTTATACTATACTTTATACGAATACATAAACATTTGGATTTCTCTCACGCGTCTTTCTTATTCTTGTGCCAGACTAAGTAAGCTTTAATAAATAACAAAGGCTCTTTTTCAAATTATATACACAGTTTAAACGGTTCTAAATGTACCCAAATTGATTACATCACTATCACTCATAACCACCTCTCCGTCTTTCCCTCCCCCCACGCATACTAGTGTGTGCGCATTGTATTACTATCAAATAATCTCATGTGACAGGAAACCCTCCTGAATATCCGTTACAGAACGCGCAATATATATATATATATATATATGATAAAAGAACTTCTGTGTATTTCTGTCTTTCTCTTTTTGTCTATCTATTGTATTTCCGTTACAGAACGCGCAATGTATATATATATTATTTTTTTAATTTGTGAAATTTTATTCGTTCAAAAATGATAAATAAAATGAATATATATATATATATATATATATAATCCAAATTGACAGAGGACTATAAGGTTTACTTCCCTCTATCTCCTCTTCTTGTGTGTGTGTATGTGTCTCCCCAAAAACAAAATACGACACAACTTTGCAATATATGTGTGTACGCATGCACGTATGTATGTGTGTGTATGTGTTTACATACATATATACACATATGAAAACTCAACATAAGCCGACGTCCCCAGGGTTTGCAACCCTCACAAAACCACAAAAGACAAAAACTAAATAAGAGAAAACGCCAGCTTTGTCACAGGGACGCTGTGAGTTCAGCATTGTTGGCATATTTCAGAGTTATTATCTATTCTCTGCACACACACACACACATACACACACATACAAAATCCTCACATCCTTAAAAAAAAATTATTGAGTGGGAAAATTAAACGCAGAACGTCAGTTGGTGAGTCGTTATCGTTTTCACGTCCTATTACCTTAATAACCTGACAGGATTAGGCAACGTTTTGTCATCCACAATAAGGATTGTCTGCCTTTGTAATGGAATGTGGTGAGGGTCAGCGAGGAGGGAGAACGACTCTTTTAGATGGGATTTGATGGAAGTGCTCTAAATATTGTTGATTTCTTCCACTAACAAATCTAATCTATGCAACCCAAAAAATGATGTTCACGGCATCATTCATTTGATGAAGACGTTGTGACCTCCATTGTATTACGGGTGAGGTTCAAGTCCCGGAAACAACTGAAAAGGCGTTATTTGAGCACTAATTGTCTGTGTTCAAAGCATTTGTGATTTCATTGACCCGTTGTACCCGATTAGGGACATAAAACGAAAATGAAACCAAGTAATTCTATATCATTGCCTATGATGAATAATCAGATTCAGTCCAATTCTTTTGGTGACTTTTGTCTCGTAACAAATAGTGACAATTCTATGACGTCATTGGAGGCGCTCGTGGTGTAACGGTTATCGTCGTAGGAAATTGACACGATGACTCAAGTGCAAGCCCAAGACTATGGTTGTTTGCATTTCGCATAGCGCTAATAGCTTTAGAAAAGGTATGCATTCAACTATTCTCCCTCCAGCTATGAATAAATAGTAAGGCAGACTGGGCTCATTAACGTTGGAATGGCAACCGATCTAAGAGAAGGAAAACTCTGAATTCAAAACAAGGGGGCTTCTCTTCTCGCAGGTCAAACAACTTTGAGGACTCCTCCTACTCCTCTGCCTCTTCCTCCTTCTATCAGAATCATTATCAGTTATTAAAGACGTTAACGGTATTTAGTGCTATGGAGGATTGTTAGTCAAGTCTCTACTCAATAAGTTCCAATATTAACATAAGTATATCCACTGATATACTAACACTAAAAAAAAGGAAAGAAAAGGTGAGATAAACACATGTAAACATATAAGACATTTAATGTATACATATATAAAAACATATAACAAGTATTACTGGAATATTATAACAATACAAAAACGTGTTCCAAACAGATGAAATGTGCAGCGTTCCATATACAAGTAGCGCATGAAGAAAGCTAACCAAAGCTAACTTTTCTTCGGTGGTTTTCATTCCAATGGCGAGAGGAAGGTTGAAAAAAGTACCTCGCTGGAGTTGAAGACAAAGTATAGAGGTGAAAAGTATTTCCACTTCGGTCCAAGAGCGGGACGAGAAGAAAGGTCTTGTCTACTCAAAGAACAGGAACCCCCCCCCCAAAAAAATAGAGAAAGAATTTTCAATTCTCACGCGATCTCCAAAGAAATCGATTTCAGTTGATGAGACATAAACCATTTTCTTTGAATTTGTTCTTCACGTCAATGTCTTTTCTCGACAACAATTCCAAAATATTCTCAGCCCAGTCGGCAGGGGCTGTAAGATACACCAACTTCATCTCAGCAGAAGAGTAAGATTCCCTGACCCCAACAAGTGTCCTGGATATGATAATCTAATGGGGAATGCGGAGTACCCCTTCATTGCCATCGATCCCAGGTCCACCTAACAGGTTCCTATCTATTGATGAAATAGAACTATTTGACATTTAAACTGAGTGCAAACAAATGATATATGGTAAATTGAATTGTTTGAAATAGAAACAATTGTATGGACTCTTCAAGCGACAACCTAGGGAAATTGCACACGGCTACGAAGAGGAAACCTGAATAGAGAAACGGAACCTCTTTTAACACCAGCACAAAATAATTCCATAAAATTTTTACCATGTCAACGCAAAAATTGATAATACACAGAATAGCATGAGTATATTATGTGGTGATAGAGATAAGAGACAGTTAATTACATAATAAGAGGCCGCAGCAAAGCTATCACAGAAAGAATACAAGACAAGGCACAACTGAATCGGGAAAAGGTGATCCACTGAGAATTGTGCAAGGGACTAATATTTGACCATACTAACAAATGGTATGTGCACAAACCAGAATCTGCCCTTGAAAATGAAAAGCATAAAATTCTCTGAGAACACAAACAGATCGCCTAATCCCAACCAGAAGACTAGACCAAGAGTAAATTCGAAAAAAAGAATTTGGCATCTTGTGGATTTTTACATTCCAGCGAGCCACAGAGTACAAATAAAAGGAAACGAAAAGAAAAATATTAGGATCTTGCAAAAGAGCTGAAAAAAATTGAGCAACAAGAAGGTGATGGTGATAACAGTTGTAGTTGGCTTGAAAACCCTGCATTGAGTGAAAATATAATAATAAAGTTAGCGACCATAGTCGAGAGCGACCGGAAGGCTCCCTTTTCAATAGCTACTACACCGAGGTGTAGGGGAGGGCGCCTGGATTGCTCCGCTTTACTCTTGATACGTACCTTATATTACTGAGTGTTAAGCAAGGAGGTATCGAGTACCATTTTTTAAGGTCTTTGGTATGACACGACTTAGATTGAACCCAGGTCTCCCGGACCATAGGCAAACACTCTACCCAACAGGCCAATAATAATAATAATAATAATCTAAATTTGACCCTACGAACAAGTGGTATGTGCACAACCCTGAACCCGTCCTGGAAAATGAGACACACAAACTTTTCTGGGATTTTGAGATACAAACAAATCATTTAATCTCGGGCAGACGACCTAACCAAGTGATAGTCAACAAAAAAACCCTGCCGAATCGTGGACTTTGCCGTCCTAGCAGACCACAGAGTAAAAATAAAAGAAAGCGGAAAGTGAGAAAATTACCTAAACGTTGGTAGAGAACTAAAAAAACTATGGAACATAAGGATGAGGGTGATACCAATTGTAATTGGTGTACTTGTAAAAGGACAAGTAGAGACAATCCAGAATACAGCATTATTAAGGTCGGTCAAAATACTGAGAAGACTTGCTGTCACTCAAACTCTAGTGAGAAACCCTCAGCTAACGTTGGTATAAAAACTCTCAAAGGAGTAAGTAGTAATAATAATAATAATAATAATAATAATAATAATAATAATAAAATCATAGTCTTAAGACGAGTTCATGAAATAAACTTTGAAATAAAGGTTTGCTAAAAACGAAAATATTTTTTATACACACTTAGAAGAAGAAAAAGAAGAAAACATAGGGTTTAGATATGTATATGAAATAAACCTTTAAGTAAAAGTTTGTAAAAAATGAAAATATTTTTTATGCATACTACTACTAATAATATTAATAATAAAGAGAAAAGAAAAACTTATTACAGCGACTAAAAACGATACAATGAACACAAGGAACCACAATAACTAGAAAACAAAAATGCGAAAAGCAATTGTATGGATATTTAAAACGACCAAAAAGCGAAATCTAACACGAGAAAACTTGGACAGGGCTAAGAAAGGGAAACGAGATAAAACTGAATCTCTTCTAATTCTAATAACAGCACAAAACAACGCCATAAGGACAAACTATGTTAAAACAAAAATAGGTAAGATGCAACAAAATAGCAAATGTAGGCAATGTGGTTAAAGAGACGAAACGAAATCAATCAGATGATAAGTAAATGCAGCAAATCAGCGCAAAAAGAATCTAAGACTAGACATGACTGAGTGAGAAAGGTGATCCACTGGTAATTGCGCAAGAAATTTAAATTTGACCATACGAAGTGGTATATGCACAACTCAGAACCCGTCCTGGAAAATGAGACACACGAACCTTTCTGAGATTTTGAGATACAAACAGATCATCTAAACCAGATTTAGTGATAGTCAACAAAAAAAAAAAACACTGCCGAATAGTGGACTTTGCCGTCCCGGTAGACCACAGAGTAAAAATAAAAAGAAACGAAAAGAGAGATAAATTTCTAGACATTGCTGGAGAATTAAAAAAAAAATGTAGACATTGCTGGAGAATTAAAAAAAAGTATGGAACATGAAGGTAACGGTGATACCAATTGTAATTGACACACTTGGAACGATCTCCCAAAGGAGGGGTAAAAAGACTGGAAAATTCAAAAAATAAGAGGACAAGTAGAGACAATTCAAACTACAGCATTATTAAGATCGGCCAGAATACTGAGAAGAGTCCTGGAGTCTTGAAGCTCCAGTGAGAAGCCATCATCTAACGCTGGTGTGAAAAACTCTCTAAAGAGTAAAATAATAATAGAGTTTAGAAGTGTAGTTTTGGAGAAACTGTAAAAAAGAACATTATTTTGATACACACTAAGTGCACTTAGTAAGAAACAAATCCTCACTCATTTCGAAACCGCTGTCTACAATTAAAAATTGTCGTCAGAATTTGTTGGTGCGGATGAACTTGAGCAAAAGGCTGCGTTTCTGGATAAATTCATGTCTCAAAGTTAGAGTAAGTTACTCTCACGAGTGTACCAAAACTCTATACTTTAATGAGGAGTACAAGGTATCCAGGAAATATGATCAGTATTAGGGTGGGGTCAATTTTTTCCGTTCTGCCGAAATTTTAACGGTTAGTATCAACTATGAAATCATTGAAACATAGTGAAGAACTGCCGACTATTAATGATGATGGTGACGATGGGGATGGTGCTCTCATCTTCATGGCGGCCTTTTCGTGAGAATAAAATATGTCAGGCTGAATGTCAACGAAACGTAGAGGGCAAAATGTCGAGCCGGGACAATTGGGGTCAGGTTCTTGTGTCTCTCATCATAGTCAGACCTCGAGATGTGGGAGAACAGGACACGTGGCCACTCATACAGTTGGTGGGCGTTACCGGGAATCAGTTTACACATCGCAACCGGGTTATCATTTCCCAGGAGACAATTAGAAAAGGAAAGGAAAAAAAGTGTTTAACGCAAGAGTACTCAAGATACCTTAGAATTTCAAGAACGGGAAGTGAAACGCTTGAGTTGCGGGCAAAGTTGAGTGGTAGAGCGTAGTACTACACATCAAGAGATTCTTACAATCTCTTCATTGTAGATTCGGTGACACTTGTGGTATCAAGAAAGTGTACAGAGAAAAAAAAAATCGCAATGTTTAATTCAGCTAACTCTCAAATAATAGCGTTCTGTTGATGGTGCTTAGAATGCACTAATAGTTTGAACATATACAAAAAATACCACACCAAAGCAGTAATGGCGAATTAGAAATACACCTTGCTCATACTTAACAAATGCCTCCCAAATGGAGAGCTCAATACCAGGTGCCTATGATAGTGGAGATCATATAAAGGTCAGTTGAAGATATATGGATACTAAAAAATAATTTTCATTCAACGAATAGATATGCTTCGTCTCCAGTCCATTTTTCGTCAATTTTCTAATAGCATATCATGCCCTGTCGAATACGATGACGGTATCCCCTGCAGAGGGATAAGACACCCCCTCAAAAAAGGGGCAGGTATCCTAGGTATAATATCAAACTGAATTTAATCATGAGGCTTTGGAGCTCTGAGATGTATGGAGTCACTCCTATATTGCCATTACTTTCAGATCCACTTTAGCTCGTTGTGGTAATATCTATTAGGGTTCCATCTGGGTGGGGGTCAGATGGAGCTGCTTAAAAATTATTCATATTCGATTGAACAGTGAGCAAAAAAACTCTTAAGAAACAACATGAAAAATGTCAATATGAATAATGAATGCGATTCTATAATCTCTTGATTTAAAATAACCCTGACGAGTTGACATACCGTTAACATCAATCACTCAATATCAAATAATATTTTGTTATTTGCTTTTACTTATTCATCTTTGTTTAGTCTTGCTTGAAAGGTATGAATCTATTTCTTGTGTGCCGTCCTATCATCACATAGCTTGACAAATATCTTAACAAACATCTTCATGTCACGATTCTTTTCTTCCCCTGGTATTTATGTAACTGTAAGGCTGCTAGAGAAGAAAATGAGTAGAGGAACACTTTTGTTGCTGTTGTTACTAAGTGGTCACCCATCTAAATATTGACCAAGTTAATCATTGTTCAGAATCTACACATACTCGTGAATAATAATATAGAATTCTGATATTCTGGAACCAATAAAATGTGCTAAGGCTTTTGAGCTTCTTAGTTGGTGAAGACGGCCAACCTCTCCATCACAGGCAGAATGTGACACAAGGTCAATTTATGAATAGAGTAAAACTGGTTTACATTCAGAATTTTCATCTCTTTGCCTCCGACCATGCCGGAGATCGGTAATGCCACCTGGCTATATTACCCACACTCGTCAAGTAAACCTTTTTCGATTTTGTATCCCTTCTGCATGCTGCTTGTTCATGGAACAATATACATATGATTCTACCATTGAATACTTTATTCTCTCTTTATAATAGCTGCATATATATTGTGCATATAAAAGTTTAAATGTTCTTGTATGTGTAATTACGTTTGTCTTTCCTTTCGTTTAATTCAGTTTTAGTATACCACAGATATATTTGTTCATTCCCGATCCTAAATTACACCACCTGATTTCCCTACAGGGCTATAGCCTAGTGGATATAAGGCTTGGTTAAAAGTATGTAGCTTATCTACTGGTTGTGAGTTCAATCCTTGTCATAAGCAGTAAAATCCATATATTTCACTTTAGTGGAGTGGAAGGCACAGAAGCGGTATTACAGAGAAAAATGGATAAAGAAATATTAATTAATACGCGATAACCTCTAAACATAAGAAGGGAGATAAGAATAGTCTATTGTCATGAATTGAATGAAGGGTTATGTTCAAAATTACGAAAATGTCATCAAATACGCTAGGCATAAGGAGAAGACTGGAGCATAAAAAAGTCGAAACGTTGTGAATATAACAACCAAGATAACAACAACGGTTTGAATAAATCAGTACGTAATAATAGCATTTCCTCACCCCAGGAATGATAATACTTCTAATATGCTGTCCTATCACCAAATATCTTGACGCTGTTGGTACCATGTCCAAGCCCAGTTTGATTGGGGCTGTAGAACACACCAACTGCATCTCTGCAGAGAGGTAAGACCCCCACCTCAATGAGTGTCCTAGATATGACTCAAAACTATTTAAGAATGAGGCTTCAATTCTGAAGCTCAGGGCTATGTAGAGTACCCCCTCATTACTCCCAAGTTCACTCTGACATAGTGGTAAAACCTGTTATGGATCAAATAGAACCGTTTAACTATGTGCAAACAAATGACTGATGTTGAATTGTTAGTGTTACTCACATACCAATACTTGAAACTATTTAACTATATGCAAACAAAATATAAATATCAAAGAGTTACTAGTGTTAGATACGTAAAGCAATTTAACTGTGTGCCAAAAAGTGAGCTCTGGCTTGTTACTTTAAAACTTTTCTCTTATAAATCATATATGTATGCATGTATGAACAGGATTTGGGATTAAATAACCAACAAGGGTTCATAGTCATAAAGAACAACCAATCAACTATAACTGTCCAGCTACTAGAGAAAAGAATGAGAAGAGAAAAACTTCTACTAACCATTCTCCTTTAATTATATTTTCTGTCCAGTTAGTAGCATCAAAAATATGTCACTCCTATAGTTGATTTTGACAGGACTTAACTTTAATCAGAATTTATTTCAGATTTTTTTTTTTTTCCGTTTCTTTCAAGATTTTACAATGAGGTCAAAAGTGATATACTTATCTCCCTTACAACTATTAAAATAATAGGCAGTTATTGATTACCTCCCTTCGTGAATCTTGTAGCATAGAAACAATATTTTCTATTTTCAGGTCTTAACTGGGGTAATAATTTTTAAGTTGGTATTTTCATAAAGTAATTATGATGTTTTGGTAATAGAGGTTTAGAAGGATTGTCTGCATGTACTATTACAGTATGAATGGGTCAGTGATAGTGGTTAACAAAGATTAGACAAACATCAGTTGTTCTGAAAGTCACTTCCCTTCCCTTTCCTCCACAAATTCTTGGGGGATATACTCAATTATAAATGTGATTATTCATTTGCAATAAACAAACTAAGTCATGAGGTGTGGATTTATCACTAATGAATATAAACATTTAAGATAAATATCAATCATACAGCTACATAGGATTCAAATAAATGTAATCCCGTTAATATGAAAATAAAATGAACACAATTTTTAAATGTCAAAAGTTTCTTCTTTTTAAAAAAGGTTCATAAATTGCAGCCTCAAAACTAAATGCTAAAAATAAGTCTTTCAGAATATTTTCTTTATATAGCAAAGGTCCAAGTTTTCAATTTCAATCCCTGATCTGACCTATGATCATACACAGAAGATGGATTGTCTTTTATAAGGCTGAAGGAATTCAAGTGACTACTGTTGATTGATTTTAATGGCATATCAATCCATCTTGGATTTTTTCTGAGATCCGCGTACATTACACTATTATATTTATATTCTTTGAGTAGTTTCTTAAACTTTTGCACACAATCATATTATATTAAGTATTCTTATCAAATATGAATAAGTTGCAAACTTATTTGACCCATAGATGGGACAATTAACAGATACTACCATACTGAGTCAGAGTGGGCCTGGGAGTAATGGCAATGATGGAGTACTTCACACTTCCAGAATCCCACTACCCGATGCAGTTTAGTTTCATACCCATGCTCCCCCCACACACACACACAGACACCCTTTTTTTTAGTGGGGAGTGTTCTTACTCCTCTACAGGGGATACCCCCCACACACCAATAGAGCATTCTACAGTTGAAAGAAAAGACTGAGTTTGAACCTGGTTTGCCAATTTTATCCGATATGCCATATACTATTATGCCATTCTCCCCTCTCCATTTGAATAACCAGAATGTCATTTTTTTCTCTTTTTCAGACTTATGCAACAGAACTATTTTTGGAAGAGCATTCGGAGCTGACAGAAGAATTTATTCGGACACAAGTTAAGAAAGCAGGAGGTGCAAATTATGGAGATGGAACTGGATCTGGGGCCTAACCTCTTCTTTTCTTTGTTCGCTTGATTTTTACCAAAAAGAAGAAAAAAATGTCTTCCTCTTTTTTAGAAAAGCAAAATTTTAAAAAGATTTTTTAAAAAAGTAAGAACTGATTTTAAAATTTTTAAAAAATGAATTTAAAAAGAAAGAAATTTTTGTGGATAAAAATAAATCATAAAGAAATAAATTTTAATAAATTGAGAACAGCAAGAAAAAGAGAAAGACAAAAGAAATGAATGAGAGAAAGAAAGGAAAAGGATGAGCAAAAATATAAGTAAAAGAAAGAGGGAGGAGGAGGAGGAAAGAAAAGAAAGAGAGAGAAAAGGAGAAGGCATTTTTATTGACCAACAAACATCCAGTCTCACCATATTAAATGGTCACTTGATTCTTGAGACATCCCATTCCAGACCAACACATCCAACTGGTCATTGTCATCTCTAGGAAAGATCCTACTTGCAGTCCACACAGCCATGGACCATTCTTCAAGTCGGCTGGAGACTCTTATGCCATTTCTTTGATGCATGGAAATAAATTCTATTATTGATAAATTCTTTCTCTATCTTTTTTCTTTTTTAATCTTTTTTCTAATTATGTTTTTGTTTTAAACAAGGTGACTAAGTTATAAAACATTTTACTGTTTAGATATTTGTTAGACAAAACTAACTTTGGCACAAGGCCACATTCTTTGAGTACTCACTGACAATTGATTACTATCTCAATAGCTTGAAAATACTAATGCTTTAATGACTGTACATCCCAATGCATTCTTTGATTATGCTAAGATTAACATAAGGTTACAATTCTAGAGCACTCAATGAAGGTCAATCTCACACTCAATTGCTACCAAAACAAATACTTTTATTCTAGGATCACTCAAATATGTATCTACCTCCTGCATGAGTAAGATGCAACACAAGGTCAATTTTTAAGCAGAGTACAGTTGGTTTGAAGTCAGAGTTTTCCTTCTCCTAGATTGATTGTCTTATCAAGGTTAAAGAGCACTGTCTTTCCTATTTACTCAAAGTCACTGATATTGACCCCTAGTATTCAATGGGACAATTCAAAGGGTCAATAAATGCCTGAGGGTCAATGAACACAGTGAGTGTCAAAAAGTTATGAAATAAAAAAAAATGATTATGCTAACAATGCTAAGTGGAGGCATGTTTAACAGTCAAAAGAAATTAAATCAATAACTCGGGTTCAAACCTTGGATGAGGCTGTCTGTATTTCCTTTTGCATTAATGGCTTCAGGAAAAACATCTCTTCAACTCCTTTGAGTAAATAATTAAATAAAGCCTGTTTTGAAGCCTTGGTTACATCCTGCCCATGGCACAAGGGTTGGGTAAATGCATATCTATGCCAAATGACAGCAAACATACTCTCCACTTTGTGTATTTTTCATACTAGCTGAGGTACTAGTGTCACCTGGGTGTCAGATATGCCTTGATAGTTTGTTATACAAAAATTACTAATAGCAAGTTTTTTTATGTATTTCTTTTTGTAAGTAATTCTATTTACAAATATTTTCTTTTTATTTCAAAGCAGATACATCTCTGAAGTTGAATTTGAAATACAAAAAAAAATTAAACAATTTCATGTTTTTATTTTGAAGTTTTGAATTCAAATTTTATCTTTTTATATTTTTATGATTAAATTAAACATTAAAGTTTGCTTTAATTCTAAAGCAAAAAAAATATTCAAAAAGTCATAAAAAATCTGACAAAAATTTTAAATAAAAAACTAAGCAATCTTTTGTACAGGGTCATTTTAAAAAAAATGTTAACACCCTTTTGGGAGTACCTTTATGATATACGAGGATCATTAAATAAGTTTCTAGACTTTTTTCATATAGGCATTCATATTGATAGTACACACATGAAACTCTAGTCCCCTTTGAAGTAATCTCCTCCGGCTGCAATGCACTTGTACCATTCCAATAACTTCTGGAAGGTCCCATGGAAGTCCTCTTGAGATTTTAACTCATGGCCTCTTTCATTCAAAGGAGATGCCTGATTAGACATCAGTTTCTCAAAGCAATTCACTCAAGTCATCAATCTACAACAATGACAAATAACAAACTGGAAATAATAATGGCTAAGTTCTTGTTGAGATTTGAACTCATGTCCCCTTTCATTAAGGGAAGATGGCTGATTAGACATATCAGTTGCTGAAACTAATTCATTAAAGTTGTCAATCTTCAACACTTCAAATTGAACCAACAGTTTATCCTTTATGTCTGATCATTCTGGTTGCTTTAGTTTTATTTTTTTACATAAAATATTTTCAACCACCAATTTTGACTCATATTTTCGTCCATCTTAATTTTTTTTATCACAACTCATTTGAACTTCCAATCTATATCAATGAGGAGCAACATGAATCAGAAATAAAGTTTGATTATGGTTTTTGCAAACTAATTATTATTCATTTTAACTTGTATTTTAATAAAGATAAGCTTTTGATCTTTTTGATATGATCCAAAGTGCTTAAGAACAGAACCTAAGGCAACTCCTCTTTTAACTGGACCCTAACACAAAGAAACTAGCAAGAAAGCTAGAGTAAAAACAAAATAAGCTCATAAAAAAAGGAAAATTTGGTAGTCTTTAACCAAACTTGTCTAAACAATATATATATATATATATATATATATATATATATATATATATAAGGGTTAACTGAAAAGTCCATATTATGACATCATATGCTGATGATGACTTTTTTTGACCAATGGAATGCAAACACTGCAACATTGTTGGAAGAAGTGTGTAGACATCAAGATGGACTATGCTGAAAAATAAATCTCATTTGGTCACATTTCATGAGAATATTTTGATCAGCCTATGAACTTTTCAATTGACCCTCATATATATAAATGATTGATTGATTTTTATGGCATGTCAACCTATTTAGAATTATTTTATGCTTAGAGGTTAGGAAACTGTTCATTGTACATTTTTATTTGCATTTTTTGAGTAGTTCTTTCTTACAAGTTTTTTTTACACACAGTTGAAATATTAAGTATTCCTATTTAATACAAATAATTTGCAGTTGTATGGTTTCAAGTATTCCTATGTAATACTAATAATTATATAATTGTTTTTATTTATCAAGAGTCATTTGTTTTCACAGTAACATAGTTTCAAGTAATTAATAATAATTTTTACTTAACAACTATAGCTTCAAGTAACTATTCTTAATACAAATAATTTAGTTATATAGTATTAAATATTTCTATCAAATACAAATAATTTTTAATCAGATCGACTTGACCCATAGATGGGACCCTAACAGGTACTACTACTTTAGGACTTAGGAGTAATGGCAATATAAGGGTACTCCACACTCAACAGATCTTCAGAACTGGAGCCTCACAATCAAATGCAATTTAGTTACATATTCACAACACCTCTTCTTTGGGAAGAGGGGTTTTATCTGTCTGCAGGGAACATAATCGGCATTTTCTAAGCCTATTTGACAGGATATATATATATAAAGCAACTAAAAATTAAGAAAATAATAGTCAGAATAGTTTTTTCTAGTAAAGTTTTTAAAATATTTCGGCTCATGAAATGAAAAAAAATCTTAATTCTATCCAGATTTAACTACTTCCACTTTATTCAGATTTCATCTAAAAATAAAAATATTCTGGAATTTTCTAAATTTTTGCTGAACAAATAAATTCTGCAAATCCTTTTATTATAGTCATTTGCTTATACCTAGCTTAGTTTGACACAAGGACAGAAGTATAGAGTTACTCGGTGAGAAGTGAATTAACTTGCTAACCAAGCTATTACAAGATGCACCTATTCACTAAATGTAACTCAAGGTACAAAGGTCAAAAGAAGCACGAAGTGAAAACTGAACAAATTATTACACCACACAAAATCCTTTTAATTTGTTATGCTTGACACAAGGTCAAAAGAAGCACGGAGTGAAAACTGAACAAATTATTACACCACACAAAATCCTTTTAATTTGTTATGCTTGACACAAGGTCAGCAGTAGGAAGCACCCAGTGAGAACCAAACTCACTAGTAATGGTCTGATAATCTATCTCATTAACCATTACACCATGAGAAGCACTCATAAATTCTATTATTGTAGGTAATAAGAGGCCCGCACATTAAATTTGACTGTGTCATACCTGCCGTCTTGGGAAAGCAGGTATATAAACATCCCTGATGCCCGATATACCTCTAAAGGGGAACGTTGAAGAAATTTGGACAATTTTTGTCACTGTTCTCCCACAATAAAATGGCTTTGTGTGCTGCATCTTCCAAAAATAGTGATTGTCTGCTAAAATTTGATGATATAAAAATTTTGTATGAAATTGTTGCTTCCCTGTGATTCAAGAGAATTTTAGGCAGGATAAAATCATATTTTAAAGGCCAAAAATTAACAAAAGGATGAAAAATATCATAGATTATTACCTTTTTGATCTCCATATGGGACAAAGGAAGCTATTAACACCAATTATAGTTTGGTTTGATTTGTCTAATGGCATATTAACTTTTGTGGGTTATTTAATGCCAAAGCCATCCTTGTAGAAGAATAGTAGAGGTACCATTTAACCCATAGCTGGGGGGATAAGGGGGGTTCATACCTTTCCCTAGAGTATTAGTCCAGAACTGGACATAATAGCATAACTGGAATTTGAACTTGCTTGCTATGATGTTGCAGTCCAGTATGTTTTGTTTAAAAGACATTTTCATTAATTATAATTAGGCTGTTCTTCAAACAGAATCTGTATGGCCCCTTACCTCCCATCTCACAAAGTAAGTAAGATGAGGAAGACCTTCTAGAAGAAGTAAGAACAAACTCATATACAATGGACTCATATAGATTGCTACACATAAACTTACCAATGTTGGTCAACCAATGAAAACTTAACTAGCTCTGTACAGACATCAGATACCATTGAGAGGAGTTACCAAGAATAGTGGTTAATAGGGATGGATGCTAAGAGAAAGTCAAGGGAATTGGTGTTGTCACACCTTGATGATGATACTCCAGCAATTAATGACTTTGTACAATGAACGACCCCTAATTTTTAGCTAAAAAACGGTATTTTTATCATATAGTGACTATAATGAATGATAGTAAGCTTTGAGTATTTAAAAAAAAAATTTTTTTAATTAATCTTTTAAAATTTTAATTATTTATTCATTTATATAAATAGAGTGTCAAGGATTTTTCTAAAGTCCATGGTCATACGCTTCAACTCAGTGAATTAAAATGTGTTGACACATTTTGTCAATTTTATATTGTTAGAATACAGTTGTATTAATAACCGATAGACATACAAAATGTTGACCAAGAACATGATAAAAGAGTACAAAGGTGATAGTAAAACAATATTCAAAGATAAATACACAAATGTCTGGACACTTGATATATCTGTATTAAAAGATCAACCAATTTGATTAATGACCTTATCATCAAAATAGAACACAGCTGTTCAATAAGGATAAGGTATATATATATATATATATATATATATATATATATATATATATATATATATATATATATTAGTCGACCTTAGTCAAGAGTGACCCAAAAGCTCCCTTTTCAATAACTACTCCACTCCCTGGATCGCTACACATTACCCTTGATCCTTACCTTATAATGAATGCTGAGGGTTAAGCAAGGCAGCATCAAGTACCATTTTTTGAGTCTTTGGTATGACTCAACCATTAGCGAACACTCTACTCAGTAGGCCAATGGCCCGGTATATATATATATATATATATATATATATATAAAGTAAAGCTGGCAACCGAAAGGCTCCCTTTTTAATAGCTACAACACCAAGGTATATGGGAGGGCGCTAATCCTTTCCCTGGATTACTCCACTTTACCTTTGATCCATACCTTATAATGCTGAGTATTAAGCAAGGTGGCATCAAGTACCATTTTTTGAGTCTTTGGTATGACTCAACCTGAGATTGAACCTTGGTTTTCCAGGCCATTAGAGAAAACTCTACTCATTAGGCCAATGGGCCAGTGTAAATATATAATGTGCTTAACTTCATCAAAGTCCCAATATAGAAGCAACCAGAAAGAATCAAGCTCACCTACAAAGTAGAAATGTTGTTAAGCTAGATCATTAATCATGTTGGTTAGGAAATTCAGTCTTAGAAAAATGATTGATTGATCGATTTTTAACAGCATGTCAAACCATTTTGGATTTTTTTCTGTTAAGGTTAAAGAATTGCATTCATTGTATGTTCATGTTTAATTTTTAATGTCATTGCTTTTTTAAGATTTTTCTTTTTTTGGCACAGACCAAATGTTTATAAATAATTTTCAAACAGATCTATTTGACCCATAGATGGAACCCTTACAGGTACAACCAGTTCAGGTCATGGTGGACCTGGGAGTAATAACAATGAAAGGGTACTTTACATTCCCAGGTCACCAGAACTGAAGACTCACTATTAGATGTAGTTTAGTGTCATACCCAAGACACCTGTTTGTGCGGGGTCATAGCCCTCTGCAAGGGACACAGTGTATTCTAAGCCCTGTCAATAGAGCAGAGTCTTATGAAAAATCAGTCTCAAGATTTGTTTATCAAGTAAACAACCTAATTAAAATGGAATAATATACATAAAAAGCAAAAACTTTCTCCCTTCTTTTTCTTTCCTTCCTTTCTTCTCAATCAAAACAGAATAATCCACTATTTATCCAAGTGGAAGACAAGGCTTAACATTCAAACAGATGCATTCAAGTTTTATTCTAATATTATAGATACTTGTATTTGATTTTAAAAATTGAATATTCTTATCACCTGGATCTAGAAGACATTTTCTTCAAAACTAGACAAGGAATTTATTTTGTAGAGTTACAGGTCTAAGATGATAGAGTCAGTGAGATAGATACCCAGTCACCAGGCTATAATTATAGTTTTGTTTTTTTTTTTACTCCATACTCAACAGTAAAACATCAATAATGTACAACTTATCACATATAGTCTTTCAACAAACTTTTGAAGATTATCCATAAGACAATTGTAAGATTTATATTTTTGTGTGTCTCTTTGCAGTGATTTTGTTTCAGGGATTTATTATCGACAATATATATATTTATGAACCAAGGATAACATTCTTGGTTTGAATAGAGTTATTGCCCTTTTAACCGGATATTGAACAGTAGACATGTTTGGTTATCTACTCTTGGCAACAAGCTACAAAAAGGTCTTTTAAAGATGAAAACCAAAGTTAAAAGAGTTGTTTTCACGAAAGATACATCAACTTGACTTTTTATCCAAACAACAAATTTTAAATAAAATCATGTCACTGATGAAAATCAAACTCGAACTGCAAATAGATAACCAGGCATTATCATCATCATCAGTCTCATCACCTCAGGTGTGAGCAGTTGAAGAGGTACCACTGATAACTGTCATTTATCTTGGATGTTAACTACAACATCCAAGATAAATGGCAGTTATCAGTGGTCATCATTATGTGGTGAATCTTTGGCAGGAAAAATTGGCAGAGCACATTTATCTCCAAGCTTGACCATAGCTGGGGTCCTCCTACTAGGTGGTTCACCCTGGTCATGAACACATGGCTGTTATAGTTCTTTTAGAAACCCATCTGCTCTGACTGGTGTTTTCACCAAGGTCATTCACTCAGTGATGCTGTATTATAACAACAGAGTATGGTGCTTATAGCCAGAACACAAGAAATTTAAAGAATGCATGAGAACCAGTTATGCCTGTCCACTTAGCAAGTGTGGCTGGCAGACACCAAAGGTACTACCTTTACTTAGAGACCTCTATGCCTTATATATAACATAATAAATAAATATATATTAATTTTTATATATATTTAATAGCAGGAATGCTTATCTGTGACCATTGGTTTCATGCCATCCTTACATGGCAATCATCAGGCAGACACACACAAAAAAAATAGGGAATGTATTTGTAGTTTTATTCCATTAGATTTTAATCCTCCCAAGTTTGTAACAAGGTAATGGAGTTTTTTGTTTGTTTGTTTTTAAACCTGCATACAAAAGAGTTTATCAAATTATTATTTACAAGAGAGACCAACAAACAATAGTTAAAACTCCCATAGCCTTACACAAGAAATTATTTCTCTGTAATCATTACACTTTTCTTTTGTTCTGGATTATATCAGGTTGATAACAACAAAAGAGCCAATAAAAATTTATTCATTCATTTAACTTTTATCAATTTATTTATTTATAAAACTAATTTTTGTTCTCTGGCCCTTAAAAATGTGTAAAATATATGATATGATCCTTGTAGTACTACCCTAAGATCAACTAAGAATGAAAGAAAGTGTAATGAAGATCAGAATAAACTCGTAAAAAAACAAGAAAATGTGTCATGCTTAATCTCTAATCAACTTTATAGTCACTTAAAAATGTTCAATATTAGATTTTACTTTCTTTTTAAATAATACAAAATGCAATGATAAACAAGTTTCTCAGAGACAAATTGTTTCCTAGATTCCTTTTTATTAAAAATAATGATATTAAGATTGGTTGATACTAAGAAAGAAATCTAGTCAAAACTCTATTCACCCATGACCAATATTAACATTAGTATATCCATAATATACTAATACATACTAAACAGAAGACAAGATAATCTCATTTTTACATATAAGAGTATTTAACATACACAATATACATACTAGCGGTATCAAAAGACTAAGAATCCACGAAACTAAGGCTTTTAGGCTATGTTTATCTTTTCCACCCAATCAGTAGGGCCTAGAATCCACTAACTGCATCCCTTACAGAAGGGTAAAATTCCCTCTCCCCTAAAATAGGGGTGTCGTAGGTATGAAAATAAACTGCATTCACTGGTGAGGCTCCAGTTCTGAAACTTGGGAGAGAGTGGAATAACTTTTTCTTTGTCTAAGTCTACTCTTATTAAAAATAATAGTACCTGTTAGGGTCCAATCTTTGGGTTAAATAAATCTGTTTGAGATAAGTTTTTACCTGTTTAAAATGATTATAAAGAAATATTTTTCTATGTATAACTGGAAACTATAATTATTAAACTGACTTTGACATAAAGTAACCCAACAAGGTTTGACATGCCATAAAACCAACCATTTTTTTTTTCTAAATCAGGTCATGCTGATCACAAAAAAATTGCTTCATTTATATTTTATTCCCTCATTTAAAAAACCCTTTTTCTTTAATCTCCTGAAAGTTGCAAAACATAATATGACTTTTGTACAAAAATATTTGGAGATGACTGGTTTGGACATCAAATTCTTACCAATATTAAATTCTCAACCTTAATTCCTCCTCTTGACAAGGCTTCTTATATGCAGACTGTATCCTCCGAAACCATATAAATATTAATATTAGATAGGAATACTTGAAATTCTACAACTGTGTACAAATTATTTGTATTCGATAAGGAATACTTGATATAAGTGTATTCAAAAAATCTTAAGAAACAACAACAACAAAAAATGTAAATATAATTATAAATTCACCTTTATTCAGCATGTTACACTTCTTTCTTTCTTTTCTTTTTTTAATTCGATGACTTAATTGGAAAAGAACCTTGAACTAATTATCCTAAATTAAGGATTTTGTATTTTACATTTAAGTCACAGAATCAAACCTTGAAGGCACCAAGAGTTCGGTGACAACATTATCATCATCATTATTATTATCATTATTTAAAAAATAATTCAATAATTTGTATATGGATTATTACTTCTGTCTAAAATCAGAGTGCAATATCTGTGCACTCTGCTTAGAATCAAAATGTTACTCCACAGTACTTTTGTTTAATATCAATCACCTCATAATATTTAATGAAACTTTTTTAAGAGATTGCCAAGTTTAGTTATCAGAAATTGAAATACTAGCTTTTACCACTGACCATTGATTCTGAATGAAAATATCGAACGACCTCAGTAACAAATGATAACACTAAAGAAACATCTTTTATCTATGGTGGGGCATTTAAAAATAAATAGCATAAAAAATAGATGATCAAAAATTAATCATTTAACAAAATAAAAATAAAGACAGACTGGTTTGTTTAGGTTTCTTTGTCTAATGGCATATCAACCTTCATGGGTTATTCAGTGCCAAAGCTATCCCTGTAGAAGAGCAGCAGTGATACTATTTAACTTATAGCTGGGGGTATAAAGAGGTTCGATACCTTTTCCAAGTGTATTAGTCCAAAAGGGAATATAAATAGTATAAATGAAGCTTGAACTCTCTTACTTTAAGGTTGCTGGCTAAAACTTTAGCAATTATGCCACAAGGACTTGATAGTTTGGTTTAGTTTATTAGTTTAATGACATATCAACCTTTGTGGGTTATTCAATGCCAAAGCCATCATTGTAGGAGGACAGTAGTGGTACTATTTTACCCACAGTTGGAGGTATAAGAGGTTTCATGCCTTTCCTTAGGGTGTTAATGTGAAAGTGATCACAAAAGAGTAACTGGAATTCAAACTCACTACAATATCACAGTCCAGCATGCTAACCACTACGCTATGAGGACTCCTCACGAGATAGACTTAAATAGATAGATAGACAAACATGAACTGATTGAGATACATACATACCATATCATCCATAAGTACATTCTCTAATAATTTTTTATAAAACATTTTTTCTAAACCAAATATACCAAGATTTTATGGGTTTTATTAGAACATTATATAATCAAATGTGTGTGTGTGTTGGAGTGGTTTTGAGTTTCACTAACAGTTTTGTGTGTGTGTGTATCTTGGGGAGTTTTGTGGTTTTAAATTTACTGGTAGTTCTTTCTCCTTTTTTTTTGTGTGCGTGTGTCTGTGTGTGTTTTCAGTTTTTTTCTTTCATCTGGGAACATGTTTGGCATAAGGTCTAGTTAATGGGTATTAAATGAGATTTTAATTTACTAGTGTTTGTAGTTTGAGTGGTTTTTAACTACTTATGTTTTTGTGTGTGTGTATATATATATATATATATATGTTTATTTCCGTTTGTGTGTGTGTACGGTTCAATGTTTTATTTAACTTAGGTTTGAATTTATTTATAAAGTTTCTTTCCTTTATTTGAAGTAGCGGGACGCCACAAACCTATATAGTAATATCCCTCATGAATCAGGAAAACAAGCCATCTCATTTTGGATAGATAAACACCCAGATACATTACACCTAAGATTTAACAAAAATTTTATCATAGAGGGTATAGAAATAATCCTCAACAATAACTCCTAATTGAACAACATTAACTATATCCAGACCCTAGTGTCACGTGGTCTACCACTGAGAGGCGAGAAATAAGAAATTTCCCCTACCCCTCCGTGTTTGAATTAACAGGCCACCAAAGACTGACCCTTAGAAGAGGAATAAGAAATGTAGGTCAATTCCTTGCGGCCGAAGTAACAAATCCAGGTCAGGATGAAAGCCAAGAGATGTTGCACTCTGTGACCGGATGGATAAAGAAGGGGGTATAGGAACATATAGTATAGGAATGAATCACCTGACAGGGTGAAGGAAGAAGAAAGAGGGCAAGTGATTGGCCAGAACCCTAAAGCGGAAGTAGCACCCTTTTCGTCAGCAATAATAGGAATGAAGAAGGCAGTTTTAGGACAGCAGTTGGTGTGACGAGATGTGTTGACACTGTTGCCAAAACTCCGGGTGAAGAAGCAAAATAGAGCTCTCGGACAGGAGATAGCAGACGCCTTTAAGCCAAGCTCTATAGAATTCCGCTAGCCCGTTAAAGAAAATACTCTGCAAAGAAATCCATCGAAAAGCTAAGTACACTGTAAAACCGTTTTCTCCCTCCACCCTTCCTAAGTATTGTCATTGTATGCTCTTTCTCTCAATTTAAATAAAGAAGAAAGAAAAGAAAAAAAGAAGACATTTGTATTCGGTATTATCTGCTGGTAATATAGCCGGCACTTTAAATATCTGTCTGGTCTGCACACATTAAAAACCTTGTTATATTTCAAATGTCCCCTCATGTTGAAACTTATTCGTTGTGTTGTTTGCCTATCGAGTTGCCTTCATTTTGCATGTTCCTTTTCAACTTCATTCGCCTCAATTTATTCTCGCTAAATGTCTTATTCGCCTTTTAAAACATTACACGGGAAATTGAAATTGTCGACTACGATAAATAATATTATATCTAAACCTAGAGGCCCATATCTTCCATTATCCTAGGGGTAGGAAGAGGTAGTGGCCTGGTGGGTGTGTGTGTGTAACGTGAAATTTGGAAACCCCTTGCCAGCAGCGGTCAGTCTAGCCCCAAATTAACCCCCACATTATCTGCCAGTTCCCCATGTGCCTGAAGAAGGAATCTTAACTGGAATTTATTTTGCGAGGGATCAAGTGCCAGACTGCCCCGACTTCACACATGCGAAAAATAACCTCCCATCTTGGGACAAATATTTTAATGGCACCGTCACACTAGGAACAGCTATGTGAACTAAAATGGCGCCAATAAACACTACCCTAACCCTAGTGTATTTAGAAGAAAACCTATATGAAATAATAGGTAAAAAATACGGCAACAACATAAAATCATAGAAAAGATATTTTGATGACTGCTTCATATTCTGGAAATACCCATGGGGGAACATCAACGAAATGCACGACCTACTACAAAAACTACACCCCAAAATAAAATTTACAATGGAACACAGCCTAAAAGAATTACCATTTTTAGACATCCTTATAAAATACGTAAATGGCAAAATCATCATATATATCTACTACAAACCAACAGACACCCAACAATACCTCCACTTCAGAAGACGCCACCCCAAAAACTGTATAAAATGCATCCCTTACACACTAGCATGTAGAATATACACAATAATCACCGATAAAAACCTTAAAAAAAAACAACACGCCTCAAAGAACTACACCAAACCCTACACCAGAGAGGATATCCAACAACACTAATAAATAAAGGGTTGGAATTAGCAGAAAAAATACCCCAAAGAGAATTAAGGAACCCGAAAAAACACAACGAAAAACCCCTAGTATACGTCGCAACCTACAACAAAAATAATCCAGAACTAGTCACAGAAATAATGAAAAATCTGGAAGAAATTGAAAACAAAGACAAAATCAAAGAAATACTAGACACAACAAAAATGATTAAAAGCCAGAGATAACCCAAAAATCTGAAACAAATATTCACATATTTGGAAAAAACACAACACAAGGAGTTACCAAATGCAAAAATAAACGATTCAAAATATGTGATATAATCATAGAAGGTAAATCCTAAACCTTTAAAAACCCTGAAACCAAATTCAAAATAAATAAAAACTTAAGCTGCAACTCAAAAAACGTAGTATACATAATTGAATGTAACAAATGCAAAGAAATATACACAGGGTCAACACAGGCACTCAATACATCACTACACAAGAGTAATATCAAAATAGAAGAAAACAGAAAATTAAATGTTTCAAAACACCTATACCAATGTAGCAGAGGAAAATTTAAAATTATGCCCATTTATCAAGACAACAACTACACGCTACTTCAAATAAAGAAGAGAAACTTTATAGATAAATTCAAACCGAAGTTAAATAAAACATGAACCACACACACACACAAACGGAAATAAACATACATATATATATGTATATACATACACACAAAAAAACATAAGTAATTAAAAACCATTCAAACTAAAAACACTAGTAAATAAAAATCTCATTTAATACCCATTAACTAGACCTTATGCCAAACATGTTCTCATACGAAAGAAAAAAGCTGAAAATACATGCACTCATACACACACACAGACATATATATACATATACAAAAAAAAAAGGAGAAAGAACTACCAGTAAATTTAAAACCACAAAACTCCCCAAGATACACACTTACACACACACATACATACACGAAAAAAAAAAACTTAGTGAAACCAAAAACCACTCCAAACTCAACACACACACACACACACACACACACACAAAACTATAAACATATCAAATATCAAAAGCAGACCAAAGTAAAGACACTCCAGGAAAGAGGAACAACAACCCCTATATAAACCAACTTGACCAACCAAAGGTCATTTATACTGGAAACAAGAGTGAGTTCAAGTCTCATTGAGTACCCCATTAAAAAGCCTTGTGCCACATATGTTCTCTGACAAAAGCAACAAGCTGGAAACATACATATATATATAACATGTATGTAAGAACAAAGTTTAGTCAAGCAGTTCTAATTTAGCTAATTCAGTTTAGTACAAGTACAGATTTTGTTTACACACAGTTAAATGTCAAAACAGTTCTATGTTAAACAATTCAGTTTATTGTAAGTAAAGTTTCAATGTCAAAAAACAGTTTTATTTCAATAATTCAGTTTAGCATAGGCACAAAGTTTAATTGTCAAAAACATTTTTTTCAAACTATTCAATTTAATCAAACAATTCAGTTTAGCATAAGTATGCCATTAGTTCTATTTAACCCATAAAAAGAGCCCTATCAAGTGCTACCACGACGGGCCAGAGTGGACCTGGGAGTGATGGCAATGAAGGGGTGCTCTGCATTCCCCAAGGTCCAAGCATTACTGGGACATCACTATCAGACTGTTTAGTGTCATATCCAGGACACTCATTGGGGGAGTTTAACCCCTCTGCAGAGGTACAGTCTGTGTATTCTACAGCCCCAGCCGACTGGGCAATACACAGTTAAATGTCAAAACGTTTTATTTCAGATAATTCAGTTCAGCATAAGTACACAGTTTAAACGTCAAAACAGTTCTATTTCAAGCAATTCAGTTTAGCATTAGTACACAGTTTATGTGTCAAAAGAGTTCAATTTTAAACAATTCAGTTTAGCATAAATACAGTTTAAATGGAAAAATCAGTATAGTGAAGGAAGCACAGTTTAGTTCTATAGAACCCATATCAGGTGCTACCACTCTGGGCCGAAGTGGACCTGGGAGCAATGGTAATAAAGGGGTACCCTGCATTCCCCAAAGCTGCAGCATTACTGGGACCTCACCATCAGATTGTTTAGTGTCATATCCAGGACACTCGTCGGGGGGAGGTCTTACCCCTCTGCAGAGGTACAGTTGGTGTATTCTACAGCCTCAGCCAACTAGGCAATACACAGAGTTAATGTCAAAACAGTTTTATTTCAGATAATTCAGTTTAACATAAGTACGCAGTTTTAATGACAAAACAGTTCTATTCTAAACAATTCAGTTCAGCATAAATATACAGTTTAAATGTATAAAAACAGTAAATTCCAACCACCATTTAGTTCTATCTAACCCATAGATAAGATCCTTATCAGGTGCTACCACTCCGGGCCAGAGTGGACCAGGGAGCAATGGCAATGAA
The DNA here is from genome assembly GCA_963585895.1 of Sepioteuthis lessoniana. Taxonomy (NCBI): domain Eukaryota; kingdom Metazoa; phylum Mollusca; class Cephalopoda; order Myopsida; family Loliginidae; genus Sepioteuthis; species Sepioteuthis lessoniana. The sequence goes on along the minus strand of OY757926.1, from coordinate 91,187,721 downwards.
GGGGTACTCCGCATTCCTAAAAGCTCCAGCATTGCTGGACCCTCACCAACAGATTGTTTAGTGTTATATCCAGGACACTCATGGGGGGGGGTCTAACCCCTCTGCAGAGGTGCAGTCGGTGTATTTTACAGCCCTAGCCAACTGGGCAAGATAAGATTAGAGACTCAGTGGAAGATAGACAATCTAGGATAGCATGGCAAACAGTAAATGAAGTGAGCAGAAGAAAGAGCACTGTGAAAGCTAAACTGAAAGCTATTAGCCAACAAAAACGAATACAACTACGAAAACAACATTTTGAGAATTTACTCGGAAACCCTCTGAAATTTACACATGAACCAATCACGAGAATTATTAGTAAACTATTAGACATCAAACTAGGACAGTTTACACAAGAAGAACTCGACTTAGTACTAAGAAAAATAAAAAATAGAAAAGCGGCAAAGCTTGATGAAATACCCCCAGAAGTATGGAAGACCAGACAATTCGACGACATACTGTAATGCTGTATATAATCAAAACACAATTGACAAATGGACAAAGGGATGCATCCTCCCCTTCCCTAAGAAGGGCAATCTCAGATTAGCCAAGATCTACCAAGGTATAACCCTTACATCCATAGCGGCCAAGATATACAATGCCCTACTACGAAACCGCATAGAACCCAAAATTGAGGGAGGTGTCCTCATGGTGCAATGGTTAAAGTGATGGACTGTGAGATCGTAGTAAACGAGTTTGTACTCCAGTTGCGCTATTACATTCACTTTTGGACAAATACCCTTGGGAAAGATACGAACCCCTTATCCTCCCAGCTATGGGTTAAATAGTACTACTACTGTTCTTCTAGGAGAATGGTTTTGGCATTAAATAACCTACAAAGGTTGATATGCCATTAAACAAAGAAACCAAACCAAACCAAAATTGAGAACATACTTGGGAAGAACCAAAATGGCTTTTCGGAGAAATAGATCCACGACATCACAAATTTTGACTATCTGTAGAATTCTTGAAGTGTACGTGCAAAAAACCTAGAGGCAACAATATTATTTGTCGACTTCGGCAAGACCTTTGAATCCATACACAGAGGAAGGATGGAGCAAATACTATTCACCTATGGCCTACCCAAGGACACCGTCGCAGTTGTGATGATGCTGTATAGAAACACGAAAGTAAGAGTCTGCTCTCCAGATGGAGACACAGACTACTTCAACATTGTAGCAGGTCTGCTGCAAGTAGACACATTAGCCCCATACCTCTTTCTCATCTGTCTAGAATACATACTTAAAACGACAATTGATAGAATGAAAGAAAAGTTTCAACCTAACAAAGGAAAGAAGCAGAAGGTAACCTACACAAACAATTACAGACATGGACTAAGCCGATGACACAGCACTTCTAGCAAATATACCCGCCCAAGCAGAAACCCTGCTACATAGTCTGGAACAAGCAGCTGTAGGCATAGACTCCATGTCAATGCACATAAGACAGAATACATGTGCTTTAATCAAAAAGGCGACATCTCCATACTAAATGGTAGTTCTCTGAAACTAGTAGACAAGTTCACCTACCTAGGAAGCAGTGTCTCATCAACCGAGACAGACATCAACACGTGACTAGCAAAGGCATGGACAGCTATCGATAGGCTATCGGTTATTTGGAAGTCAGACCTGACCAATAAAATAAAACAGTTTTTTCCAAGCAGCGGTTGTGTCAATACTATTATATGGATGCACTACAGAAAAGACGACATGATTCGATTTCCGTTTTAATGAAAACCGGTTTTCTTTTTTTGTTGCAGACCATCTACTAGTTGGCCAGTGATAGGAGCCTTCTATCATGTCTGAAAGTGACACAATATTCAACTCACGCTCTCTACCGATCCAAGTTATGACAACAGGACCATTGCCAGCACTCTCAAAATGCAAATCCGAACAGCTCAACGCATCAGACGACCCTTTGGAGGTGGTGGAGCAGATGCCCAAGGCTGAGGACACCGCCAGGAAGACCCGGACCAAGGAGTTCATTGAAAAGGTCCAGGCAATCATTGATGAAACTCCCCAGCGGCCTATTCAGCAGATTGCCAGAGATTTAGGCTTCTCACATACAACTGTGAATGCATGTGTGAAGGAGGACTTGAAGTGTAGGTCCTACAGGCGCCAGACAAGCCAGATCTTGACTGAGAAGAGAAAGAACCTCAGGGTAATTAAGTCCGTCAGGTTGCTCAACCAACTGAAGCATCCCAAGAAACCTAACATGCTCTGGTTCTTTTCAGACGAAAAGAACTTCTACCAGGACCAGGTGCACAACAGCCAGAACTATCACTGGATTGCCATGAATAACAGGAACATGCTCAGGGTGATGAAAACAAAGTTTCCAGCTACGATTATGGTCTTTGGTGTGCTTTCAAGTGAGGGCCACATCATGCCACCTCACATCTTGAAAGTCAAAACCAAAGTGTACCTGGATGTGCTGAAGAGTGTGGTGATCCCCTGGTGCAATCAGGTGGCAGACCCTGGGTGTGGCGGCAGGACTTGGCATCGGCCCATGTCCAAAGAGACCCAGGCTTGGCTTCAGGAGTGCTATGACTTTGTACCCTTCTCTCACTGGCCCCCCTCCTCCCCCGACCTGAACCCACTGGATTACTTCGCTTTGTCATGTCGAGAACATCACCAACATGACCTCCCACAACACCAAAGCCAGCCTGATCACCACCATCCGCCGAGTATTCACCAAGCTCCCGCCGGTGCTTGTAGAAAAGGCATGCTCCCAGTTCTGGATCCGTATCAAGGCGGTGATTGCGGCTGAAGGCAGCAACATTGAATAGATGTCAGCTCTACTACATAATCAAGTTACCTGAATTGATTTTTTCAATAAAAGTTTTAAAATAAAGCTGTAGTGTTGTTTTCTTTAGGACGACAATTTTATTGTTCCACTCTGTGTGTATATATATATATATATATATATATATATATAGATAGATAGATAGATAGAGAGAAAATAATAAAATAATAAGAACAAGGGTTTCAAGATAGAAATTGTGATAAACTTGATAACAGCAAATTTTTTAGATGTCATGTTCAAGCTTGAAAATGAAGAATTCAGACCCTATTGAAAGTTAAATAATGTCTCAGTTTATATAAATAGCTGATCTCATGACTTCACCACTGTTTTTTTTTTTTTAACAAGTCCAAATAAACTCAAGTAATAACTGTCTTTGAACAGGCAAAAGCAAAATATGAAACATCCTTCAAAAAAAGGGGATATAGAACTATATGTTATGAAATAGCCAAGGGATTTCGGTTCATGCCTTTGAGTTTAGTTAGGCTGAGAACCTTTCGGCTCAGCACATGGGTTGGTTGGGTGTAAAATTGAAGCAGGTGTTAACGCGTGTGCGCGCGAGCGGATGGAGGTGTCACTCAGATGTCATAACAGTCCGAGACGATACTGGGTGACAAGGTGTGGGTGGCGTCACGCACCGGAAGCACGCGGAAGTTTGTGTGAGAATTTGAAGAAAATAAGAGTTGGGTTTTAGACGCCAAATGAGAAGGATCGATTTTGAAGCTCGCAGGCGCGAGGCGAATGTGCACCCGATGGGGGGGCCGCTCGAGTTGGGGGCCAAATGAATAAGACAGCATAGAAGATTGTGTCTCTCCTCCTTACGTCGAAACCTTTAACTCAAAGTTAATAAAAAGGTTTCGTACCTGAACAAGAAGTCGTTAAGTGTTTTCGAATTCCTATGTTCTTTATATAGTCTATAGTAATGAACATTATATGTCCATTTCGCACATACCGTTAATTGTGAATATGGTACACTATAAACCTTCTTTTCAAAACATAAATAATCACTCTCAAAGGAGAAACAGAGGCAAAAATATATGGTTTAATTCCCCTTTTAATACAGCTGGGATGACAAAAGTGGGAAAAATTTCTTGGATTTAACAAAAAAATCTTTTCCTAAAATAAACCATACAAAAAAATACAGTTAATATGACCTACAACAATATGGATAATGTACAGAAAATTATCCAAAACAACAAAATTATAAATAAGAGGGTTAATACTGAAAAACGACTATAATTGCAGACACAAAAATGAACGTACTTTACACGAACCTCACTGAAAATCTGGTATATCAAGTAAATGTGTAAAATGGAAAACATTCAAACAAGATTTATTTTGAAGCAACATCAAGGACCTTGGAAACAAAAATTTTATAATCAGAGATTGTCCTCCCAATAGACATTATGCAAATAGCACTATGCGATCTAAATATATATAAGAATTAAAAAGATAAGAGAAAAAAATCCCTGAAATCAAATGGAAGCCTTAAAAAGAAAGCACACTTTCAATGAAAGGTCAAAATCCTGTGAATTGTGTTTAGTTAGAAACTGAGCATTTGATTCCCTGAACAAAATAAGTTACTGAATAAATAATCAGAGTTGGTATCAAAATGCAGGCACAAAACCAATCATCTCTTTTCAAATTTACCACCTGATTAACTTAAGCATTTCAAATAACTTAGAGCTAAAATAAAAACAAAAACGTGCTTATTGCATGATTAGTTCAGACCAAGGTGACGAACATTTTAAAACATATTTGTCACATACTGTTTATGTCTTGTAACAAGCAATAAAATATTTGAACGAAACTTTGCCCAATCGGCTGGGGTAGTAAAATACACCAACCCCAACAAGTGTCCCGGATATGACACTAAACAATCTGATGGCGAGGTTCCAGTCAGTAATGCTGGAGCTTTGGGGAATGTGGAGTAACCCCTTCATTACCATCACTCTCAGGTCCACTTTGGCCTGGAGTGGTAACACCTGATAGGGTCCTATCTATAGGTTACATAGAACTAAACTGCATACTTATGCTAAACTGAATTATTTGAAATAGAACTGTTTTTGACATTGAAACTACTACACTAAACTGAATTGTTCAAAATAGAACTGTTTTGACATTTAACTGTGTGTAAACAAAAACTATACTTATACTAAACTGTTTGAATTAAAACTGTTTGACTAAAGTGAATAGCTTGAAATAGAAATGTTTTTGACAATTAAACTGTGTGCTCATGCTAAACTGAATTGTTTGAAATAGAACTGTTTATCTGGGCAATGTTGTTTAACTGGGGCTGCTAATCAAACTATGTGTAAGATATATAAAAATACAATTGTAACTACCAATCAACCTTCATCTGGACAGACATGGTATCTATGATTGAATGTGGTCTTCATATGTTTGTCCTATCTGAGTACTATAACTCACCACTAACCTTAATTGAGTGAAGGCTAACAACTTGGTCACTTGTAGTAGAGGAAATCTATTATGGTTTAATATTTCCTCAGGTTAAATAATGTAAAGAACATTTTATTACCTGAGCAAACTTAACAGCAAGAATACAAGAACGACATGAAATACTAAAAGAATGCAAAGAGATTATGGAGAGATATGTCCCATTGATTAGTCCTGTGTGTGTGTGTATATATATATATATATATATATATGTCATATAATAGTAATGTTGACTGAAAATTTATGTTTGAGATATGCTGCAATGTGACATGAAGTTGTTGGGGTGTAAGCCCCCTTTGTCCACTTTTAATATAGTGGTCAGATGTTCCCTTCATGATATAGTTGAAAGGATAAGGAAAGCAGGAAAATACCATAACAAAAAGGTTTTTAAAGTCTATGAGATGGAGTGTTGTTTTTTCAGAATCAGCAAAAACGAGAGATCTTGGTGCCAAGGCCATTACCACTGAAAACACCAATCTTTCAAAATCATCTGCTGCTTGGGAGATGGAAAAAAACAAGGAATTTTTTTAGGGCTGACAACTGTTTGGTGTTGTCATATTTAGAAGCCTTTCATGGGTCTGTTAAAAGGTTTTGGTTGTTGGTATACATACATGCAGCACTCAATATCAGGAACAAAGCTAAGATTTTATGTGCACTTAAGCTTCTTGTTAAAAATCATGGTAACATTACTTGACAATGACTTCTTTGAGAGCAGTTTCAAGCCAAAAACATTGATTCTACACCTGTTTGAATCATGTAACAATCAAGACAAGCTGAAGTAGTTTAACATATATATTTCCTTTGTGATGGAATATACCAGAAAATACAAAGCTAAGAGAAATCTGATCATGCTTATAAGGTAAAATGCCTTTTTTGTAATATCTTGTTAATTTTAAATCTAGTCAACTATACAGTTGACAGTATAAAGATTATAGTAAGAGCAAATCTCTGTGGCTTGTACAGTAAGTCCATAACAGAAGTGACAGTCAGAATTTCTTGTTCTCCTAAAATCATCAGATGCTTGGTAGAATGCAGAGCTGATTTGTATAGAGAAGATAATAATGGGAAAACTTTAATTCGTGATGTTGTGGAATATCGAGAAAATCATAAAGGAGAAATCATAGAATACCTTATTAGTAGAGAGTTATATTTAGACTATATTAAAAACTATGCCTATTGCATTTCTTGCTATATAATAGCCAATGATTTTATCCAGTCAGCTGAGGCTATAGAATACACTGGGTGCATCTCTGCAGAGGGGTAAGAGCAATATGAGTGTCATTAAACCATCTGATGGAAAGGCTTGAAGATTTCATTGCCATTGCTCCCAGATCCATTCCAACTTGAAGTGGTAGCACCTGATAGAGTCCTATCTATGGGTCAAATAGAACAAACTGTGTGCAAACAAATGACTGATGTTAAATTGTGACTGTTATATAGCAAGACTTGAAACCATTTAACTGTGTGAAAAAAAGGGGTCAGGCTCATTCTACAATTTTATCTACAAAATGTGTTCACAAATCATATATATACTTAATATATATGGACAAACAAGACTTCGCATTAAATATCCTACAAAGGTTGATATGCCATCAAACCTTATCCACATAAATAGGAGTGAATATGTACACTCAGCTGGAACCATGAGTGAAAGGGAATTTGATTTTACCACAATCTTTTTTATATGCTACTTTGGCCATGCCACCTAACAGCAATTAGTTGTACTATTTGGCAAACAACTTCAGTGTCCTCTAGAGACAAACAGCAGAACTCATCGGCAGGCAAGGGATGTAATTGTTATATGAAAAGCGATCCAGTAAAAATTATGCCCAGCGTATACCCTTCCCAATTTTACCCAAAGTAAAAAGAGTTTCATTGTTTAGAAGAAGACAACATTAGAAAAAGTTACCAAACCAACAAATTGGTGCTCACCCATTGTTCCAGTAAGGAAACAGAACTGAGGTGTTAGGGTATGTGTAGACCTAAAAAATTAAATTCAGCAGTAAAAAAGGAACATTTCATGGAGGAGGATATATCAACCAAGTTAAGGGATTCTTCTTGAAACTGAATGCAGCTAGCAGATTCCTGCAGATACTGTTAGATGAAGATAGACAGTTACTCACAACTTTTATAACACCATTCAGAAGATTTCATTTCAAGAGACAACCTTTCAGAATATCCTAAAACAGAGCTAAATTAATACTCACTAGAACAATGGATGAACATGATAGAAAACTTAAAGAAACGTTAAAATTGATAAAAAATCAGGAATAAAATTAAACATAGAAAAATGTGAATTTAGGAAAAGATTTATTCTATATTTTGGGCAATAAAAGCAGACAAAGGGATACAAACCAGTTACCCAAATTAACTAAAACCTAAATAGCCAAATTATAATTAAGTAAAAGAAAAAGATGCATCATACAAAACAAGCAAAATAAATTATGATAAAAGACATGGAGGTAAAATTTTAAAACCAGTAAAAGTGGGAGATAGACTCCGCGAGAAAACAAAGAGAAAACTTGGAAAAATACTTGTACAGTCATAGCAACAAAATAGGGCATACACAGTAAAGTTAGACTCTAGTGAATTCCGGGAAAAGGAATAGGAAATATTGCCTATTAGAGAAAAAGAATACGTTTTCCAAGATGAAAGGAAGAAAAAAATAGGATCCATTTAAAAATGAAGATGAAGGATCAAGATCTGGATAAGGATGGCTAACACAAAAATCAAAATACCTGAAAGATTTTATATGGAAAAAATAAATAAATAAAAGCTGGACAAAGGGAGGTGTTTGCATCAGTAAGATGACAATAAGGACCAAGGGTCATGCCCCTTGTTTTTGTTTTGTAACTGCCCTAGTGAGGGTGTCTCACTAAGGCAGTTAAAATAAAGTTGTTAAACAATCACGTTTTGTTGCCACTCCCTTTATAGATATAGCAGCCCCAGTTAAACAACATTGCCCAAATAAGAAAAACGCTAGTGAATGATACAGTAACCCCAACACAGTTTAAATGCAGCAGAGTTTGGCAATAGATAATACCTAATAACATCAGTTTTGACTGTATAATATTCCATGAAAAATAATAAAAACCTGATATTTTTGTTTTCGAAGAAAATTAACTACATACAATATTGAATACAATATGGGAAGCGATAATTAAAAAGGCTAGATGAAAAAAAAAAATCTGAATATGAGCACAGGTAAAAAAATCATACATAATAGTAGTAATCCTAGTCAAGTAAGAACATTAAGTTTATAAGTCCCAAAAATTCACTCTAAATTGTCCAACAGGACACATAGTGTAACAATTATAGGCATTGGTTCCCGAGGCTTCTAAGGAGACAATCATCTGGAGGTTGCAGATTCAATCCTGACTGCAGGTGAGTAACAATACAGGAATACTTAACAGTTGTACCTGGTTATGGCTAATGGAATCAGAACAGGCGATCCCCATGGATTCAATAAAGGATGTAGTTCGAAGTTCCGTGAAGGTTCCCGAGTTCGACAAACACCTGAAGAAGGCCGGAGGACATATTGGCCGAAACGTTGTGGAAATAACAATAAAGATGAAGACAATAGCCCGAAAACCCTTAATGATGAAAAATTAACTTTTTATAAAAAAAAATGCTTGGAATGTATGCATTTGTGAGCAAGAGTGTGTGTGAGTATAAATATAGTGTGTTTATGGAGGGAGGGTATTTAGGCAGCAGAATCACAGTATGGTGGAGGGATATGTTATATTGTAATATACGATATTGGTATTTTATGTTGGGATGAGATTTGAGTTAGATTACAATAATTTGTATTGGTTATCATGTGTTGATTATATTGTGCATATATATCAGTGATCCATGATAGTACGTTTGTAAGGAATATAATGTTAAGACGTTGCAATAATTGTTTGTATTAGCTGTTTTTTGGGTTTTTCTTGTGTACGATGATTATAACTAAAGTGCAAAATGTTATCATTACAAAATTAAAGAAATAAATGAGAGGTTAGGGAGGTATGGGTAATAGTTGTGGGGAGTTGTGATGGTTATTCTTAATAGCTATCTGTATTGTGTTAACGTTATATGACTTATACGTTATTGTAAGTTATGATGGAGTGTACGTGGTAGATATGATGAATGTACTGTGTTGAGGCCTATTATTAACGCTCATGAAAGCATAATGTCAACAGGTTGTGAGAGTGTATGAAGAAGGATATGGGGATTAATGGAGGAAGGTGGTACATACGTTGCGACAAATGTGATGGTTGGTGGAGGAAAATGGTACTTACAGTGCTTCAGATGTGATGTAGTGTTATTTGTGGGTTTTTTTTATAGGAGTAGAGATGTTAGATGTGTTATGTGTATGGGTCGAAGTGTGAGAGAAGATGTTTGTTTTTGTGTCTGCATTAGGATAGAATTTCTGATTTTTTATTTCGCAGAGTGTTTTGTGATGGGTAGGTGATGATAGCTAATTTTTTGTGGAAGCAAAGGAAGTATTTTCTTGATGTCTTGTTGTAGGCAGATGCTAGCTTTAGTATCTCCCAGGTGATGATGGGAGAGATCATATTTTTTAGGTGTATGGGGATAAGGAGGTGTTAGATGAGTAATTTCTGTTTGTGAAAGAAAGTTTATGTTTGTATATTCCTTGTTTTATGGTGGCCTCCATAGCACCAATGTATTGCTTGACAGAGCTGTTGGTTTTTACAGTGGTTTTGTATATAACGTTTTTATATAGGCATATGTCTTTGGTCCAACAATTGCATTAATTGGTGGAGTATGTGGTACTACAGTATTGCCCATAAGTAAGTATACACCCACTAACAATTTTTTAAATTAAAAGTTTATTTTCTTCCAAAGGAATTTATTTCTAGAGCAACATTATACAATCAAAATAGATATTATTAGATATTTTCAACTGCAAAACTCTCCGGCATTGAAATTCTGAAACCCAAAATAAAATTATAACACATCTGCAACCCAAATTAAAATTGTATAAATATATATGAGAGGCGTAGTAATTTTTGAATGGCTACATATGAATATTTTTGGTTACAGAGTTTCAATACTATAGAGTTAGATAATATTAAGTAATACCAATTTTGATGGCATAATGTTCAACTAGAAATAAAATCCTGGTGTCTTTTTAGTCAAGAAGAAAACCTCATTTAAAAAACTAAGGATGTACTATATTTACAAAGGATATTCTGACAGAGTGTCATTTATTCATGGGTAATACATATAAGTTGATGACCTTAGTCAAGGATAACTTGGAAGGGTCCCTTTTTAATAGCTACCACAATGAGGTGTAGGGGGGTGCTACTCTATTCCCTTGATTGCTCCAATTTACCCTTGATCCTCACCTTATAATGCTGAGTGCTAAACAAGGCAGTATCAAGTACTATTTTTTGAGTCTTTGGTATGACTTGACCTGGGATTGAACCCCAGTCTTCCAGACTATTGGCAAATACTCTAATCATTAGGCCAATGGCCCGGTTATATCTTTTTTAGTGTAAAGAAAAGATAAATGGTAAATAAATTCTTAGATATAGACATTTGATTCTATTATAAAATCACTCAATCTCCAAAATGTCTATTTAAGACATTGGAGATTAGATGCTTGAGTGTTTCAAACTATCATCAACCTTAGACTGAATTTCAATCCTTATTGCTGGTTAAATTATCATTATATATTTGATATAAATTTACATACAAATTATTATACATATACTGAGGGCAACTTGCATGGTATAAGAATTAACCAACAAAACTAGCAGACCATTCTGAATGAGTTCAATTTTCACTAAGTGCTTCATATTTCTTACCTTTTGCCAAATTTAAAAAAATTAGTAAATGACTACATATAAAAGCCCTATTTTGTTATTAACACTTGCATTAATTCCTGACCACTGACAATCCCTTTTTTTTTCCTAATTTACAATAAAATCTTAACGTAAAACTATTTACAATGCATTTTTTCAATAAAATCATCAACAATACATTATTATAATCACTCTATTTGGTTAGAAATGCTTGGATTAATTCCCAACCACTGACAATCCTCTTTTTTTCCGATATATGTGTATATATATATATATATATATATATATATATATTGTTACGTGGGGTAGAAAATAGGAGAAATATATTTTTATGTACATTACAAGGTGTGTTTCATTCGCCCGTATTATTCCGAGACGAAGAATAAAATTGGGAGGGAGAATGGTTTGCTCGGTGGCTCACAAGAGGAAGAGAAAAAAAAGACGACAAGAAATGGAATTGCAAGTCAACCCCTTTCCACTATCTACCCATCTCAGCTAGCTTTGAACTCTTGGAGTGAACTTTGGGTGACCTTATCAACCACATGTTCGGCTCTAAAAGTCAAGGAAGGACCCTTTTGGTTTTTAACTGGCAAAGTGACTATAACAGTAGCGGTTTTGACTTCGAGGCGTCCACATTCATCCCAGGGCTCTGTTTCACCACACCCGAGATGTGACTATGAAAAAGGACAGCAGAAAACTAACTCCTTGTGGCAAGCTTCTTCGAGAAAAAGGAAAGAAAAAAAAAGAGAGAACGAAAGAGAAAAAGAACGAAAGAAAAAAAAAGAGATTATTAACCAGTCCTAAACCCTCAGTGAGTTTCGTATTTCTTTTGCCTCTATGTGTCTATCGTGCAAATCTGTTTGAGTTAAGATTCGTCTCGGACTTCATATATACATAGTAACATTAGTTTGCCCTCCCCTTTTGTTCTTAAAGCCTTTTTTTTAATTCTTATTTTTCCCTAATTAAATTGTTAATGTCATAATAAATTTTGTTGTTAAATCTTCAAATTGTGTTGTGTTGGTTCTGTGAGTGCTTGTCGCTTATTCTGCTGTGATTTACCGAGAGTCTTCGATTGGAGAAATTCCCTTCCCATAGTTCACCCTTTTTTTTTTTTATTGAACCTTGGGACATTCTCGCAATTTTATATATATTTTTTTATTATTCTTGTTGCGTGCCTGTTTTCACAGTCCCAGTGAAAGCCGGTTTGTAACAGAATTGGGGGCTCGTCCAGGATTATTTCTCCTTTCTATAAGACCTCACAGTAGGGAGCGGTGCACTCATAAAACTGCATAAGACAGAGAAGTCAAAATGTCAGCGATAGATACCTTCCTAAAATCTCCCACATTCGGTGATCTGATAAAGATGAAAAAAGACCATATTTTAGAGGTAGGGTTAAAATTGGAGCTGGATGTAAGACGGTCCATGCGAAAGACACAGTTGATGAAAGTAGTTGCAGAAGATATGGTCGATAATGACATTTTCGACAAAAGTGTTCTCGATGACCTTGCGTCAGACTTGCCCGAACTCTCGAAAGCTCAAATTAAATTAGAGAAGCTCAAAATCGAAGCCCAGATTGAACTAGCAAGGATTAATCAAGAAACCCGTTTCAAAGAACTAGAAGAGGAACGCACACGACACGAGAATGAACAAAATAACTTCAACTTTACTAAACACATTTGACTTGTACCCGCGTTGAACGAAGAAGATGTGGACAAATATTTCCAGCACTTCGAAAAAATCGCGTCGAATCTCGAGTGGCCTATCGAAGCGTGGCCGATTTTACTACAGACAGTATTAAAAGGCAAAGCGCAGGAAACATATGCTTCCCTTTCAATTACAGACAGCGCCAACTACGACACTGTAAAAATGGCAATTTTAAGAAGTTATGAAATGGTACCGGAGGCCTACAGGCAAAGGTTCAGAGGTTACAGAATGGGCGAAAACCAAAACTACGTCGAGTTCTTCAGGCAGAAAGAAACATATCTCGACCGGTGGATTGCGACGAAAGGTGTCGGAACAGACTACGATAAATTAAGGCAACTCATATTAATAGAGGAATTTAAATGGTGCGTACACGACGTCAAGACATTCCTCAACGAAAAACAGGTCGACACAAGTTATGAGATGACTACCCTAGCGGATGAATACACGCTGACACACCAACGAAACCAGAATAAGTCAGAGGACCCACCTGAGTATAGAAGGAGCATAAAGCCCCAAATAACGACTAGTACTAGCTCGAGGGCGAGGCTTGGTCAGACAACGTATCTACATCGACCAAACAGCCCGAATAATAAGAGGCCTACTCCTCATTCTCTTATCCCTCGACATATGGAAGGAGGAAGGAATTTGACGTGCTACTACTGTAGGAAGACAGGACACCTGGCAGCGAATTGTTACACGAGGAAGGGTGCCGAGCATAAGAACGGTAGCCTAAATAAACCTCACAGTTTTATATCGTCACGTAAGGAAAGCAATAAGAGGACCGAGAGCCGAATCAGAGAGGAATACAAACCATTCATATCGAATGGCTGTGTGCACCCAGTTGATGACGCCACGAAGAGAGTCGAGATAAAAATCTTACGTAACACGGGAGCGACCCAGTCTCTAATGGTTAGGGACGACATGCCACGTTAATCAGAGACGGCCACGGGCGAATGGGTGATTTTACAAGGGGTAGGAGGAGATTTTGTTAGTGTCCCGCTACATCAGATTTCCCTCAATTCTGAAATAGTATGTAGAACCGTAATCGTCGGAGTGGTCGATAGTCTGCCTATGCAAGGCATATCGATGTTATTGGGAAATGACTTAGCTGGAGAGAGAGTGGTACCCCATCCAAGAGTGGTGGAGAAACCAATGGTCTCAGAGGAGACTGAGAAGATAGAACAAGAGCATCCTGGAACATTCCCATCACGTGTAGTGACCCGAGCAGAGGCAAAGAAGATGACTGGAGATGTTACTACCAGAGTGGAAGGCGAAGACGAAGGGAATGAAATAATTGACCTCTCTCAAACTTGCTTAAACCATGAGTTAGGATTGAACCCTATGTTAGGACAGACCCCTTCGTCAAACCCTAACCCGCAGGAGGAAATAGTTGACGTCGCAGCAGCCGAACAGAGGGAGGATAACCAAATCACCCCCCTTTTCGAAGAATCTTTATCAGAAGAAGAGTTGAACCAAGTACCCTCGGGGTATTTCGTCGAAGATGATATTTTAATGAGGAAGTGGAGACCCCCGCACACACCCGCCCAGGAAGATTGGTCGAGTGTTCATCAATTAGTGTTGCCAAGAAGATACAAGAAGTGCTCCAGACGGCCCACAAAACACCCATGGGAGGCCATTTGGGCGTTCGCAAGACACTCGAACGGATCAGTAGAAACTTCTTCTGGCCTGGAATCCGTAGAGATGTATCAAGATACTGCCAAACCTGTCACACATGCCAGGTGATCGGTAAACCAAACCAGCGAATCCCTGCAGCACCCCTACACCCGATTCCCGCCTTTGAGGAACCCTTCTGCCGAGTCCTCATAGACTGTGTTGGCCCACTCCCTAAAACTAAGAGTGGTAATCAGTATTTGCTAACCATCATGTGTGCTTCAACTCGTTTTCCTGAAGCAGTCCCTATGAGGAGTATATCCGCGGGAAAGATAATTAAATCCCTCACAAATTTCTTTTCCATGGTCGGATTGCCTAAGATAGTGCAGTCTGATCAAGGCTCCAACTTTACATCCAGAGTATTCCGACAAGCCATGAACTCTTTAGGAATAAAGACGGTTACGTCGAGTGCATATCATCCCCAATCACAGGGAGCCTTAGAACGATTTCATTCTACCCTGAAAACAATGATCCGAGCATACTGTCTCGACCACCAGAAAGATTGGGATGAAGGTATCCCATTCCTCATGTTTGCTGCGAGAGATGCGCCGCAAGAGTCGCTAGGATTCAGTCCATTCGAACTAATATTTGGACACACTGTGCGTGGACCCTTATCCATGCTGAAAGAGAAATGGTTGCAAGGAAATCCCACGAACGAATCCTCACTGGAATATGTATCCTGTTTTTGGACCCGATTACAGGAAACTTGTGAGTTGGCACGGAAGAGACTTAAAACAGTCCAAAGTGAGATGAAGAGACGATATGATCGAAATACTGTCCACTGAAATTTCCAAGCCAGTGATAAAGTACTTGTACTGTTGCCCTTATCCGGTCATCCCCTTAAGGCCTGATTCCATGGTCCCTACAAAATTATTCGGAGGGTTAGCGATCTCGACTACATACTAAGATCCCCAGATCGAAGAAAAAAAACGCAGTTGTGTTATATTAATATGATCAAACCGTATTTCGAAAGGGGAAAACCAAACCCTATCTTGGCTGTAGATAAGTCCACCTACATGCCTGATCATGCAGATCCAGATCCAGAAGTTTTACAGAAGACAGATCGGCCCCTGAAATTACAGAACTCGGAGATATTGGCATGAAAGTGAAAAGCCGGTTTGTAACAATATATATATATACACACACACACACACACACATACTAATATATAAAGTGAGTGCTAAAACAAATTTATTTTTTTAAATTGCAAAATTCAGCAGAAAAATAAAAGCCTAGTCAGGCACATGGTCACTTATTTATGGTTGATACTGTAATTTGTTCTCAATTACCAAGCATACCTTGTCTATGTAATCAATAGAGTGAATGAAAGTTTCAATTTATTTGGCAGATAAATCCTATCCATGATATCATGATATCAGATAAATCCTATCCATGATATCATGAGATAAATAGCTTATAAATACTTTTTGGAGTCTGTTAAACTCAAAAGGTTGCTACTCCCTATTTCTTCTGTTTTTCAAAAACAGATAAAACCTTTTGTTTTAACTCCAAGAATTCTCAATGTTCTTTGATTGATTGATCTTAATGGCATGTCAACCCATCTAGGATTATTTTATACCAAAAGGTTGGGGAATAACATACATTGAACATCTATATTTTTGTATAATTGCTATAAGAGTTTTTTTGCCCATCAGGTATTCCTATCTAACACAAATAATTTGCACTGTTTTATGATTTCAAATATTCCTATCTAATACTAATAATTTTCAAACTGATCTATTTGACTTTAAGATGGGACTCAAACAGGTATTACCACTTCTGGTCAGAGTGGACCTGCGAGTAAAGGCAATGAATAAGTAAACCAGATTTGGAGCCTCACCATCAAATGCAGTTTAGTGTCATACCTAGGACATACCTTTTCATGGGGGGGGGGGTCTTACCCATCTGCAGGAGATACAGTCAGCATATTCTAATACTACCAACAGGGTTTTAAACATTTCGTTTCATTGCTGATCAAGTTTGTTAAACTTTGACATTTCCAATTTGGTCTAACCACCCAAAAATTGCAATAACAATAAATATAAATATTAACAAAATATTCAAATCAACAAAACCAGAAAAATAATCAGTATCATGTGTTCATTATATATATATATATATATATATATATATATATAAATAAAATTAGCGTCGATGATTAATTATTTCTTCGGCAGCAATATTCACAATCATTTTGAAATCAGATCCAATGTAGAGCCTCCAAAACTGTCGAACTCTACCCCATACTTTTGCTGGATAGCAAGGACTATCAATTCCCTGGAAGATCCTGGCAATACTATGACCAGTAAAATTATGTTCATGAGCATAAATAGAAAGGAATCTTCTGACATCAGCACGGATCTGATCAGTGTTTACCTCCAATGGCGTCTCATCCATTTCATCAGTAGAGTCCACTTCTTGGCAAGAGGTTTTATCGAAATAATCCAGAATCAGTTCATGTAGTCTGTCATTTTTTTTCTCATCCATTTTGTCAGAACAGGAATAAATACTGTTGTAAGAGACAGATTTGAGAGCTTTGTGGACACGGTGTATTTGGTTCAGTTCTAATTTTTCTTGTGTTGTGACACGGTGATAAAGATTCTCAACAATGGAGTCTTGTTCTTCATCATCAAGATCTCCCGGAGCCACAAAATGGAACGAGACGTCCAACAATTCTACCATAACTCCACTTTTCCTAGTTCCAAAATTATCATCCAAATTCCACTGAAGCATTTTTAGTTCACGCTTTACAAGTCCTGAATTCCAGCCCATGCTATCACTGAGTTCAATCACAGGAAATTCTATGAAAGAACTATTGGAAAACTTTTGTCCTTCAAGTTTCTGACGTGCAATTGCAACACCCATAGGAGGACATTTTTTGGCAATCGTTTGCAACTGGGCAGGTCCTCCATAGCAATTCACTTTGCAAGTGGCATAAGTTAGAGGTAACGATTTTACAAGCCCTTCAAATGCAAGTTCAAGATAACAAAACAAAGTTGCAATATTTTCTTGCTTCAGGTCAAGTTCATTAACAAGCAGGTCAATTGGGATAGCTCTTTCATGACCCTGGCATATACGGTTTCCAAGTCGGAAATCAAGGAATGTGTTTGAAGAGTGTTCAGTGGGTTTTCCATCCAAATTCTCCTTTTCCTTCTCCGTGCACTTTTTATGAATCTCAAGACAACGACAAGGTTTCAAAATCTTCTGGATAAACTTCTTCACCGTAAACCGACTGATTGTATTTGAGTATACATGCTTCTTTAGTTCACCCAGATCAATCCCGTTTGCATCAAGGAAAAGATGACAGTGTGATATCTTTCGATCACGGCCAGCTCGTCCTATCTCTTGCACATAACTCTCAAAACTCTTGGGCATGTTGTAATGAATAACACCACGGACATTAGATTTATCCAGACCCATCCCAAATGCCACAGTGGCAACAACAATCCATAGCTGACCAGACATAAAAGCCTTTTGGATACGTTTCCGCTGGTATGCAGTCAATCCAGCATGGTACGCTTCAGAGATAAGCTTAGGTTTGGAACTTTTTTTCTTTTTTTTGGGTTTCTTTTTTTTTGTTTCAGAGTCTGAAGAGTCTGCAATCTCTTCAGTTTCCTTAAAAATCTCAAGGAATTTTTCTTTTAAACAAGTTCTTATTAGTGTGGCTATTCTTTCTGTCTGGTCTCTACGAGTGCAGTAAATGATAATAGATTCACACTTTGAGAATCGGCCTCCCTGTAGCAGTTCTATAAGGGACTCGTCTCGATACGAATCCCTCGACACAGACAAGAGAAGGTTTCTTGGCACTGGATTTCCCCTAATAACAGCCTCTTCATGATCTTTGATCCAAAGCTGTTCTGCAATGTGCTCACTCTGGGAAAGTGTAGCAGTGGCTGTCAAACCAAGGAAACAATTTACTCCAAATTTGTTCTTGAGGATCTGACACACTTGGAGATACGAGGGTCGGAAATTGTGTGACCACTGTGAAAGACAATGGGCTTCATCAATACAGGCAAAAGCAATTTTTACATCTCCATTCAACTCGGACAACACTGACTTCTGCCTGCCAACCACTGCTTCTGGTGAGAGTAACAGAAAATGAACACTGCCCTTGTTCACTGCAGCAATGACAGCTTCCCTTTGACTCTTTGTCATATTTGTGTGTAGACAAGCACCATTAACTCCAGGGGGCAAACTGTCAATCTGGTCTTCCATTAAGGAAACCAAAGGGGAGACAACTATAGTAACACATTTAGACTTTTGGCTATACATATAAGCTGGGAGTTGATAGCAAAGAGACTTACCACAACCAGTGGACAGGATGACCAAAGTAGACAAACCACACAGAGTTCTCATGATTGCCTCCTTCTGACCTTGCCTAAATTCACTAAAGCCAAATTTTGAAAGAGCATCATAAATTTCATCAGTAATATCAGGAAGAGCCCCATCACTATTTAAAGAATAGAAAGGTTCTGTACCTTCACGTGTTGCTTTTGTGTTAAAAGCTATCATCGAATTCCTAACTACCGTCCTCTCAATATCAAGATCAATATCTAACTGATTATCAATATCTGCATCCAATGGGTCTTTTTTGGTCTTTTTTGGAAGAGTCACTCCTCTGGCCAAGGCAGCAGCCTCAGCAACTGTAGGGTATTCTTCTTCATCCACAGAAACATTTTCCGGTTGTGACATATTTGTAGCCGAATTTTCTGTTCCCACATTAACTGCAGCGTTAGTACATTTACTGGCCCAGTGACCAGACTGACCACACCGAAAACATTTATCACCGTATGATTTTTGTCGATCCCTCTGCTTCTTCTTCCATTGCTGGCGTTTGTAGATGGCTCCTTTAACTCGTTGGCCTTTCTTAGAGAAGCGTTTGACTTTCATGTTAAGTCGAACAAAGTTTTCTGACTTGTTAATCTGTGAAGCTTTTGGAGGAGCAGACGTCTTGATGCTCATTTGGGTTTTTTTTAATCTCTTAGGGGAAGCATTATCAGAATCATCTTTGTCTTCAGATTTTAGCATCTTTGACAAAGACTGTTTGTCTTTTTTATTTACACTGTTATCTGCAGAGGAACCTTCAGGTGCTGGGTCTTCTGTGTCTCCAAGATCATCACAAGATATTTCTTTTTGTTTAGCTCTTTTAGCACCAACTAAAGATTCCTTGTCTGGAGAAAGCATCCTCTTCTTTCTTTGAGAAATCTGGTAATCACAAACATTGTGATTTTTTAAATCAAAATCTTCTTCAGTTCTCTTATCCATTCCCAAATTCTGTAAAGGAAGCAGTCTTTCTTCATTGGAACAATCAGTGGATTTCCCATTCATTTTCCATCTGGAAGGATTACATTCATATGCGTCCGAAGAAGGAGAGGATTTATTGTAACTAGAAATGCTTTCACTGACATTGAGTTTGTCCTCCTCATTTGGCTGAGAAATATTTCTTTTCAGTGTAATTGAAGAAAAGGAATCATTGTCAACAAAGACCCCAGACTTTTCCATATTATTAGAGTCAAGTGAAGAAAAAGAATCTTTTGAGGGGGTAGCATAGAATTCAAACCCAGAATATGGATTGTTTGTGTCCTCACCACCCTCAAGAGAAAATGAAGAGGAAATAGAAAATTTATGGTTTTGTTTATGTTGAAAAACATCAGGAGAAACTAACTCAAAAGGTTTCTTGACTTTCAAGCTTCTTAAAGGTGTAGAGATGTTCAGTGTTTTTTTAAAGAGACAAGAGGAGACAACTGGAAATGACGTATCATTAGAGAGAGAACTTAAACGTTTTGGAGTGGAAGGCTCACAAGAATTATCACATCTTGAAGCAGTCACAGCTTGACTTGGAATGGAATCTACAGAATGGTTAAGAAAAGAACCATCTTTACTATCCTGAAAATTTATGCCTTCTGAATCTATACTGCTTTTACTCTCTTCGAAAGATGCAGCCCCAGATAATGAACGATGCCTTGTCAGTTTTTTTAAAGCATCACATTTTTTGGAACTTATAAACAATTTACTAGAAAGCTTCTCCAAGAAGTTCATTTTCTTCACTTCTTCCTTTTTATTTGTTGGTACGTCTGGGGTTTTAGGATCTTTTTTCTGGTCAAATGTCCGATTTAAGTCCTGACCCCAGACATCTCCTGATTGGCTCTTGCTTGCAGTTGTTAACTGACCAAGTTGAACTTTCAGTTTGTTGTACCTGCTGTATGCACTTTGAACTTTGTCCGAAGCCAGGCCAATGTCCTCACGGTTTGGTTTCCGCCCATTTTCTTTGAAAAATTGATGCTCCCAAGTCTTCAAGGCTTGTTTTAATTCTTTCAAAGCTTCCATTTTAGTTGAGGTAAATTCTGAAAAAATGAGATTAGTTAAATAAGTATAGAAAGAAATAAACTAAAATTGGTGTACAGGGATATTATTAGTAATTGTGCAATGTGGGTTAGGGTATATTATCCTGCTGAAGCTATCCAACCAAATACCCACAATACTAGTATGTGACACAAAGGGATCCTACAGAAAGCAAGCCTCCCAGAGAGGTTGGGTTCTATCAATATCAAATTCCCACCAGCAAATATATCAGAAAAGTTCACCAAAAGCCAGCTGATTCATATACATTATGGACATATGTCAAAACTTACATCACTCTCTTGCAAGGAGCTAAACCAATAAGGATACAAAGCAAGAATTTTCTTTTACCTGACCTTCATGGAACCATACACATTCTTGACACCAAACTTGTTAAATGATCCATATTAACCCTTTTCCAGGCAGAGTGATATTTTTAAAGTTTTTACAGAAACTCAATGTAAGGCATTTTCCCATTGGCAGCTCATTGACTAATGTTAATGAATAGAAACATTATGAGGAGGCTCCACTGTGATGTTGGATTGTGTAAAGGTTGTTTTGAAAAATAGCATAATTAAAAGTGATTGCTTTATTGTTTTCATGCAATTTGACTATGATACAAAATTTCTGAATAAATTATGTTTTCTTTGTTTTTTATGAATTATTAATTTACTTGTTTGGACATACCTGTCCAAACAATTAATAATTTTGCAAATTTTCTGAAAATAATTTGCCCATTCAATAAAGAATAAAAAATTTGCCAAGAAAATGATTGGGAAGAATTTGTCCATCTTGTAAAGATGGTCAAAGTTTGATGCAAAGCTATCAAATTTGGTATGCATATTTATGGAATGGAAACGAAAGTTTTAATGTAAAAAAATAAAAATATTTCTCATGAGAAAGAAAAGTTGTCATCACAAGGGCATCCCTATCAATAAAAAAAATGGAAAGCCATGTTGCTGCAAGACAATAAGTTCTACAGATTTTTTGTATTTCTAAACTTTGAAAGGAAAAAAAATATACATATATTTATTCATCATACTAAAATTATGATTCAAGTTTAATTAAGCATTACTAGTTAGTTTCATAGGCAGTTCTTCAAACTGGCGATATAAAAATACCTAGTTAGGAATAACAATTTAAACAAAAAACAAAAAGTTCAAAGTAATAAATCTCTTAGTCACTCACTTATATTTTTTTTTAAATATTTTTCAACAAACATAAAACTTTTTAAAGTACAATATTAACTAGGTAATATTAAAAACATAATTGTAAATCTTTTATCTGTTATGTTGATTTCTCTTTTATAATAATTGCCATTTGTGAATGTTTGAAGTTTTTTTTTTTTAACTTTCTCCTGGCTAATGTAGAAAAACAGTTAATAACTAACAACTGTTTAGCAAAAAACAAGAATTCTTCTAACCTTTAGCTGTGTCAGTACTACTATATGACTGAAACACTTGGAGAAAAAGCTAGATACAAACTATACAAGGATGCTGCATGTCATTTTGAACAATTCCTTAAAGCAGCACCTTACAAAACAGCAGCTGTAGGACCACTTACCTCTCATCTCACAAACCATCAAAGTAAAGTGAGTAAGACATGCTAGGCATTGCCAGAAAAGTAAGGGCAAACTCATAAACAATCCTCTCCTATGGAATCCAACACATGGACACACCAGTTTTAGCTGACCAGCAAAAACTTACATTAACCAGCTCAATGCAGACAGTGGATGCCGTCTAGAGGACCTACTAAGGGGAATATTTGATATATAGGGATGGCAAGAAAGGAATCCATACTGTCAAGAAGATTTTAGTGATATTGATAAGGGACAAATTGTGATGAGCAGAAGACAAGAGTCAGAGAATTTCCAAAATAATATAGTTTGTTGTAGTGAATTTGCAAAATAGCATGGTTGATTGTCAGTAGTCTGAAAAGGAAATTAATTTTTCCCAAGGTCTATTGTGACACAAATTGCAGATAGCTTTAATCAAGATAAATGTTTCATGCTATATAGATTGTTGCTGTATATATAGCTGTGTAACCACAGGCCAGTCAGAGTAACCATGATAACTAATATCTATTGCCAAAAGCATCTTCAACAGTCATACAAGGATCAGAAGTGAATCTTATAATCAATGGAAAAAATTTTATCTGGTCTTATTCTCCTGAATGGTAAGATATATATGCATTGTTATATTGAGGAAGCAATAACACCAGGATACATTGTGGGAAAATAAAATGGTAGAGGTAGTGTTATGGTTTGGGAAGATTCTGCTCAGAAACACAGGATCCTGTCATTCATTAAGAAGGTACTTTGTCTCATACCACCAACCTCAGGATCATTGAAGACAACATACACTTCTTCATGGTAACAGTCTTTTATGATAGAAATAATGTATCACTTCTTGATTTTTGTTTCAGGGGTCATATAAAAAATAATTGGCTTAATTCTAAGACAGGTCTTCCCCAACAGACAGCAGCTGCACTCTCACCTAAAAGGTATAAAAAGCTGTATCTATTGCCAATCACTTAAGATGCCCCTGAAGGGGAATACCAACAGAACCTAAACGTTTTTTTGCACCGCTCCAAAGGAAGTTTCCTTTTTGAGAGGCATCCCAAATTAAACCAACTTTAGAGTCAGATAAATAACTCCTCAGTGTTTGTGGAATCATATAAAAAAATAATCAGCTTAGTTCCAAGAAGGCTTTTTTCCCAGGCAGCACCAACAGCTTCGCTTAAAAGGCTTGGTCTATCACCAAAAGTCTGAAGTGCTCCTGAAGAGGTATGTCACTGAAACTAAGCAATTTTAGGCCCCTCCCTTGGGGAGACTTGCTTTCTGCAGTGTCCCCACATTAAACCAACCTTGTGTCACATACAAGCACTGTGAGGTGTGGGTAGATAGCTTCAGCATAATGCATCCTATTCAAGTTATATGGAAATGGTTTTAAGGACATGAAGAAAACTTCATTATATTTTCTTGAACACTAAACTGATGTCAACCCTGTGATTGTGAAGTTATTAGATATGTTGCTCCCACAATTTGTGGTGGCTCATTACTGAAAGGCATTGATATAAACAATGTGGACAAAAGAACATTCACAACAAAGCAATACAAACAAAAATAAATTTATATATCAAGAACATTGTAAAAAAATATTACGAATGTTCAAAATATAGTTTGTTAAATATTCATGTGTGTGTGAGCGGTTATTATCTAGGTGTATGCAAGTAGACTAAATATTAACAGTGTCCAATAGACTATATGTGCATGTTGATAAAGTATTTTACACAAAAGTACTAATACACCAGCATTTTATCTCTTTCTGATTTTGCCAAAGAGTCTGAGGTTGTATGAAGGCTTTCGGCAGAAAGCTAGAACATGAGAAGACAGAACTTGCATACTATACATGCACCCATTGTATGTTTCTGGAGCTAAGTGTATCGCTAGCTGGGATTCAGAATGTAAGAGATAATGAGAGCTGTCTCTGGAAGTCAAAATATAAGAGAGGGTGTTATTGGAAGTTTAGAGTATATATAGTTAAACCTTGTCATGTGATCGGCTTCTAACACACCGTTTATTTTGCACCGGACAAAATCAAAGGTACGGACGTAGTTGGGAGCATAAATCACGTGAATTCCCTTATCAATAGGTTCCCGGAAATAATTAGTTTACGGATGTCCACCATCTTTGCTTTGGGAACAAGTGAATCAGTATCGTATTTTCTAGAATTTCCTTGTATCACGGCCATTTTAAAAAATATAGGAGTGTAAATCCTATAATCCCATTGATTATAGAATGCGCTAGGCTAACATCTTTACTCTACAAAATCTCCACTATATAACTTACAACTGGATTTTCTGCTCACATACTCACACCATGTGCCTGAGGAAATCATTCAAGGACTTGTAGAGTCCATTTCTAAACGAGTAAAAACTGTTTTGTAGGTATGAAACACCTTATTGGCAGGGTCATAATGTTTTAGTTAATCAGTGTGAAAACAAAATGGGTCATGAAAATAACGAAAAATTAAGAATTTAAATAATCAAGTAAAAAAAAAAATTAAATAATAATAATTTAAAGAAATAATAAAATAAATAATTAAAGTAAAAATTAATGAAATAAATAATTAAAGTAAAAATTAATGAAATAAATAATTAAAGTAAAAATTAATGAAAAATACAAATGATCATTTTCTCTCAACTCTAAAATTTGCTTAAAATATTCAGAATAAAACAAAAAATAGGGGAAAGTTAATATCCCGCTTTAGTTACGGTAGATAAAACCAATTTTTAAATCAAAATTATTGACTTTAGATGTGAAACACATGACGCACAGCAATTTGAAATTCTAGTATTCAAATGTGCATATAAAAAATATCTGTTGATGAGCTTTTCTAAACTTAAATTATCATTTTTGTCACCTACAACGACTGATATGAATTATGATTTGTATTATTGTTTTTGTTTCTGAATTATTAAATAAAGGTTTAAAATAAAATTGTGTAACGTGCGTACCTGACCACCATGTGGTTTTGTTACGAGCATGATTAAATTAAAATGTTTCAAAAATTAGTAATTGATCTATATTTACAATGATGAATTCAAATAAAACAATAATAAAATAAACAAAGTTAAATAAAAAGTTAAACAATAATATTTATTTTTCGAATCTTTAAAACAATTTTAATTAACGAAGCTTAAAACTTATCGATGAAAATAAATTTATTTACTACTTTTTAGATGTAAGATTCTTCGATGAAAATAAATTTATTTATAACTTTTTGGATGTAAGATTCTTAAAATTTATCAATTATAAAAAGATTTTGCAGTCTTTGAAATGAAAATAATGCATTTTGAGAAAATCGAATGATGACTTATTTTTCTATTCACTATCTTTTCAAAACAGAAAAGGAATATACATGTGGTGTAATAAAACAACACCGTAAAAAATTAAATAAATAAAAACTTATCTTACTCCTGATCCGTCTATATATAGCTCATTTCAAATATTTTTGCAGTCTTTAAGTTAGACTTTTTAAAGATCCCACAGTCGTGTTCATTTTAAATTGAACGAAACATTTTGATAGAACTGTCTTATCAAAGCTCCATAGCTCAAATTACCCGCCATTTTACTGACATCTCGTATTGATCGAAATCTCGTCGTGTGAGACTTCAATGTCATATCACTGACTTTTACTTCATGGCTTATAATAATTAATAAAAAGTAAATTCTACTTTTATAAAAATGATATTTATACGAAAATTGTGTTTTTTATCGGTTTATTCAGAGGTGATAATTTAGTTTTGCTCCTCCCATACTTTGATTATAAAAAATAAATAAATAACCACTGCAATGCAGTACTTAATGTGTACAACTCACCCCAGCTGTAGATTAATAAAGCTAATTTAATTTTACAGATAAATGAGATTTAATTGTTTTTGTTGTTTTCCTTCAAAATCGTTTTATTATTCTAGATTTACTATATTAATTTTTAATTTATTGTGTCTCACTACTGACGAATTTGCAAACATAATTTAATAATCAATGCCGTTACTAATATTGCAAATATAATTGATTGACCAACTAAAAAAAATAAAATTTGTCCTATAAATCAAATTTTTTAATTGTTATACGTTTTTACGGTTTATTTTTATTTGAATTTGTTTTTCTATTTCAATTTCATCGCCTTTACATCTTTCCTTAAATAAAAAAAGATAGTAATTATTGTATTAACTTAAATTCGATTTTTATAGTCTGGGAAACTTTTATTATTAAACTACATAAAAAAAATTTTCAGAATTATTTTTACGGGTATTTGATTTTCAACCATATTTTTAACTAATAGAATAACATTTTATTTTTATTTTACTACTATATTAAATCATTACTGATGAGCATCATTTAGTTATTGCTTAGAAAACAATATGCATTTCTTACTCTGGAATTATTTTTATAATCAAAGAGTTTGTTTTTTTTTTGTTTTTGTTTTTTTGGCATTTATTTTCGAATCTCTCTCTCTCTCTCTCTCTCTCTCTGTCAATTTATATTTATTATAGCAATAATTATTATTTGCAGTGCGGCTACTACAAAATCTCGTGCTTTCGTTAGTTGTCTGCCCTTGTCACTTGGTGCCATGTTCTCCAAAACCCTAAATTGTAGCAGCCGGCTTCTTTTTCTTCCTTCTACATAAGTAATAATATCATTATTATTACTAAGTTATTAATACTGTCATAGTGACGTTTTCCTCCCTTAGGCGACGTCACTCGCCTCTACTGTTAAATATTCTACCTTCATAAGAAACATTTTTATCATTGCCTTTTACTTTCCTTCTTCGTTCCAGTCGCCGGCGACATCCAGTTCTTTCTTTTTCCTTCTTATTAAGTCAATGGCAACTTCTCCTTAATTACTGAAAAATATCATCATTGTTTCTTCTTTTTGGCTGAGCCATCGACGAATTTCTCATCTCATCCATCTTATCGGTAAGATAAAATTACTACTTCTTATTTAGTATACTAAAGTGAAAGATTTATATGGAGTATATATAGATCTATTTTTCAAACTTCATCTTTTCAGGTTTATTTTTTATGTCCCTCTAAAAAAATAACGCTTCTGAATTTTTTGATATCTTGAATCCAAAATGTACTTAAAAAAAAAAAAAAAGATGTTTAATATTAAACTAATCCTGATGTTTGTTGCATAGATTCCTCAAATTGGTTCTTGTTTTAGAAGCCAAAGAAAAACCAATTTCTATTTGACACTAAGGTTTTGTGTTTTTTTTACTTTTTAGATTGTTAATCATTTTTTTCTTGTCTTTTCTTTTGAGTCGATGTGAATTTAAATTTGGGGTCAACCATAGATTTATTTATTTGATTTTTGTTTTGTAATAGCAAAGATTTTATTTTAAACGTACCTGATATGTATCGATTATATAGCAGTCAACAGTTTAACTCTTAATTAAAAAAGGAATTTGAATTGCACAGGAATTTTGTGTCCCCCACCCCTTGTTTACAAACTAGGAAGTTTTCGACCTCGACACTTTTAAAATATTGGATCATTTCCCACCCAGGTAGATCTAATTCTAAATTCTACTTTTGGATTTGAAAGCAGAAAAATATTCATGATTTGATGATATTCGATTTAAATATAACAATTAAAATGGATCACTTAAGTTTTATCATTTTGATATATTTTTTAATTACCAATAATCGATTATTTTTGTGTGAATGAATGGCTAATTTAGTAATGCTGTCCAAAAGATTTTTTAAAGATATTTACGTGCTGTCTACCTTGATAAATAATGAAACAAATATTAGGAAATATATTGATTAATAGTGAAACTTTAATTTTTTTTTTTTTTTTTTTTTTTTTTTTTTTTTTTAGGTCATGACTTGGCCTCATTTAAATAAATTTCTACTAGGATCTTTTTCTGTTTTTTTATAAAATCACATTTACCAAAATCTTTTTTAAAGAAATAGCTTATTACCATCTTATTATTATAATTATTTTTAAAATCATTCAAATATTTCCCCTTAAAAAAATTACATTTATTCAATTCTTTAAAAAAATGGCACCCGTTTTTGTTTTTTTGTGTTTATTTTAACGCATTATGAACCCGTTCATTCTATTTTAACTTAATTCATGTTCCACGCCCACCTTTTTTTTTCCTTTTTTATTTTTATTGGCTTTTTTTTTTAAGTTACCACAACCAAAAGTAGTATATAATTAATAAATGAAAGGGAAGTGTTAAAAAAAAAAAAAGTCACTGATTGGACCCCGATTTTGTAACCTCCCTTGTGATCCAATATGGGACGTTGCTGAAAATTGTTTTCCTCCTCTTTAATCTCCATCGACAAGCTATATATATATATATATAATCTTTTATTACTTATAAATCGTTATTTTAACAGCAAATCTTTTTTTTTCTTTTCTGCTTTTTTTTTCACTCTGCTACTTTGCTAATATAAGAATATTGATAGCTTTACAAAGGAAATCA
This sequence comes from Sepioteuthis lessoniana, assembly GCA_963585895.1. Lineage (NCBI taxonomy): Eukaryota > Metazoa > Mollusca > Cephalopoda > Myopsida > Loliginidae > Sepioteuthis > Sepioteuthis lessoniana. The sequence goes on along the minus strand of OY757926.1, from coordinate 91,158,905 downwards.
CTGCATAGGAATCGATATATATATATATGTGTGTGTGTGTGCAGCAATTTTACTGTTCACTTTGAACTGAAAAGTCATTAAATTCGATTTTTGCTGGACTCGACTTGCCTTTCTACTTGGATACCTAACAAATCAGCTGGTAGTGTGAGAGAAAAAATTTTAAAATCCCTGAATGAAATGTCATAGACTGCCAATGGCAGTCTATGACATTACAGGTTTTTAAGTTTCAAAAATATCAATGTCCTTTTTAAACACAAATTATTTCATCACTTGTAATGTATCCATACCATATGTACTCTAGCAGCTGACATGGAGTGGAGGGATATTTTTTCCCCCATTTACTATATGAAAATTTATGTCAGAAACAAAACTGAATATTTTAACTTCTCTTTCCCTCTGCCCTAGGAGAATTATTACTCTCATCTGAAAGGTCATAAAATTGAGGTTCCCATATTCAGCCTTTATTGTCCAATGCTATCCCAGTTTTATGACCTCTCACTTTATATCATACATGTTTGTAGCCATTACCTTATATGAATTACTAGTTTTCATTTAGTTGAAGGGTTTTTATTTTTGGAGGGAAGGGGGTTAATCTAGATCTATTTTACTTTTCCCCTCACAGTATATGTGACTTGCTGGGTTTTTTTTTTTTTTTCTTTTTTTTTACTAATAACTTATAGCATTATTAATAATACTTTTCATCAAGTACCTACAAAAATAAAAGCGGTATTTATTTTCATAGATCTAAAATGTAACTTCCCCAGCGGTATACCAAATAGGCTTACACAAAAGCGTTGAAATATATTTTTTAAAAACTTCATATTTTGATTGATGTACAATGGAAATCACATTTATAATCTTAATATTATGATTTATTCATGTATGATTGAAACCACTATATTTGTAATTGTTTAGTTGTATAAGGGTTGCTCTTAAAGATGTTTAATATTTTATGCTTTTCTGTATTTAGTGGTATGTCTTAAATGTTTGCATCCCTTGCAGTGGAGTGAGTTCTCCTACCCAAAATAAATTGCATCCAGTAATGCGGTTCAAGCTCTGGAGAACATAGAATGCTCTTTTGTTGCTATTACTCTCTGGTCCATTCTGTCTCAGAGGTTTTATAACTGTTAGGGTCCAATCTATAGATAAAAGAAATCAGCTTAATAATTGGATAGGTACATTTGATACCATATAACTATATGAAAACATGATTATTATTTTTAAAAAATAAATAAATAAAATGATTGCAATGGAATCTTGAAAATATAAATGATTTTGATTATAATCAAATTTCAGCATTAAATAACCCACAAGTGTTGATATGCCATTAAATAAAGCAAATCTTATTCAGTGTCTAAAATGTTTTCACACTTTTAACTCTTTGTTTGATTTGTGTAAAAAATCTTTTAATCTCTATAATCAGTATGAACCTGATTCCTTATCCTCTAAGCATAGAATAATCCCAGACAAGTTATCATGCTATTAAAACCAATCTATCATAAATTATCTCGAAATCCTTATCTACTAAGCATGCCTTATTTTATTTTACAGATTCAAACTCTGTTTAAGCTTTTAAAATCACTTGTATTGATTCATGAGAAATTTATTAAAATATGTTGATGTTTTATAGCATGTAGATATCAGAGGTGTTATAGTTGTCAATCCAGAAAATAGAAGTAGCAAATCTGGTTCAAATTCCAACTGAGGTTGTTTAGTCATTTCGCACTGCCTTTAAAGAAAGGCATGAATCCACTCCTCCCAGCTATGAGTAAAATAGTTTATTGGGCTCTCTAACCAAAGTGGTAGACAACCTGTCTAGGAACAAAGGATAAATCGGATTTCAGTCATGGAGAAGGCAATGGAGAAAAAAAACCTCCATCTGCTCTCACAAAAACTGTCATGGGAATGCAAAGAAATTGAAGAGCCATAATCAGCCAAGTCCTTGTCAACCCAATAAGAGAAAACAGATCTTTAGTTTTTAGACAGTGGTTCATTTTTGCCTGTCAAACTTATCTATTTGTCTTCTTAGATTCAAAAAACACTGCAGCAGCAGAAGAAATAAATTTACTATCAATAGGTTGTGAAATTGGCTCACTAACCATTTTGTACTCTACTATGTGATTGCTTACCTGCCCTTTCTGTTTTTTAAAAAAATTATATAAAAAGAAAAATCACGGCTGTAATAATACAATAAAATTGTTTCCGGTTGGCAAATTACTGTGTGAATTTTACTGATTGATTAGAAATTTAAGATGTGTGTCTAATGTCAGCAGTTCCAGCCGATTAACATTAAAACACCACTTGTGACTCCCAATACATCATTATTGTAAATGGTTGTAATTTGGTAAATTCCTTTTATTCTCTAAACAGAATAAAAGGCAAAATTTAAAACTTTAAGATACTTCTCGCTGAAGGTACTTCTGATAAAGATTGTATAATTCTGCAGTTGCATTGGTACAAGTCTCTTTTGATCTATCAAAGTTCACATACTCAAAATTATTCATTTCTTAATCTTGTTGCAAATTCAATTTATCCACCATAACTTGATTTACTTGTTGGACCTCCAATTACTTAGTCTTCTATGATTGGAGATTTAAGAAGAGCTGTTAATTTTATTTCTCATCATTCAACCTACCTGGCGTTTTTCAGTTTAAGATTTTAACTAGTACTAAGTTTCATGCCCAGTCGGCTGAGGCTGTTGTATACACCAACTGCATCTCTGCAGAGGGATAAGACCCTCCCCAAATGAGTGTCCTAGATATGACCCTAAACAATCTGATGGTAAGGTTCCAGTAATGCTGGAACTTTGGGGAATGCGGAGCACCCTTTCATTGCCATCACTCCCAGGTCCACTCTGACCTGGAGTGGTATCACCTGATAGGGTCCTATCTATGGGTTAAATAGAACTGAACCGTAGTTTTGAGAGTTTACTATTTTTGACATTTACACTGCATATTTATGCTAAACGGAATTGCTTGAAATAGAACTGTTTTTACATCTAAACTGCACACTCATGCTAAACTGAACTGTTTGAAGTAAACTGATTCTTTGTTTAAAAATGGTTTTGGCATTAGATAACCTACAAAGATTTATATGCCATAAAAACCAAACAACCAGTACTAAGTTTCTTATTAGTCCTTTTAGACCAATAAGAAACTTAGTACCAGTTAAAATCTTTGGTCAAAGAAAAATTCACCTGAAGATTGTTGAAGAATGTGAATCTGTTGACTTGCATTTCTTTTATATAGACTTCACCTCCACTTTTTTTTCTTTTGAACTTGAATTCCACTGAAAACTAGTTTGCTTTATTTAAATATCAATCAAAGAGGATTTTGAGAAGGGTTCAGTATAGCAACTTTTTTTTCTTTTTTTCTTGAATAGAATCAAGTTTATGGGGGGAAAAATTCTATTTAACATTTTTTTTTTTTGTTAATAAGTTTAGACCAGCAAAATATTGTAATTCTATATGGCAAGATGGTTTCTTTTCCAAAATACTTTGTACTTATATATACTTACACAAACCTTTTATCTTTATAATAATCTCTGCTCTATGTAATTTTCATTTTCATAGTAATCTGTATTTCTATATATCCCAAGCTGACATGAAGTCGCAGGCTTGGCTTAGGGATATGTCATCAGCCTGACATAAAGTTAGGTGGGCTTTGCTTCCAGCTTGGAGCGTCTTGTGTGTCTAGCCACACTGAAGAGTTGTGATATAATGAAACAGTGTGTGTGTGTGTGTGTGTGTGTGTGTGTGCAATCCTTTATTTTTATTTTATTCATTAATATTTATCAAAACAACTCAAAAAAAATTTTTAATGATAAAGTTATATATATTAAAGTCAATAAAAATGATTGACTTTGCATCATCTAAAACTGAAGAATTCTACTAACACTATGAGCATGTAAAAGCAATAACAAATATGGCACGAAAAGATTAAGAGACAGTTTTAGGCTTGATTTAACCTTCTGTAAAGTCAATGGTTCTTGTAGTTTAGTTTATTAAGCAAATGATGCAATTAACCAGGCTTCTCCAAGAAAAAAATAGAATATAAATTTGTTTCACATAGTTCTTATCCTTCATTATTGTATTCTTGTTATAGAAATAAACTGAGTAGCTTTATTTAATGCTAGCCAACCAATTCATTCTCCAACAGTCTCTAGATAAATTTCTCTTTGATCAATGCATTTAAAAAGACCAATAAGAAATTTATTTCCAGTTAAATATAACTTCAATAGAAACACAATAGAACTTAGCACATTTTAAACATTAAAATGAGTTTTCTGTCTGACTTTTAGATTCTTATACCATATGTATATATCCCTTTATTATACATAAACTGATGCCTATGGGGTTTGATTACCTTAACCAAAATAAGAATTGATTATTAGATTTGCAGAAAATTCAATTGTTTTAAATCATAGAATTATATGTTTCTCAAAGATAAGTGAAATTCTTGTGAGGTTATAAACCTAGATGAATCTTATGAATGATTTGCTCTTTACTGACATCTCAAATTTATTGTAAGTTTCAAATTACATGAATGACAAATTAACTTGGTATTGATTAATATATTTAAAAGTATTTCTATAAAGAGAAATAATAAAGTTCAATTATTCTAATTGTTTTAAAAATGAGTCCTTCATATACTCATGTGTATAAGGTCAAATCTTGATTTATAGTCACAAAATCCATTAATTTATAGAATTTTGATATTGGACACCAACTGCTGTTTCTAGTCATTCTCATTACATTTAGATTTGAACATTACAAAATTATTACTTGTATATAGACTGATACTAATTATTTGTTTAAAACTTAAGTCCTCAAAATCCAACCTGTACATGAACATATGTGATAACTACTATATTCATTTTGGCATCTTAGTTTATAAATCTTTAAGATTCATCTTTCACCTTTTGTTATAATTTTATTTCAATTGTATTTGTGTGCTCATTATAATCTCCCAAATTATAGCAATTTTGGTTGTGTATGGGATGCACCAAATAAAAGTTTACACTGTCTTGGTCTTTAATGTCAAATGACCTCAACATTTGATAAAATAATTCCTTTTGGAAGGTACTGACTCATCCCCTAAAAAGTAAAAGACTTATAATAATACCTTTTACCCGTTGTTAATTCATCTACCTTCTTCCTCCACCCCCACAAAAGATTCAACGATCAAAAAAGTGAATGATGCGTTATACTTGATAACATTTAAAATCCACTTTCCCCTAAATACTAGAAAGCCCTGTCAGTAAGGCAACAGACAGATTGTATCATCTGCAGTGGGATAAGATTTCCTCTCTCTCTCTCCCAAAAAAGATGTCCTTGTTATGACACTAAACTGCAACTGATGATAAGGCTCCAGTTCTGGAGATCTGGAAAATGTGGACTACCCTCTTATAGCCATTACTCCCAGGTTCACTCTACTTGTTAGCGTCCCATCTTTGGGTAAAATATATCGGTTTGAAAATTATTTGTATTAGGTAGGAATGCTTGATACCATATAATTGAGTGCAAATTTATTGTATTAAGAATAGTTACCTGAAATTATAATTGTTTACTAAAAAATATTATTAGTTATTTGAAACTATATAATTGTATAAATCATTAGTAATAGATAATACTTTAAACCACATAATTGTTATTAGATTTGATGGTTGGTTGATGGATTTTAACAGCATATCACCTGCCTGGGGTTAGGGAATTATGTACATTGTATTTCTATATTTACACATTTTTGTAGTTAAGTGTTAGTACCATCAGGATCATATTGAAAGGTTACTTTCTATGGTATTGATCAGGTTTACATTTATATTTTTGCTGTCATAATTTTAATTCTCTCAAAATGATACAATGTTATCTCTATTGACATTTTCAAATAGATCTTTCATATTATTTGCATTGAAAAAGTATTTTTTTAATGAGAACAAAAACATTTAACAGTGCAAAGTGTTTAACATGTTACACACTGTGGTCATTGTTCTTGTTGAAGTATAAAGGAGTGCATAAAAGTCTTGTGTTACCAACACATAATTGGGATATAATAACTTATTCCTTTACAGATTTTCTCAAAGCTTGTCTCCATTCTCCCAAAGTGAATTTGATCAAGATTTTATTGTGAATGTTGTTATTCCAGTGTCATTGCTATTTTGTATGAAAGAATCTATTAATTTCAGATTTTAAGTCAGTATATGGAATTTTGAATTTGTTGGGTTGGAGCAAGATTGGAATGCTTATCATTTAACTCTGTGCGAATAATTCATTATAGACAAATAAGTACAATGGAGTATTGAAAATATAATTATTATTACAACCAAATTTCAGCATTAAATAACCCTTAAGGAGTTGAAGCATTAAACAAATAAACTAAACCAACCTAAATATTATAATTTTACAAAAAAAATTTTTTCAGACTGGGCCAAATAAAAGATGTAGATGTAATTCCAGCAATGTTCAATATAAGTAAAGTTGTCTCCCTTTAGTCGAGGGTGACCCAAAGGCTCCCTTTTCAATAGCTACTAAACCAAGGTGTAGGGGAAGGTTCTACTCCATTCCCTGGATTGCACCACTTTACCCTTGATCCTTACCTTATAATGCTGAGTGTTAAGCAAGGCAGCATCAAGTACTATTTTTTTTTTTTTTTTTTTTTGAGTCTTTGGAATGACTCAACCTGGGATTGAACAACCCCAGTCTCTCGGACCATTGACAATCAATCAACTCATAAGGCCAATGTTCTGGTTTTATGTTCAATATACCATTCAAAATTTTTTTTGTATATATATACAACAGTGAGTCAAAAAGTAATCCCTTTTCCTTTTAGTACAGGAATAATTACCAACACAGGAACATGTATCATGCATCAAAATGAAGCTGGTCCTCTGTGGATCATATCCCTATTTCTTAAGTCACTATTTCTCTCAAAAGCAATGTCCCACCTCTGAATGAGAGCATCTATCCCTGCTTCATAAAATTCTGTTGACTGTTCTTTCTAGCTGATTTCTTGCCAAGAAAAGAAACAATAAACTCTGAGACATACATTGAGACCCTTATGAGGCTCAGAGCAAGAATTTGATGAGTGCAACCCGACTTGCCAAGCATGACAATGCCCAACCATACACAAGCATCAAGATAAGGGAGACAATTGCCTCGTTTGGGTGGACAACTTTATCACATCCTCTATACTCACCAGATTTAGCATCTGCAGACCATCTCTTCAGCTCCATGAAAGAGGGTTTAAAAGGCAAACATTATGTCAGTGATGAGGAAGTGAAAACTGCAGTGATGAAGTGGCTCAAAGAATAATTAACAGAATTTTATGAGGTAGTGATACATGCTCTCATTCAAAGTTGGAACATTGCTTTTGAGAGAAATGGTGACTATATTGAGAAATAGGGAAGTGATCCACGGAGGACCAGCTTAATTTTGATGTACGATACACTTTTTTGTGTCGTAATTATTCCTGCACAATAGAAAAAACATTACTTTTTTACTTACCCTCATAAAATGTATAGCATATTATAAAATGCTTGTTCTGCTTTTGTCCTTTGATGACATTGTTTTAAGTAACTTGAATGTACCAGCAAGTGTGCATGGTTTTTAAAGTTGTCAAAATGGCATATTTTTGTATCTTAAGACAAATAATGAAAATGTAAGAAAATAAGCAATATTTTGGCCCTCCTTTTTTTTTTTTTTTTTTTTTTTTTTTTTTTTTTTTTTTTTTTTAAAGAAATGTAAAAATGCAACTCTATTGTAGGAAAGATGTATGCAGCTTTGGATTAAGGAGACACAGATTGATCAAATCTGGCTTGTGAAGAATCATAGAAGTTTCTCATTAAACAACACTTTAGATTCAAGTATATCAGTTAAAGTTAATAGCAATCAAAGGAAGACATTACTTGAAAATAATCAACATTATACAAAGCGGCATATGGCCAACACATTCAAAATATTAAATAAAACATCGAAAATCATTTGCACCAGCTTGGCTATTTGCTTTGATGTGGGCTGAAACCTGCTGGACTTTTATTTTCATATGAAATTCATTACTGAAATGAACAAACAGATATATAATACGAATGTGAAATGAACCACCAATAATCTTACTAAAATGAATACTCACCAAATTTTGTCTTTTTTTGCATCATATTTTTGTTCTATATACACATTGTTACTTTGCTCTCTATACCCAAAACAAATAATTTAGTTTTTTGCCATTCTTTGCTATTCAAATTTATCTTATTAATTCCAAATAATACAATTTTTATTGAATAATAATAATAATAATAAAAAGTAAATGAGATAATTGCTCAAAGAATAATACCATTGGTGATAAAAAGTAGACAATGAGTGGATATCACCACTTTTAACAATAATAGCGATACAAATAATGACAATGATAAATAACTAATTTTAAAAGGTTCTTAACAACTTATGAATAGCCAAATGAATTGTGTTTTTTATATATAGGGTAGAGAAACAAAATGAACTCAAGGAATATTTTAATAAGTGTTTTAATTGAATGACAAGCTGCTCACTGATTTTTTTTTTTTTTTTTTTTTTTTTTTTTCTTTTTCCTTCCCTGTGACGGTTGTTTAATAGCCTGAAAGACTGGGCCAAAATGTTTGACTGGTTTATTATTGTTTTCAGCTGTCAGCATTGCTTGCTGCTTTTTGACCTTTGCAATGTACTGGTCGCTTCATACTGTGACTCACAAGTGCAACAACATCCGCCACACACAGTGAACCAGACTTGGCATCCAACAAAGTGAAAAGAATCAGAGGTGTGTGTGTGTATGTATGTGTGTGTGTGTGTGTGTATATATATATATATATATATATATATATATATATATATATATATATATATATACACACACACACACAGAGGCTGTCTGAAGTTATACAAATCAAATAAACCTCATTAACTCAAAAAGTTCTCAACCAATATTTGTCAAATTTAAACCCATTCATTTCCATTCTTAGTGAAATAATCAACTATTTTTGGGGGGCATTTTTAATGATTATTTTTTCAGAAACTTGCAATTTACAAAAATAGACTGACTGACTGAAATTAGTATGCAGATTAAATTAATAGCTTTAGAAAGACTTCTGAAATATAATAAAAACTTCTTTTTTTTTTTTTTTTTTTTTTTTTTGTTTATAGTATATGTTAGAACATGAGTTAAAGGAAGGATCTTACGACTGCTGAAAAACGAAATAACAAAGTTATTGAGGGAGGGAATGTCCACTTTGGAGATGTCAAAGGAGCTTTTTAGAGATCATCAAATGATAAAAAAGGCTGTTGAAAATATCACTAAGTTGAGAACTCAAAGCAAAGGAAAAGACTGTAAGAACTTGCTTCCTCAAGATTAATGTAAATTAAAGCAAACTATAACAAAACAACCACTTTTAACCAGCACTCAGATCTTTGAAATTGAAGAAGTCAAGGACAAAATGTGCAGAATACTTTGAACTGGGATCTGTTTTTTGTTTTTTGTTTTTGTTTTTGGTTTTTTTTTTAAGGAGAAATCTCCTAGGCAACCTCCTCTCACTAAAGCAGATATTTTAAAGCATCAAAATTGGGCCAAGAAATTCCTGAAACTTGGCTTTTCTAAAGTAATTTTCACAGACAAATCTCAAAAGACACTATATGAACTTAATGAATGGATTTTATCCAATTCAGACATGTATGTGGCTGAAAGATACAAGGAGGCAGTAGTATGAGGGCATGAACTGTCAACCAAACTATTATTAGACCATTCAAAGTTGAAGGAGATAAACTGAACAGTGCTAACTTTTGTGATTTTTTTTTTTTTTTTTTTTCTTTGGACAAGACTTTCTTCACATGGTACAAGTTTGACTCTCGCAGTTTCAAAGTGATATGAGTATTTATACACTGTAATGCTCCTTCTCATGTACCTAAGCTTACCCATTAATTCTTTGAGCATAAAGAATTTACAGAAGATAATGAAATGGCCACCATCAAGTCCTCATTTGAATCCAATCAAAAATATGTTCAATAGTGAAGATGAAATCATATGAAAGTGGCAAACAATATAACAGCAAAGCAGACCTGTGGGAAGCAATTAAAACTACTGTTCTTGGAAGTTGAACCTACCAACATTAAAAAAAAAAAAAAAGAAAAAATTAACGACATCAATGGATAATAGATTACTGCCTGTTATTAAGAAAAGGAATTACTATATTGAAATGTAAAGGATTCAAACACTTTTCATGTGTTCATTATTTGTTCTATTATAGATGTTGATCGATTTTTGATAATTTTATTACCTTTTTATTTAAATAAAATGTGATTATTTGGGTTTGCCTAATAACTTCAGATGGCATATTTTTTTGTTTGTTTTGTTTTATAAATACATCAAGTAACTTCAATAAAACATTGATACTACCAAAAATTTTGACTCTAGTTTTATTTTAATTGAGTGTTTAGAATTTGACATTTTTTTCATATTGAAGTTTGTGATTTGCTTAATTACTTCTGAAAGGTTGTGTGTGAATGAAATTATTACAAATGTATGGGAATTTTATATTGGAGTTACAAGATTTCAATAGATAAAGCCTATAAAAAATTTAGCTGCTTTTTTTTTTTTTTAATGCACTTCTGACATCAGCTGTCTCACCATCCATACACATTTCCTGCAAACACCTTGCAATCTCTGTTACCAGAAATATTTGTTCCTGCTTTAATAGGTCATAACTTTTTCCTTATGTAAACAAAATGCCAATACCAACTACATTTGAAAATAAATTTGGATACTACAATCAAAATGATTTGAAATTTTGTAAAAGATTTTAAGTTTTAAATTTAATACTAACTTTCTTTTTTTTTTTTTTTTTTTTTTTAAGCATTTTTTATTTTATTTTTATTCAGCATTTTTTCCTCTTCCCCTTTCTCTCTCTATCCTGCAAAACAATCGACCTTAATAAACACTTTAATATTATCTTATTTGCCTGCCTGTTTGTGCATATGTATAGTAAATATTTATAATTGTACTCTTTGATAATATTAGATTTTCAGGGTAGCTGTTTTTTATGAGGATTTTTTTTTTTTTCCTGACCATCTCCCACCTGTGTTTTGATCACTGCACATTTGTCAAGATTTTTGAAATATCAATTAGATAGTTGGAATTAAAGTTTAGATAGTGTTCAGTGAATATTTTATGGTATATGGATACATTGAATCAGTCCTCCATATTAGGAAGGTTAATTTACTATTTCATTTCTCTTCTTTCATAATGAACTGAATGAATGGTCCAAGCATGTTCACATGGTCTAGTAATACTTTGATGTTTTGGTGAGGCTAGAGTATGTAGGTATCTATTAAATATCTCAGAGGATTTCAGTGCCACTGCCTCAAAGTATTCCATGTATGGGTTAAGTACCACTGGAAATTTTGCCCTGGAGCTATACCTTCCTGCTGTCATTTTAATGCAATTTCCATCAGATTTTCTACAGAGGTTTTTTTTTCTCTTTTTTTTCTTTTTCTTTAATAATTAAAAAAAAAACATTTGCAGCAACAGACCACTTTCTCTATCATGGCCTATGCAATGGAGACTCTAGTGAAAAAGCTCATGATGTCAAGTCTTACCATATGGGTGGAATGGATGAGAGCATTTTTAATTATTTCTATAAAGTGGGCCGAATTCCTTGCATAGAATGAAGATTTTCATGTCAGTGGGGGGATTATAATTAGTAGGAATTGGCTTGATGTGGGTAACTGGTGATCCCTTAGTAACTAATCATAAGCTTTAAAGAAATACCTTGTTAATGGATTTGGGAGAAGCCATACATGTGGGGAAAGTTTACTATGGTGTTGATTCAACTGTGTGAAGTTTGTTGTTGGGTTTTTTGTTTTTTTTGTTATAAGAATCTATGACTGCTTCCTTTCAATGTTCAGTGTAGGATTCTTCAATTTATCATAGTTGCCATCCCCTATTAGGTTTCTTATTTGCTGGAAATATAATTATACTTAAATCTCTGTAGGGTTTTAAATTTTTTTTTTTTTTTTTTTTCTAATTTTGGAGATTTGGCTTTCTCCAGCATTTGTCTTACAATTCTCTTAAAAACCTGACCAAAGTGTATGCAGTGTGATATCCTTTGCAACTGTAAAAACCAGTCACCACCTAAAAAAGAGAATTGAAGAAAATAAGAAAAGCCCTAATAGGATGGTGTGGATACTTTTAAATCTGTTATGCCTGGTCACATATGAGGGGGTGGGTGCAGACAGATTCTCCTGTAAAATGGAGTAAGGCTAATTTGCTTTTTACTTACATGGACTTTTGGTTTCATCAGGTACATATAAGAGTAGCTTATGCACTGGGCCTCATTCTCTATTTTTATCTCCTCTTAAATTTCAGTGTGTGTGTGTATTCTGTAAATAAGTATTTCTCTGATTTGCACCTCATGTTTTCTTGTTGTGACAATAAAAAACTATGCCTTTTTATAATAGTGGTAACAAAAGATTTTTTCAACAATTTGAATAAAAATTCTTTGTAAATATGGAAGAACTAAAAGCAGTATTGGAACAGTAAACCAACTTCTGCAAATAAAGTTGGAAAAATGAATTCCAACTACTGCAGTCACTTTTCTGCCAGGCTCTGAGGAATGAGACAAGAAAAAAGGATCAACAAATAAAACACTTGAAGAAAACTGCTCACATAATGTACTTGGTTGACTTCATCAGTAAACAAAGCATAAATACAGACAGCATTTGGAAACTGTTACCCACCACCTCCCCACAACAACAATAAAATCTGTCCATGAAAATAATTCCATGTGAACATGATTCATGCTTGTCATTGGGTTTAATTCAACAACTATCAAATAATTTGGATTTTAATGGACATTGTACATCAACTGCCATCTGTTGAATAAATACAACACCAGTAAAAGAAGACCAAAGGGTACATAGCTGAAGCATTGTAAATAAAAAGAATGTAGATGTGAAGGAATAGTCCAATTGAAAAAAAATAAAGAATGGGGTTTATTTTAGCTTAAGTATAGTAATGTATTTCACAGATTAAATGAAGGACATAGCTCAAAGTTCCATATAGGTTCCTGAGTTCGACAAGAAATACCTGAAAAAGATTGAAGGACATATCGTCCAAGACTTTGAATATAACATTAAAAATGAAGTCAACAGTCCAAAAACCCCGAACAAGAAAAATCATCAAACCTCATCTCAGAAATTCAGACAACTAATACATCTAACAGTTCCAAAGATCTCAAAGTAATCAAATCTTTTCTCGATCTTTGAGCAAATGTTGAAAAGCTGCCATTTTGGTTTTGACATGTCGTCATTGGACAATATCCAAATTATTTAAGGAAATAGTTTGAATATTCTATAATTTAGCATATATTTCCCTATCCCTTTTTATACCAAGTTCAATATTAAAAATGAAATTTAAAAGCTGTTTTTTACCTTTTTAAAGTCCCAAATTTTACAATCCCTCTGTACATCAAGAATACAGACAATCTCAAGACTTCCTCCATCTTCAACCTCTCTGACAGCATACCCTGCTGAGAATAAGACCTCCCCCTAACTAAAAGGAGGTGTCCTGGGTATGATAGTTAACTTCATTTGATGTTTAAGTCCATCTGACATTTGCACTGGATGGGTGATTGTAAGTTGATTGCCTGGTCCCAGGGGGCCATCCCCACAAGCAATATCTGCTTAGCTGATCTAAGTTTATTGCTTGGTGCCTAAGGCGCCCTAAAAGAGGAATGCCGACAGGACCAAGCCTTTTTTTTTTTTTTTTTTTTTCGTCATGACCACACAAGTTTTGATTCATGCATGGCTCCTGACTATAAAATGACTCCATGTCAAATCTGACTTGGTGGGAAGTCAGATAAATATCCTCCGGTTCTGGAACTCTGGTAAGTATAGAATACCCCATTGCCATTAATTCCAGGTCTACTTTGACCCTAAATGGTAGTACCTGTTAGGGTCCCATCTATGTGTCAAATAGATCTGCTTAAAAATTATTTATAATCAATGTGTGTGTTTTAAAAAAAAAAAAAAAAAAAAAAAAAGCCTCTTAACTACACAAAACAATGTTATAAATATACAATGAATGGGATTCCCTTATCTTTAGGAATAAAATTTCCCTAAACAGGTTGACATGCCATTAAAATCAATCAACAAACTGAACCAATATTCGGTACTGTTGAAACAAAGGCTAAAGTGTAAAAAAATCATTTGTGCCCCATTCATCTTAGTGACAGTTTATCATCTGTTGTTTGATTTTTTTTTTTTTTTTTTTTTTTTTTTTTTTTTTTTTTAAGCAAATAATCAACTTTGACAGATGTTTTCATTAGTTCCTTTCTGTTCTAAACTCTTAAGCCTAAATCTACTCTCTTCTGTTTGAATGTGATCTCTACACCAGTGCGATGGTGTAGGGAAGAACCACCAGTGTAACATGCTGAAAGGGTTAAAGCTCTTGATCCTTAATAAATTTGGGGAAAATTTGAGTCTTTCCTCTTTGTGATGTATTAATTTTCATCTGTTTTTGTTTTGTTTTGTCCCTTCCTTCCTTCTTTACTTGTAAATGTATACTGTAAATGTTTCTTTTTTTTTTTTTTTTTTCGCCAGCAAAAGAAACTGTTCCGTGTCTTTCATCACAATGACTCGATGCCTAAAATTCACTGGCAAGCTTAGCCAGTCTGACCCTCAAACCACTCCTGTCAGAATTATTGGTCAGTTGAGAAATCTCAACAAAATCTCTTATGATGATGTTAAAATGAAACTGGAGCCAGTTGTCACAGCTGAGGTGAGTCACATTGCCTTTTAATTTATTCACAAATTAAAGTTGTTTTATTTATTTATTTTTTATGGCTTCAGTTTTATTTTTGTGTAGTTAAAAAAGCTGGACATCAATCTTTCTTTTAAGTTGATGCACATAATGTATTGAATTAAAAGAGACTTTGTTTCTCCTTTTTTTGTTTGTAATCTATGGTATGTTAGAACCAAGTTAATGACTGGTAATAGGACAAAGAGTATTGAATTCATATCATTCCAAAGTGCATTTGCTTGCAAACAGCAGCTGCTTCAATTGTTCACCAATTGCATATTCTAAGTCACCATTAACTGCATCATTCAATTAAGTAGTTCTGTTAATATATTACAAAGTGGCCTGGATTATAATTAAATATAATTCCAAGTAGGTGTCTTGACATATCAGACATTTGCTTTTATACATAATCATCTTGTGTTATTGTAAATGTCTTAACAAAAAACATTTTTTGTTTTTGTTTCCTCTTTTTGTCTACCTACTATTAAGAAAGGTGTTACAGAGCGGATGAAGTTAGTGATCTGCTCTTTTTTTTTTTTTTCTTTTTTTTTTTTTTTTCTCTCTCTCTCTCAAGCAAATGTTATCTGCTGCCAGCCCACTAAACCTATTACACCATCCTATTAGCAGGGCTTAGAATATGCTGACTGTATCCCTTACAGAGGGATAAGATCCCCCCACCTCAAACAAAAAAAAGGGTGTCCTGTGTATGACACTAAATTGCACTTGATAGTGAAGCTCGAGATCTGGAGTACCGCTTCATTACCATTACTCCCAGGTCCACTCTTACCCAGTAAGGGTCTCATCTATGGTTCAAATAGATGTATTAAAAAATCATTTGTATTGGGTAGGAATACTTGAAGCCATACAACTGTGTAAAAATTATTTGTATTTGATAAGAATACTTGACATAAGTAAAGTTGGTGACCTTAGTTGAGGGTGACCTGAAGGCTCCCTTTTCAATAGCTACCACACCGAGGTGGGAGGGGGCTCTACTCCATTCCCTTGATTGCTCCACTTTACCCTTGATCCTTACCTTATGGTGCTAAGCAAAGCAGCATCAAGTACTATTTTTTGAGTCTTTGGTATGACTCGACCTGGGATCGAACTCCAGTCTCCCGGACCAGTGGAGAACACTCTACTCATTAGGACAATGGCCCAGGATATACTTTACAACAAAATTCAAATATGAATGTAATTCCTTAACTTTTTAGGCATAAAACAACCCTCGATAGGTTGATATGCCATTAAAATCAACCGTAAACCCATTGCAACTGGTTTTGAATTCAGTTGATCTTCTAACTGGTTGCTCTACTATTTAACCCCTAGCTAGGGGTGGAAGAGATGGCATCATGCTTTTCCAAGAAGCAGTCATACACAGTAAATATAAACCACCACAGCCAGACTTTGAACTTGGCTTGCTAATTCCATTTTCCCTGCTGATAACTCTTATGCAACTCACGCTTTTTTGTTTCCTTAGTTTATTTATAAGATCAAGTTTGTTATATGTCACAATTTTTCAAGAAGGTAACTGTAATAAATTTGACACAAGACCCCAGTCAAATATTAGCTCCCAAGAGACTCTAACCACCTTTTTATTAACAAATAACAATGGTGGATCCTGTACTTCTATTCTTATTCAATGGCAGAACTGGTAGTTCTGGTTTCTTAAAACTCAAGAACCATTTAAGAACTTAACGATATAAAACTTATCTTAACCCCACTGTTTGAGTAAGCATTGAAATTAACTTAGCCTCTTTACATTGTGTGGATTCTTTCATCAATAAAAAGTTTGAATAAATGATTTAAGAATATCTTAAATGGTAGATTTTGGTGAATCTAACAAGATAAAAATGAGTGGATAAACCAAACACGCATTTAGTGGTAATATTTCATTGTTATAAGTGTTTGATTTATCCATTTTTACCTCTTATTTTTATTATATATATATGTGTGTGTGTGTGTGTGTGTGTGTGTGTATATCATGTCTTGGCTTCATGAACAAATATCAAGAAGGGTGGTCCTCCATACTGATTGCAAGCACATTTGTGACTGTGCGATGCGGAACAGGCAAGCACCATCACTGCAGCCAAAGTTGAAGGTCAGGGCTTGATTGTATAGTGTTGCAGTTTCTCTTCCAGTGCCTTTTGTTGTGGAGAGGCAGCCCTACAGCTGTTTTCAAAGAAGACAACATGGTTAGTGGTGAGATACCAGGCATCACAGTTCTCAGCTAGAGTGGACCTTCCTACATGGCTCAGTCATGGGTCACTTATCACCACTACCTACAACTCCTAGAGTGTTTCCACCAGTGCTACCTTTGCACCATTCTCAACATCCACTCGGATAACTTCATCACCAATATTGAAGTCCTTGAAAAGGCAAAGATCCCCAGCATCGAAGCCATGTTACTGAAATCCCAACTCTGCTGAGCAGGCTACATCTCCAGGATAGAAAATCAGCAACTGTTGAGGATCATACTCTGTAATAAGCTCTCCTCTGGCCATTGCAAAGGAGTACCAAAGAAGTAATTCAAAGATTGCTTTAAAAAAAATCCCTTGATGCCTGTCACATTGATCATTAGCAATGATCCAGCATACATACATATTATTTCTCAAATATAATCTTATTGTGACATTTGTTTAACCTTCTAACTCATTGGTATATTACTAAAATAAATATTAATAGCATGACTTGTGTATGTTTTTTTTTAAATTTTTTTATGAATAATCTCATATTTAATTTTATATTCAATTTTCAAATATTGATGTATTGTATTTTTTTTTCTCTATAGATGTATGCCGCTGCTCTGGCCAGCTTGCGTCCTGCTCCCACAGACACTTGTCCTTTATGGCTAAATATGGCTTCTGTGGCTGCTCTACCCACTCAGTGTAGCCGGCACAACACTCCATCTCGAGCCCATGCCCTCACCAAATTGATCAAGGGATGCCTTACTGGACGAAAAGAATTTATTGTTGTATGTCCTTGCTCTCTCTATCTCTATTTTGCTTGCCTATTTATCTTTCAATTTTCAGGTTGTAATCAGAAAGCAAAAAAAAAACAACAGTTTATTGAACTTCATTAATGTCATGTTGAGAAATTAAAATTGTCACAACTCTATCTGGTTATAAAGAATCTTTAAACAACAAAATGGCTGACTTATTTCAATAAAGATCGAAGAAAATTAAGTTATGATTAAAACTTAGGATAATCAGCCAAATAACTTCCAAGGATGAATCTTTCCTCTAGTCAATTTTGAAATTTTAATTCTTGGTTTATATGGCTAGTGCTCTAAACTAGGACCTACAAAAGGGATCTAATCTCAATTATTAATTGAAATAAATACTTGCTTTATTATACATAATTTCGATTATAAATTAACTTTTTTTTGGACTCAAATGAGACTTTTTTTTTTTTTTTCTGCTACTGACTTTGAGGACCTATTTGCTAAATGCTACACACGTGATATATATATATATATATATATATATATATATATGATATATATATAAAATTGGAAATTAATCTGGCAGTACATAAATATGAAAAAGTAAAATATTCAGAATGTATTTTTTACATTTTGCCTAAAATTTTAAGAAATTTGGAGGGAAAAAAATCTTTGTAGTTTACAATTTAGAAAAAAAAAATTTTTTTTTTTTTTTTTTTTTTTTTTAAACTTAAAACTTTTAAAATATTTTTGATAATTTTAATTTTTTAGAAATTAAAAAAAGAATGTTTTTGTGGTTTAAAATTGAAGTTTTTTTACTACAAATAAAGATTTTATTTTTTACTTTCTAAAAATTTAGAATTCTTGAAATTTTTTAAAGTACTAAACTACAAAAACATTTTAAGTTTTTACGAACACAAAAGTAACATCAGTCTAGTTTGAAATGGAACAGTCACATTAAAGAGTGAGATTTTTTAGATTAAAAATTTTTTTTTTTTTTTTTTTTTTTTTTTTTTCCCCCCCTTCAATTGAAAATTATTTCTCAGATGAATCATGTTACAATACCCTGAAAATGGTTTTAAAACTGAAATGTTGACAAATCTCTTTAAAAAAAAAAAAAATTTTTTTTTAATACATCTATTTATTGTTTTCATATTTTCTTATGTTTGTGATTCGATTCTAATAACATCAATCACCATGTTAGAAAGTGTTTTTGTTTGTTTGTTTTTTTTAATGATAGTTTTTCTGTAAATCCTAGAAAAAAAACTTTGTTGATCATGTCTGTTTTAAGTCTGTTTTTTAATTCTATTATACTTGTTTCATGCTTTTAAACACTTAACCAAATTGATCAACTACAATTAACATCTGACTCAACTTGTAAACTCTCTAATCAGCTTTCTTTGTTACAAAAACTGAACATCTTTTTACATCTTTTATATTATAATGATCCAGTTTTATGTATATATTACCATAATGCAGTGAAAATGGCACATTCTAGTGTGAATTTTGTTAGCACAATATAATTTAAATGCTCTTCTCAAAGAACAAAGCAATTTGCAACATGATAATGATCGTATAATACCCTTGGGAAAGGTATGAATCCAGTTATTCTCCCTCCAGCTATGGATAAATAGTAGGACAGACTAGGTTCTTCAGCCGTTGGTGAGGCAACTAGTCTAGGAGAAGGAAAACTCTGAATTCAAACCTGTTAAACTCTGCTTAAAAATTGACCTTGTGTCATATCCTGCCTGAGTGGAGGGGTTGGTAAATATGGTTAATGATAGTATCAGAGTCTGCATTCACCATTACCTCCAAACATTATAATTTCTCAAGGGAGATAACTATAAAGTATTTCTCTTTAACGTGGAGGGGTGTCCTCATGGTGTAATGATTAAAGCAATTGATTGCAGAATTGTAGTGAGTTCGAACTCCAGTCACACTATTACGTTCACTTTCGGGCAAATACCCTTGGGAAAGGTATGAACCCCCTTATCCTCCCAGCTATGAGTTAAATAGTACCACTACTGTTCTTCTAGAAGAATAGCTTTGGCATGAAATAACCCACAAAGGTTGATATACCATTAAATAAAAGAAGCCAAACCAATCAACATGGAGCTTGAGGGCTGCTGAAGGTGACTTTTAAGCAAGTATTATTTAATACAAGGTTATTTACTTGCACAAGATTCAAATGATTTAAAAGAAAAAAATTTTTCTTTACAGTATCATTGAAAATATAGATTGTAGTCTCTTAGCTACTATAATAAAGCTCCATAATCAAACAGACTGTTTTTATTTAAAGTTACATAAACCCTAACATAGATGTGCACATAGCATGATAATTATCATCATAGGAAATGGAATTGACAAGCTGGGTTCAAATCTTGAACTAGGCTGTTTGCATTTCACTCTAATGCCCTTGGGAAAGTCATGAATACTTCTAACTCCAACTATGGGTAAGTAGTTGAGCAGATTGGGTTCTTTATCGTTGATTAGGCAACTACTCTAAAAGAAGGAAAACTCTGAATTCAAACTTATTGTACTCTACATTAAAACTGGTCTTGTGTCACATCCTGCCCATGGTGGAAAGGTAAAGTAAATACATAAATTATAACATCTACTCTATAAAATTTGCTTATATTACAAGATAGGATTCTCTGTGTTAATGGCCATGTTTCAATCCTAAAAGTATATCTCATACTATATTCAAAAGCTTCCTCTTAACCTTTGTCTATTTATATAATGGCAAAGTAAAGGAGAGTAGAACCTTTTTATGTTTTTATAAATTTTTGTTTTATGCCAATATTATTGGTTCTATATCAGATTTGTAATTTAGTAGAATAAATCCATATGAAACCTTAACATGTGCATTTTCATTTGGTGAAACCTTTGTTAGGAAGGAGGAACTAATGTTGATATCTATCAGGAGGCAAATTTGGTTTGTATTGATGTTAACCTTTTTTTTTCTTTTCTTTTCATATTTCATTTTTTTTGTCTTTCCATTTCAGATGGTATGTGAACGTAGAGATGTGTTAGCTTCAGCATGTGCTATAGCACGTGCCCTGCCAGAATATAATTGCAAAGCCAGTTGTTCCAATAGCTTCTCTCGATCAGTGACTGTAGAATTTATCCTTGTTGGGCCTGATTGCGAGAACCCTCTGTCCAGCACTGACTTGGATTGCCTACACACCATCACATCGGGTGTCAGGCTATCAGCCAGGATTGTTGATACACCTTGTTCTGAGATGCACACTGATGCATTTGTTGACGTAAGTACACAAGAAATGTTTTTTTCTCCTTTTTTTCCTCTCTTTTCTTAAGCCAACAAAACAACAAACTTGTTTGCTAATGACTCTCTTCAGGCAGGTATTGTTTGGCATGTGTAATTTTCACAACATATAGACAGTTTAAATCTAGTTGGTAGGTTCTTTTGGGATCTTTCTTTTTGGCTGGTATAATGATTTAATTTATTTTACTTTAAAAAATGTTAACGTTCTAGTCTGCATAATCTGCATCTCTTTACCTAATTGTTTCAGTTTTATATAATTTGTTAATGTTTCTTTGGATAAAATAGTAATGTGTGAACTCTGTCTAAATCTATTTTTGTTATTAAGTTAGAACCCAAATAGCTAGTGTTTATGCTGCTACCTTAAAATACATATATCCAGGCAGCCTGGAGAACCTTCATTTCTACATCACTATTACCTATCAACATGCAGATGTTCCCTTACATTTGAACTATGACCCGGTGCATTCAGCTGGTATTTATGCTGCTACCTAGAAGTACATATGTCTAGATGACCTGAAATCTAGCCTAGGAATCCACATTGCTACACTGCTATTTCCTATAAAATGTAATTTATTATTTAATCATCCTGTTTAGAATTAACTAAAGAATTCCTGAGATCAGTTTCTTTTATTATTATTATTGGTTTTAAAATAATTATTACTAGTTAAAATAAACAATCTATGCTAAATAATGTCAAGTTTTGTAGAAAAATGATTTTTTTTTTTTTTTTTTTTGTTTTTTGTTTATGTGATGAGGTTTATAGATTTTAAATTTTATTTTTATTAGCCTTAACAAATCAATAATACAAAATAATTTTTTTTTAAGGTGAGGGTAATTTGGAAATTTAAATTTTGTATGATTAGTTATGTCTTATGGTTTCCTTGGTGATTATTGCTAGTTGTTAGTTATCTCTCTCTCTCTCTCTCTCTCTCTCTCACCCCCCCTTTTTTTTTGTAGTAGTAGTAGAACATAGCTTTCTGAATTATCCTATGTGGAATGGATCCATATGTGTTTGCTAACTCAGGCCATGCCCCAGCAAGGTTACCTTTAGCCTGCTTGGCTTCATGGATCAGTTGACCGAGGACACCAGTATACTCCAAGCATCCTGAGAATCCTGGAATTCTACCTTTTTGGATAAAGGTGTCTATATATCCATTCTCTGTCATTTAATATGTTAACCTCTGGGCTCATACTGAGAAAAAGATCTTTCTTTCTATGCTTAAGATTGAGATAGTTCTGAACTAACTTATATGAGATGCTGCTGCTGCTTCTTTAAAACCTTCCCTTCAATCCAATAAGTATATATGCCAAATTTAGTAACTTTAAATTAAACTGTTTGACCCTCAATACAGAGAATGAATAAAGTCTTCCCAACTGTTAATATAGATTTTATAACGTATTTTTCCTCCCTCACAGGAAATTGCAAAAGTTGGAGTAGAATTAAATATTGTACCTGTTGTCATTCGTGGAGCTGAACTTGCAGAAAGAGGATTTGGAGGCAAGTTAATTATTTTTATCTTAAGTAAAATTTAAATTTGTAAAACCCAAGAAGCACATTTGTTTATTATTATCTATCTATCATATATATATATATTTATTTTTAATTAATTTCTACTTTTGTATTCCAGGTATCTATAATGTAGGTAAAGCTGCTTCCCATCCTCCAGCACTGGTAATCCTCAGTCATCGCCCAGAAGGAGCAACTTATAACATCTGCTGGGTAGGAAAAGGAATTGTCTATGACACAGGAGGATTATGCATCAAATCTAAGGTACTACTTGATATTTCTTTTACTTTTTCTTTGTAATAAAATGCTGTTTTTTTTGTTTTTTTTGTTTTTTTTACACAGGAAGCTTAAAATTACTTTGTTACCTTGAAAATGATTAAGATAAACTGTATAGGAGTAGGGAATCTCCTGAAATTTTATTGAAAATTAGATATTTTGTTCACAACAAATATAGCAAAGCAAATTCATCTTTACTTCTTTTTTTTTCCTTTATGAGATTCATTACTTGGCTTTTATCCTAATCCTGGTTGCCCAGTCGGCTGGGGCTGTAGAATACACTGACTGCACCTCTGCAGAGGGGTAAGACACCCCCCGCCAAACGAGTGTCCTGGATATGACACTAAACAGTCTGATGGTGAGGTCCCAGTAATGTTGGGGCCTTGGGGAATGCAGAGCACCCCTTCATTGCCATTGCTCCCAAGTCCACTCTGGCCCAGCGTGGTAGCACCTGATAATCTATGGGTTAAATAGAACTAACGCCATACTTATGCTAAACTGAATTGTTTGAAATATAAATGTTTTTGACAATTAAACCGTACTTACATTTAAACTGCGTGTTTATGATAAACTGAATTATTTGAAATGGAACTGTTTTTGACATTGAAACTGTATTTACATCGAACTGAATTGTTTAACATAGAACTGTTTTGACATGTAACTGTGTGTAAACAAAATCTGTACTTATACTAAACTGAATTAGTTGAATTAGAACTGCTTGACTAAACCAAATAGCTTGAAATAGAAATGTTTTTCACAATTAAACAGTACTTACATTTAAACTGCGTGCTTATGCTAAACTGAATTATTTGAAATTGAACTGTTTTTGACATTGAAACTGTATTTACACTAAACTGAATTGTTATATATAACTGCTTGAATAGTTAAAAATAGAAATGTTTTTGACAATTAAACTGTATACTTATGCTTAACTGAATTGTTTTAAATAGATCTGATTATTTACATAAAAATGGATTTGGCATTAAATAACCTACAAAGGTTGATATGCCATAAAACCCACCAAACCAACCAACCTAATCCTGGGTATGACACTAAACTGCATCTGGTGGTGAGGCTCCAATCTTGGAGATCTGAGGAGTGTGGGGTACCCCCTTCATTTCCATTACTTCCAGGTCCACACTTTAGGTTAATAAATTTGTTTGAAAATTATTAGTATTCGATAGGTGTATATGTAACCATATAACTGTGTAAATTATTTGTAATAAATAGGAACATTTGATATCCTAGAACTGTGTAAACAAATGATTATTGACAAATAAGTGATTCCCCACCGCCTCACTGGAACATTGAAAATATAGTTATGATTACAATGAAACCTTTAAAAATATATCATATTTTGGCATTAAATAACCTATAAGAAGTTGATGTACCATTTAAACAAGTAAATCAAATCTAACGAGTGAAATGGCCTTTTCTTTTCTTTTTTTTTTTTAATAGTTTTAATTGTTGATAATCCTGCAAATGCCTATAAGTGTTAATAACTGTAATGTCATTTTTAATTTACAAGTTTTATCTAATATATCTTAAGGAAAAGTTTAAAGTTTTTGTATATAATCGTTTACTTATATATATCTAACCCCTCTACTTAAGCAAGATGTGATACAAGGTTAATTTTTAAGCAGAGTTTAACAAGTTTGAATTCAGAATTTTCCTTCTAGACTGGTTGCCATACCAAAGTTAAAATGCTCAGTCTGCCCTTCTATTTACCCATAACTGGAAAAAGAATAGTTGGATTCATACCTTTCCCAAGGGTATTAGTGCTATGTGAAATGCAAACAGCCTTGCCTTGGATTTGAACTCGGGTTGCTGTGTCCATTTCCTATGACAGTAACCATTACACCTCTCTTACTGATAAAAAATTGGTTGATTTTCTCTGTGTACACATATGTAACATCGCGACATCAAAATAGCTTATGCCGTTCTTTGTGTCACATAGGCAATTCTAATATAACATTTTTTTGTGGGTACTATACTATTTCTGTACAGCAGTAGATACAAAGACAAATAGCTGTGTGCCTTGTGGTCTGAGGAGTGTATGATAGGTAGCCACTTCAGACTACTATGTTGGATGAGGGTTTTTCAGAGAGTAGCTCTTTACCTGTCCCTTCTGTGAAGGGTTGTCAAATTCATATTCATCCTTTGGTTTCCCTAGAGCAAGCTCGTTCCTGGTTTCTTTTTGGGTGCAAGATTTTTTCTTGTCACCTTAAGACTCACTAACACCAACTCAAGGAATTTCAGTTTTACTTTTATTTGTCTGTCAATAATTAATCAAAATATAATTGATTTTTGGAGCAAGATAGGCTGACTATGAGGTATTTCTTGTCGCTCACCTCTAATACCAACAACTTGATTTAATAATTTCAGAGATCAAAAACTTTCTTGGTTGTCCATGTTTATGGTCAGATATACTCTGACTCTCAAATACTCTCTGACCTCCCCTCCAAGAGGTATCTTTTCACTCCTTAAAAAAAAAAATCTTTGCTTAAATTTCCAGACCATCCCACATGAACTTCAAAAGATAACTGCTGCACTTTCTGGAATTTATTTATTTTGTTTGTTTGTTTTGACGGCCAACCAATGATTTAGTTGATTTAAACCCAGCAGCAGAATCCACCTTCTGACATAATGAAAGAAAATCCTAATCTCAAAATATCTGCATATCAAAGATTTCAAGAGCTGTTAAATGGAAGAGTAAGACATAAGAAACCTTGCCAAAATCTTGGTTTTAAACTGATTCTCTCTCTTTCTACTCATCAAATTATCAGTATTCATCATTATCTTTTTAGGCTACTATGCTTGGCATGAAGCGAGATTGTGGTGGAGCTGCTGCTGTTCTTGGTGCTTTTTATACCACTGTTAAACTGGTAAGTTTTTAGCAATTTTTTATATATAAAAAATACAAATTCATCTTTTTAGTGTTAATGAATAATCTCAGAATTCATTGTCCAAAAAATGTTTTCTTAATTTTTTCAACCTGTCTTATAATTAGTGATATTCAAAAATAAAATTAAAGTTAGAATGTTGGAACTTTAATTTGGAATGCATCCTCTTTTATTCTTTATGTTTTGTTCTAATTTTGTCAAATTTGGTAATGCAAAATTAATTTATAAGACACAACAAAGGGATAGAGTTTATTTACCTTTTTGTTCATGTAAAAGAATAAAACTGCTACTCTACCCAAATAGATGCCATTGTACCAGAAGTCATATTACATTGTGTAAATATTTATATCATATAGATATACTCATCAACTGTGTACAGTAAATTACCTACTCTAATTAGTAATGATAAATATTTTTAACTTTATTATCAAATTGAATTTTTTTACACTTTCTAACACTTCTTTTACCTCAAATATAGGGTTTTACTGAAAATTTGCATGCAATATTTTGCTTGGCTGAGAATGCTGTGAGTCCTGATGCCCTCCGTCCAGATGACATCATCAGTTTGTATTCAGGAAGGTCAGTACAACTCTGCTTGTCTCCCAAAATATGCTGTTTCTTATTTCAATCCTTCTATTTTTTTATTATTATTATTATAAAACCTAGTTTACTATTTAAGATTATAAAGTATTACTCCCTTAATTATAGACATGAAAAATTTTTTGATTACCCCTTTTTTGCTTCATTAAATCTGTCAACTAAAAAGAAATTCACTGACCTCTGACATGCATCCTATCTTTTGGCCACCTTAGCACAAACTTATACAA
Source organism: Sepioteuthis lessoniana (assembly GCA_963585895.1). Lineage (NCBI taxonomy): Eukaryota > Metazoa > Mollusca > Cephalopoda > Myopsida > Loliginidae > Sepioteuthis > Sepioteuthis lessoniana. Next base: position 91,132,349 of record OY757926.1, on the reverse strand, counting down.
GACCACCACTCTAGATATATGTAAATGCTGCTTTTTTATTTTTAATTTCAATCCCAAGAGAACCCCTTTGTTAAAGGGGTCACGACAATTGAACATAACCTAATGAAACATTGTATTCAATTAAAATTTCACTTAATATTTTCTTTATTTGCAGAACTGTTGAGATTAATAACACAGATGCTGAAGGCAGATTGGTTCTGAGTGATGGAGTAAGTAACTTATATATTTCAAAATATCTGACATGTATGTTTTGTTTATATTTGATATTGCAATGATGGTATACTTGTTGCTTGTGTCCAATCTAAAATGTGGAATTTTTAAATAGTCAACAGCTCCCTTAATAGTACAAAAATCATTGTAAGCTCCCTCATTCTTTACCCTCAGTTGTGTTATGAATATGTATGTGGTGTGACTATGTCTACATTTGCTTATAGGTGTAGTGTATATGAATGTGTGTGTGTGTGTGTATGAGAGAGCATGAGCATAACTAACATGTCTGTATAGTAGTATCTGAAGGATAGGCAAACAAGTTAGTGGTTGGCAGATTTTGATAGATAATAAAGATTTTCTTGATAGGGTTGAAATGTCTAGTTTTTTAATGTCCATTATAAAGTCTATATCACAAAAGCCAGGGATCAGCACTCAAGTCTATATTGCAAAGTGTCCCTCCTCTCCTAACAGGATAAACCTAAAAAAAATTGTCATCAATAAAGATGGCTATACTTTTTTTCTTTTCTTTTTTTTTTTTTTTTTTTTAATTGGGCTGACCCTTTGTGTTTATTTACAAAAGGAGATTTATCAGCTGCTGAGTTTTATACTGTTTTGACCAAATCCAGCAGCCAGTGATGGTTAAGATGATTAGATTAAATGTCCATAAAAAGAGGTCAATTTCCTGTTGATTGAAAATATAAGTTAATAAGGAGTCCAGGAGAAATACTGATGACCTGTCAGTTGACATTTTCAATTGTACACTTAACATACATCTTACAGCATTTGTGACTAAAAAAAAAAATCACTGTATAAAAACAATGAATTAGAAATGCCTACCTTTGTTTGTGTGTTCCTATTTCACTGATTAGTAAAGAGTTGAAAATAACAAAACATTATGTTAATTCCAAACAGAATAGTCAAAAGAATATTCCTTAATTCTACTAAAGAATAAGAAATAACCTTGTGTATTCCAGGTGGCTTATGCGCAGAAAGATCTGAAAGCTGATATAGTGATAGACATTGCCACATTAACAGGAGCGCAGGGTGTGGCCACTGGTAAGTTACATGAATTTTCTCTTTAAATTCTACATTTTAAAATCACTTTCTGAATTTTTAAGCATTTTTTACCCTACATATATTGTGGGTAGTCAAGTAAATGGCATAGATATTCAAAACTTTTTGAGATAAACATTCTTTGATTCAAATCTAGAGCAACTAGTCTCAATTTCTATATTTATTGATAGTAAACTGTTGTGTTATTTTAACTATTGCTGAGTCCCAGGTCATATTCCATCTCTTGGGATCCCAGGTTACCTTAATTCCTCTCTTATTTCAACTTTTTTTTTCTCCATCAATATACTTATGACTTGAGACATAAAACTGAAATTTACATTTGAAATTTCTCTCCTGGGAGCTAAGACCTTCCCATTTAAGAATAGCACAATTGTTAATGTGCTAGTCATACAAATCATTGATGTTTCATTTCCTTTATGAGTGCCCTAGAGATATGGCCTTGTGCCAATTTCTGCTTTGTCTAACAAATATTTATTACATACATTTTAAATAATGCATCTCTGTATCTAAGACATTTAACTCGCATATATATATATATATATATATATATATATACACACTTTACATCATCCTATTATATCCTACACAACTGACCCAATTACCTCTTCTAACAAATACCCTTTAAGCATTTGAGTAGTCCTTGAGTTTCCTAGCTAACTTTGTCATGGTTATGTTTCCATTTTTGTTTACAGGTCGTTTTCATGCAGGGATTGTTACTAACAATGAAAGTTGGGAGGCAGCTTGCTTAAAAGCTGGTCGTGTCAGTGGAGACCTAGTACATGCCATGCCCTATACTCCAGAGCTACATTTTGGTGAATTTTCTAGTGCTTTAGCTGATATGAAGAATTCAGTAGCAGTAAGTTTCTTTGTGCTTTTTTTAATTTTGCTTTAAAAAAATGAAATAAGTGAAACTTAATATACCATTACAGTTGGATAAAAGAATTGTTTTGATTCTAAATACTCTCTGCTGAGCTTTGTGAAAGATATCCAAAAATAGGAATTTTATTTTTGATTTAGTCAATGTCATATTAAATCTTTTTAAAATGAAAAGTAACTTTCTTTGAATCTTGAGTCTAAGATCCGATTGGTAAATAATTCAATGTTTTGTCATTAAAGTATAAAATATTTTATACAAAAATTTTGAAAAGTGCAAACCTTGAACAGCCAGTTATTCACCTCCATAGTTTTTTGCTCTTTGCTGTACAACTTCTCTTATCTCCAAACTCTTCAGATCAGACACAGTTTGGAAATCAGAATAGCAGTAATACAGTGTAACCTCAAAAAAATAGAATTAGAATTATTTTGCTTTATTTTTGTAGAAGTGATAAAAAAGTTTATGGGTTTTGATTTTGGGGAAGGGGTCACCCTGTATATAATAGATTAACTTGGAATTAATCAGTGCTGCAACTAAAGTTGTCTAAAAGTGTTGAATAATACAAGTTCTGGTAGAATGATCTCCAGTATTTAAGATTGCTGCTGCACAATTGCTAATAGCAGTGAGCTTGATAGGAAGTATGTCTTTAAGCAGTATCATGTTGTGGAGAGAGTAAGAGCATGATAAATATAACATTTAAGTAAAATTGTATTTGACAAATTATATTGACTTGTAAATACAAGTGGCAAAAGCAAAGTTACCTAGTACTCAAAATGACAATCACTTCCAGAACTTTCTTGGATCAATTAATTATGATGACTGAAGTGGGGGGGAAAAAGCATATATTGTGGAAAAAAATTAATTGCATCAATAGACTGAATAGAAGTTGATAATTTAAATAAATATGTTAGCATTACTGGCCTATGTTATAACTTGTTACCTCTAGTGGGGTTGGGGGGGGGCTAACTTTTTTCTTTTTTTTTTAGCATGATCTCCACACCTGTAGCAACAGTATACCTGGCTCAAAGGGTTAATCCTTAAATTATAATCTGTTTGAGAAGTGAAGCAGTTAAAATTCTTATTGAAATAGACTGTATCAAATTCTTTGGTGTGTGTGTTGATTCTTTTGTATTTATATTTTCAGGATCGTAGCAATGCTCAAGTATCCTGTGCCGGCCTTTTTATTGCTTCCAGCTTAGGCTTTGACTTTTCAGGTGTCTGGTTGCATATAGACATGGCTTTCCCAGTATATTCTGTAAGTATATTTTATATATATATATTTTCAAATAAAAGCAGCACCCAGCAAAACAACAGCTGTATAGCCATTTACCTCCCATCTCACAAAGACAAGCTAGACATTTTGAGCACTAAGGACTACCTCATAAGCAACATTTTCCTATGAACTTTTACACATGGGCACACTAACATTGGCCAACCAAAAAAACTTATATTCATCAGCTCTGTGTGGACAGTGGGTGCCGTCGAGAGGACTAGAGAAGAATAGTGACTGATAGGGACAGATGGCAAGAGAGAATTAAAGGAATCTATGCTGTCAGCACACCATGATGGTAATGATTTTCACTCTTCCTATTGTGCATACCAATAATATGGGTTGTGTAATAAACATTGTCTTCAAAAAAAAAGTGCAAAGAAAAATCTTGTATGATTACCATTTATTCCAAGGTGTGGTGGAAATCAGGTAAAACTGAGGATGGAGATGTTTTGGTAAAAAAAATAATCACAGGTAGTTGTGGAAGGTCTAGCGTGGAATTGATGTCTCTGAAGATGGGTGGGATATTGTTTTATTAAGAAAATAATTACAAATAGATTTGAGACCTTAAGGTGCACTGTTTTCAAACAAGTAGCCATCAGGAATCTATCCTCAGCTAAGTATTATAATGTTTATTTTAGAATGGAAAAATAGAAAATTAAAATCTTTTTGTTAACAAAATAATCATGAAAGGACAGATTTAGAAGAGGGTAGATGAAACAGAGATGAAGATTAGACCAAGCGGAATAGTTATGTTGAGACCAGATATGAGAAATGTCAGCAACTAGCTGGCCTTCAGGCAGACAATCAAGAAATGTAAGAACTGTTAGCTAAGATTTTCACTTAGTCTCTTACAAACCATCTGACTTTGAGGGAAGTAATCAACTACAACTACCATTCAAAGTTACGAGAACCATTAAATAAGTTTCCAGACTTTTTTCGTATGGGCACTTTTATTGATAGTGTACACGTGAAACTCTAGTCTCCTTCAAAGTAATCTCCTCCGGCTGCAATGCACTTGCTGTACCGTTCCAACAAATTCCGGAAGGCCCCATGGAAGTCCTTTTGTGTGAGCCTGTCAATGACCTTTGTCACAGCCTCTTTCATCTCCTCAATTGTCTCATAATGACAACCTCTGAGCTTAGGGAATGACCAAAAGTCACAGGGAGCAAGGTCTGGACTATAGGGACGGTGAGGAACTGTCTTAATGCCCATCTTGGTCAAATAGTCTGTGACAAGGATGAAGTTGTGGACTGGTGCATTGTCCTGCTGGAAATGCCACTGACCCGATTTGAAGAGCGCTGGCCTCTTCCGATGGAATCTCTTCCTGAACTCCCTTAAAACCTCAACATAGTAACCCTAACCCTTTGGCCAATCAACTCTGGTGTATTGACTTCCTTACTCCTCCCACACCTCTCATCATCCCTCACAGACTCCCTGGCTTCCTTGAATCTCTTATGCCACTCAAAAACTAATGCTCGATTCATGCAAGATGGTCGAAAAGCAGTCTGAAGCATTCCATACGTTTCTGTGGCATTTTTTCTGAGTTTAAAACAGAATTTAATTGCATATCGTTCTTCTAAAGTGTCCTCATGTCCAGATTGAATTTTTGAAAGTCACCAGCTGTGACAATCAGGCTTTAGTAGGGTGTATTCCAATTGCTGCTGTAGCTGTTCATTTGAACCTGAAACCATAAAAATTAGTCAGTCATCTCATAAGATGTATAGCAATAACATTGTTAATTTTCAAGAGTCTACAACAATTTTAAATGCCTGGACAAAAAAAAGTCTGAAACTTATTGAAGGCACCACATACAATCAATCCATGAAGAATTGTTTTTCTATTTATATAAACACATAGATTTCCATCATTGACTTAGTTGTACCTTCTTGCTCAACCTTGGTGTGTTTAATCAAAAAACCAGGGCTTTCTGATTAAATCATAAGGTTTTGTCTGTGCATACACAACACCGCTCATTTGAAATAGACCTTATGCATTATCATGTAGAAAGATCAGACCACCCTGCTGGGCAACATTCCAATGATGCAATGGCAAAGGACCCCATGGTGACTTGTGAGCCTGTAAGTTTAAGAGTTGTAGGGTCAATAGAGCACAAGTGGGGTCATAAATGATGCTTTTAACTAAAGGGTCAATATAAACTCTACTTCACACTAACGACCTTGGGAAATGTATGTATTCATCTGTTCTCTCCAGCTATGGGTAAATAATAGAGTAGACTGAGCTCTTTATCCTTGGTAAAGTAACCAGACTTGGAGAAGGAAAACTTTAAACTTAAACCAACTGTTCTCCACTTAACAAATTAACCTTGTCACATTCTGCTCATGACTGTGGGATCAGGGAATATGTATGCGTGTATCATTCACACACACACTATATATATATATATATATATATATATATATAATATATATATGCTAAATTGACCACTAATCAACCAAGAGTTATAATAATATGGCAATGAGTTGAATTGGCAGAATAATCAGGGAATTAGGTTTCAGTGAAGATGGATGTATAGCTCAAGATTTTATACTGTTGGAAAGCACTCAGGTTCACTAGGAGTTCACATTTCAGCTGTTCTTGAAAAAAAAACTGTTACAATTAAAAACGTTTTTCAAATATTTACTTTAAAGCATCGTTTTAGATATTTTTCTTAACTTTGTTTTTTTGTTTTGTTTTTTTTTTCTATGCACAGGGTGAACGAGCAACAGGTTATGGTGTATCACTGTTGGCGACTTTGTTTGGTGAAGACTCTACCAACTCTCTGCTGCAATATGTGGCACCACCTTTAGTTGAAAATCCAATGGACATAGAAGAGAATGAAGTGAAAAAAATCCGACTGGTGTAAATAACAATGGATTCATCCTCCAGTTGTTTTGTCCCTACTTACTGAGGATTTAACCTTTTTGTTAGGCAAACATTTGTACACATTGTATACTTGATTGCTACTACCACTATTCTACTCCTTTGTTAGGAAATATTCTTAAAAAATACAAACTCTTAGATAATGCACATTTCAATTAAGAAAATTTTTTTTTTTTTTTTTTAAATTTAACCCTGGATTCCCAATTCCATTACAGTCTGTATCAACACACTTAATTCCTCATGTAGGCAGCCCTCTTCACAAGTGAAATACCCTAAAATCACTTTTGTCACTTTGTGATTACAAGTGACTTTTTTCTTTTTCTTTTTTTTTTTTCTTTTTTCTTTTTTTTTTTTTTTTTTTTTTTTTTTTAACTTTTCCAAGCACACAATTTGATTTCCCCCGCCCCTTGTTTTCAATTATTTCCCCCTCCCCCACCTGGGTTTTTCCTTTCTCTTTTACAAAGAATTGTTACAAGCATATCTACACGTAAATCAGTTGGATTTGTTATGATCTGCTCTGTCTGCTTTTTCTTCACTTTGTGCTTTGGGTTAGTATCAAAAATTTAAGTTTTCTTTATTATTTGTTTCTCTATTCGTCCATCTAACACTAATCCATTACTCAAAGGGAGAAGGCAGGAGAATCCACGCTTCATCCTGTTTATTTTATTACTGAATCTCTTGGGTACAAAAAAATTTTTTTTTTTTAATCTGGCGATAACAACCAAAAAAAAAGAAAGAAAATGGGACACCCAGTCACAGTTGTGCTTGGAACCTTTTTTTTTTTTTTTTTTTTTTTTTTTTTTTTTTTTTTTTTTTTTTTTTTAAATTAAGTTTAGGAGAAAGTGGGGGGAGACCACCGGATTAGATATGTGATCTGTTCACAAGCTGTAGAACAGGCAGAGAGCTCTCTGCAGTCTCTTCACAAAAACTCAGTCCTAGGCCTTAAATTTTAGTTTAGAAAATTGCTATTATATATTCCTGATATATTTCAAATTATTTGTGTGTGTGTATATATATATATATATATATATATATATATATATATATATATATATATATATATATAAATTAGGTGTAATTTTTATAAGACAGAAGAAAAATATCTATGATTGGGTAATGTTGTTTTTACTTGCATTTTTTTTTTCAACCCCTTAGAATAAACTTCTAAAATGGACTTAGGGAAGAGACTACCATTTATTTGTGACTTTTGCATCTTGTCTGCTTTGCAGCAATCAGGTTTTAGTTTTAAGAAAACAAAATGATGTTTTAAAATTTGTCTTGGTGGTCTTCACATAACAAATTCATACTTAAACTTTTTCTTTTTTCTGGCAGTATTCAAAAATACAGAGGAAAAGTATAGTAACAAACTTCTGCTCTCCCTGCTTATGTTTGCCCCCTTCCCCCACTTGTTTGGGAATTGTCAAAAATAAAAAAAAAAATGAAACTTTTAATAAATCTGTGTTGGACTTTATTCTCTCTCTTTCTCCTCAATGATAAGAATTTATTTAGGTAATTATTATAAGATCTTGAAAATTTCTCGGTCTAAGAAAGGAATGACCTAGTTGTTGAAAGATGTGATATATCAAATAGTAATACAAAGAATAATTACCCAGTGGGCTACGGCTTTAGAATACACCGACTGCTTTTCTGCATAAAGGGAAGACTCTTCCAACGAGTGTCCTGGATATGACACTGAACAATTTGATAGTTAAGCTCCAGTAATGCTGGAGCTTTGGGGAATGTGGAGTACCCCTTCATTGCCATCACTCCCAGGTCCACTCTGGCCTGAAGTGGTGGCACCTGATAGGTCCTATCTAAGTGTCAAATAGAACAAAACTGTACTTATGTTAAACTAAATTGTTTGAAATAGAATCTTTTTTACATTTAACTGTGTTTAAAAAAAATGACTGATGTTTAATCGAATTGTTAGTGATACATAGTAATACTTAAAGCCATTTAACTTTAACTAAATTAAATAGTTTGAAATAGAACTGTTTTTGACATTTAAACTGTGTACTTATGCTAAACTGAATTTTATTAAATAACTGTGTGTGTATATGGGTGTGTGTGTGGCAATTATAACCTACAATGGTTGATATACCATAAAACCAAACCAAACAAAGAATAAACTTGTGAAAAGTGTTTAGCTCTTGTTAAATCACAAATGATTGGTATCAAGTCCCAACTCAAAGATTATATAATCTAGTTTGTATTAAATCCAGAAAGGGTAAAGTAATTAGATGAATCAAATTTTAAATCCAACATCAGCAAGATGTTCTTTTCTTCACTGCAAATGTCGGCCTACATGATTTAAGTTTTCTATAATAATTAGAAGAATCCTTTTCCCAAAAGGCAACATCAATGGTTATTTATTTCGGACTAAAAATTGTTTATAGCTTATCCAAAATAATCCAACATGAGTCATGCTATATAACTTATTCATCCTACATTTCTCAAGTTTCTTTAACCCTTCCCTTAAAAAAAAAAATAGATATCATTCCTGTATTGCTTAGTCCAAGAACTTTTCAAAACAAATTGTTTGAACAATTCAACCTCTTCTTATTCTTGATGTCAACGCCAATATTTCAGCTAATCCATTCTTTAGTTCTTGTCAAATGTATGCTCCATGAAAAAAGTGGTATCAAAAAATGATTGCTAAATATATCAACTCTGACCAATCCAGTCAAATATCGGTAAGTAAATCAAGTATCAGGCAATTCCAAGTTATACTGAAGCAGTGGATCTCCAACATTCACCTTGCTAAGCAAAAGAAAAAATACACGTGTTGAAATCTCCTCACTTGGAATTTTGATTAGAAATTGACTTGCTAAACCAAGTTAGAATCTTGGATAAGGGTATTTGCATTTCAATTATGGTTTTGAGAAAGGCATTCACCCATCTGTTCTACTTCCAGTTATAGGTAACTAGTAGGGCAGATTGGGCTCTTTAGCCTTGTTATAGAAATCCACCATGCTCCACTTATAAATTGACTTTATCTTACATTGTGTCATCATGGAATTATTGATAAATACATACTTGCCTAACTCTTACACATAGTTGACAAACCAATATATTCAACTTCGTTACCCTCTTAAAGATGCTTATTAATTATCTGGACATTATCTGAAAGCAGGTAATGTGTACTTTTCTCTCTTCAAATATGGTTCAATAACAGATTTTCCCGCCTGACTTTTTGATTATAGCTTTCTCCTCTTCCTCAAATCTGCCAGGTTTGCCCACAGTTATACCTTCTACAATTATTTTACTTGAGTTTTTAGTTAGACCTTAATTTCTATTTATAACATTCCCATCCATATGAGGGGTACTGAAAAATTCTTGGCCCAACCAAGAAAGGATGATGTAGAGCTATGAAATGTAAATCGTATTCTATATATGTGTCTGAAAGTTAAAAGGTTTAGAACTTTTCAGCACCCACTTCACAATGGTTTTTCCACTATTGAAAAATAGTTAAAAAAATTTTTCTCCCCCTTGGATTAAAGATTTAAAATGATATCTAGTAAGTTAAGAAGACACTATAAACAATATTTATTTCACTGAAATAAACATCCCTACCAAAAGATTCATGTCCTGTAGATAAGAGAGAGGTCCCTAAACAGACTTGCAACATGTGGCACTTGAGGTCCATCCATGTAGCCCTACTACCAAATTTGAAAATTTTCCCTTTACCTTTTGATGTTGACTGAAGAAGTACCATTATAACTGCAGCTGGAACTCATTGGTCTTCAGTATTCAGAAGATTTTGAAGTCCAGTTTTCTTGTTTGCCACATCCTTGATTTCTATAAGAACCACATGCTTCCATCTGGATGATTCCCCAACCTTATCACAGCCCAGCTGGCTGGGGCTGTAGACTACACTGACTTCATATCTGCAGGGGTCTAAGACTAACCAACCTCAGAGAAGGAAAACTCTGAATTCAAACCCTGTGGGTGGAACTTAGAATATGGTAATTCTATCACTTGCAGTAAGGTATAAACCCCCCCCCCACTTCACCACCACTTCCACAAAATGAGTGCCTTGATTGTCACAATAAACAGTATCTGGTGTATCTTTTATTCTATTTTAAGAACTTTTCAGCCTGTAAAAGTTCTTAAAATAAAAGGAAATATTGCGCATTCTAAACCAGTTTTAAGTGTTTGATTTATCCAACTTCCGACCATTTCTATTATGTTGTCAGATTTACCATAATGTATCATTTTTATATATATATATATATATATCCGACCTATTGGCATGATGGTTAGTGTTTGCCAATGGCCTGGGAGACCTGGGTTCAATTCCAGGTCAAGTCATACCAAAAACTCTAAAAATGGTACTTGATACCTCCTTGCTTAATGTAACAAAATTGAATAGCTCATAGGACACAATAAGGTGAAGACATCAGTAGAAAACTAGCCACAAAGATGTAAGAAGAAAGTTTACGTGCTCCAAATTCTGGGGCACCCGAAAGAGGGGCATTAGACCTGGTGGACAAGCATGTTAGAACGAGGAAAAAATTCAACGTCAGTGTCTGCTCATCTTTTTCTCTTGTAATGTTAGGAAGTGTGCTTAGTATAATGGTTATCATTGTAGGAAATGGAATCAGCTATTTGCATTTCACTTTGTGCTAATGCCATTGGAAAAGACATGAATCTATTTCTTCTCCTACCTATAGCTATAGATAAATGGAAGATTAGACTGAGTTCTTTAACCCTGGTTAAACAACCAGTCAAGGAGAAGGAAAAACTCTTTATTCCACTTAAAAATTGATCTTGTGTTGTATCCTGCTCAAAGTGGAAGGGTTAATTAAATACGTATTCATATTACTGAATATTTTATATTTCATTTTTGTTTTATCAAGTAACACAAGTATTTAAATGTGCTCAATAATTTTGAATTAGTTTTATTTCATTATTTTATGTTATAAATTTTTTAAAAAAACCTTTTAAATGAGCCAAAACAATTATTGGTTAAATTAATTACAATTCAAATATGAGTTAGAGTAAGAATTATTCATTCTGTTTTTCAAGAGTGTGATCTACAATTCTAAAAGTTTCCTTTATTCCACTTTTATTTGTTATATCTGAAGATTACAAATCTATTACAATAGCTGTTATCCAGATTTCTTAGTATTATCAAAAAGCATAATCTTTATGTTATACAAAGTTTATTTGATTATATTACATTTAAATGTATTGCACAACTTACTTGGCTGGGATAAAGGTCAGAAAGGAAGTCTTGGGAGTCTTGCATTGAATTTTGGCTGCCACAGCCCGAATCCATCTTTTCTTCTGAAAAACTTTGAAACATTATACAAACACATTTAAAAGATAAATATCAGTAAGAAAACTTTTATTTTATAATTTGATATTCAAAAATGGTGTCTTTTTATTATGGCAGGTAGAATTCCAAATAAAATATTCAACGTTCTTTTTTGTTTTGTTTTTTAGCTCACCTGGAGAATAAATCTCTAGATTTAATGTGGTTAAGAAGCATTTCTGAAGGGTTTACTTTTCTCTCAAAAGGAACCTAAAAATAAAAATAGAATAATATAAAGGTAAAATATTCTTTTAGAAAGCTTTAAATATATATAAAACAACTTTTATTTAAAATGATCTAGATCCGCTAATTAAAGTTAAAACACTTCAAATGCAATATTTTATGAGTCTCTATTAAGTCTTTTGCCTGTGTACAGTTGGCAACAAAAATTTTGCTCTGCCTGTATACCCTTGGCAAATAAATGTTACTTTTCCTGTGTATCATGGGAGACAAAAATGTTGCTTAACCTGCATACTGTTGACAACAAAAATGTTGCTTTGCCAATTGTCCCTCTACCTGTGTACCATTAGCAAAAAAATATTGCTTTGCTTGTGTATCATTGGTGACAAAAATGTCACTCGGGCTGCAAAAGGGTTAAATATATGAACGTCCTTATAAGAAAGTTGTTTCCATTATAAGATTACAATCGAATTTATTGAATTGAATATTCTATTTAAAAACAGAACAAATTATAATTAGGCAAGATATGATATATACCCATCTTGAATCCAAGTAAAAAATTTGCAGAGAAAAGTCACAAGAAAAAAAGCAAATCTTTAACCAAAAATGTTTACTCAATAAATCCCTTACATGTCACTCAAATTAAAACATATTTCTCTACAAAACTTAACCCTAATCACTAATCCTAACCAGCCATCATAAATTAATTGCAACTTTTTTCTGTGACTTTATTATTATCCATGTCCATCTCTACATAGCAGCTAGTATTTCTTCACTATTTTTTCAAGCAAATATAGAAGTGAACTCTTAAAACCTGATATCATGTATTTTGCTGTCTGGTAAAAAATAAGTTCAATGTTTGATTCTTGGATATAGTTTTAAATAGAGCTGAACTTCCATAATTCAAAATCAACTGCTTTTAGACATTTTATTTTTGGATGATACTTTATGGTAGGGCTTCTCAAATTTTTTACTTGATGCAACACTTGTAATCAAATTTAATTTCTGTTTACCCACAAATGAATTAATTGAATATTAGATTCAAAAACATAAGTAATTTATCAGTGTTTAATACAATTTACAAGAGAAAATAATAATGAAACTATAAATGCAAATGCACTTTTAAATCTTGAATTATTTCTAATGAGAAGGATGGGTTTGGAGGGCATTGAGGAGATCAATAATATTAAGTTTCAGGTTAATAAGTTTGAGCTGCAAATAATAATGTTCTCTGTTCAAAGTGCTTCTCTTTTGGCTTAGTAAATAATAAACATTGGTAAGCCCAGATTCCACCATATATGAACTTGGAAAAGCGAGTAAAATAGGCTGAACAGTTGCACAAAACTTTGAATATTTTGCTACAGTTTTTTTCATTCATCCAGTAATATCCAATTCCTTTGAATGGGAAGATAAACTTTGCTTCAAAGTTGAAAGTCATTTCAATAAATTCTTCTTTGAGAAAGGTATCTAAATTTGCACTTTTGATTTCAACATCTTTTATTCATTTAAATGACCTATACGTTTTGAACAGGTTGAATATGAATAACACATCACTAGTAGCCATTACACCCAATCAGTTATTCTGCTAGGTGCACAATATCTGGCAATTAGTTTACATGATTTAGCAATTTCTGTTCTCCTGTTGTAAAGAGATTAATAAATGCTAACTAGTAAATTCACTCCCTGTGGACTTCTATGCTTTTGTTCATCCTGTCAAAATTTTATCTTTATGGACCATTTTGAAAAGCCCTGCTTCATAGAATGGATCCCCGAGATGCAGTTCGATGTCAACTTTTAGCTTTCTTCTTGCAACTCTTGTTGGTTCCTGAAATAATAGGGTTGGTGAACTGGTGAGGTTCTCGTAAAGCTTTGATGAACCTAGTTAGCTGCAAGTGGATTAAATAGATTAATTAATTGAAAATAAAAAAAAAGAGAATCTCTTCATGACACTGCCATTGTACATATAGATAGGAAAATAAAAAAACAAACATATGTTATGGTAATTTGGCAAAGTAAATTCAGTTTATTCTCTTTTCACTCCTTTTTTCAGAATATAAGACAATGGATATAGACATTTTTATTCATTAAATTAATAAGAGAAATAAGTGAACCAACCAGAATTACTAAACAAAAACAAATGAATAAAAATTGCTTGAATATATTATTTCTCATTCAAGATGATAATTATTTGTTACTAGGTAACAACGAGGCACTCATAATGAAACAGTTATCATCATAGAAAATGAACTCAGCAACCCAAGTTCAAATCCTGAATAATGCTGTTTCCATTTCACATATTGCTAATACTCTTAGGAAAGGTATGAATCCAACTATTCTCTTTCCAGCTATAGGTAAAATAGTAGAACAAACTGGGCTTTTTAACCAACCTAAGAGAAGGAAAACTCTGAATTCAAACCAGTTGGATTCCACTTAAGAACCGATTTTCTGTCACATTCGGCTCGTGGCAGAGGGGTTGGCTAAATAAATACATACTTGGCAACTACTTTCTCTTGGTCTACAAACTGATTACTATTTAGAGTAAAAGAAAATCACTATACTTACTTTTAACATTTTCTATCTACTATATACAAACAACAAAATGAGTTGTTTAATTCTTCACTTCTACAGTTAATAATAGTAACCAGAATGTGGTAGGTACAAGTGTGTCCTATAAAGAAGTACATTACCATTAAAAGAACTGGGACTGTAGAATATACTGACAGCACCTCTGCAGAGGGGTAAGACCTCCTTCTATGAGTGTCCTGGATATGACATTAAATTATCTGATGGTGAGGCTCCAGATTTGGGGTACCCCTTCATTGCCATTGCTCCCAGGTCCACTCAGACCTGGAGTGGTAGCACCTGATACAGTCCTATCTATAGGTTAAATAGAACTGTTTGACATTTAAACTGTGTGCAGACAAATAACTCGCATTAATTTGAGTTATTAGAAATAGAACTGTTTGGCCATTTAACTGTGTCTAAACAAATGACTGATGTTTAATTGAAATGTTGGTAATACATAGCAATACTTGGAATTATTTAACTATGTGCAAACAAATGAGTAATGTTGAAGAGAAATATTCATATTCATTAGCAATACTTGAAAGTCTTGAATTGTTAGTGTTACATAGCGATGCTGGAAACCATTTAACTGTGTGCAAATAAAACTATTTTATGTAAGCAATATTTGAAACCATTTAAATGAATGTAAACAAATCATTAAAACTAAATAGAACTATTCATATTAGAATACTTGAAACTATTTAACTATGTGCAAACAATAGTAATATTTGTGCGCAAACAATTGTAATATTTGTGCGCAAACAAATTAGCTCTGATTTTTTAGAAAATAAGATTACCAACAAACTATTAAATTGATCATGATGCCTAAAAAAGCTTTGCATAAGATGCGAAATTTGATTGGTTCTTGCTCACCTAGTTTCGAATCATAGGATTATTCTCTAAGCGTAACAGTCATGCAATCTAACAAGGGCTTCTATAATCATATAGGATAGAGAAGATTTGGCATTAAATAATCTGTCGGTTTTGTTGGTATTACTTTGGTGGCATTGGTATTATGTTGGTATTTTGTTGGTTGTTATCCCCTCGCTAAATGTTGATGGAAAATAAAGGTAGTGGAGAAGAACGAAGACATTGTTAGGTTTTTGAAGGAAGGTTTTAATGGCAGCATGAAGCATAGGGGTTTACACTGGTATGCTGTGAGGTCTCGTAGTAAAGGAAGAATGTAGGAAGTTGTTAGAGTGTATCATCTAATTTGTGTTTTGACAAGAATCCTTTGGTCTAGAAGAATAGACTGAAGGGATCCATAAACTAGATGGCTCTCCTCATTGTGGTTGATGAGGCTACTACTATTCGGGAAAAGACGAATAGACGTCCGTTCCCTTTGGGGATTTCTGAGCGAGAGAGAGATTGGCGGGCTTTCTTCAATTTTTGGTGTTGCTAGGAAATATGATTCGGGCTGAATAGTACAAGTCATCCTGATTGGGTGAAAATGTTCGGTGACTCTAATGGTCAAATTAAATTACGCGCCAAACAAAAATTTCAATTTTCTTTCTGCTACAAACCTACAAGGATTGATATGCCATAAAACCCACTCACCAAACTATTACAATTTAAAAAAAAAAAAAATTTTTCAACAAAAAGTCACTTTTGTTCTAAATCAAAGTTTCCAAGATTTTATTTATTAGTTAGTCACCCCTAAAAAGTATTCCTATGTGTCACTATGATGTAATTGATATCATCCTAGGAAATGGACAACACAAAATCAAATCCAGGATGAAGCTGATTGCATTTCACATAGCACTAATACTTTGAGAAAGATATGAATCCATTCATTCTCTCTCCAGCTATAGGTAAATAGTAGGGCAGACTTGGTTTTTTAGCTTTGGTTAGACAAATTACCTAGGAAAGAAGGAAAAACTCTGAATTCAAACCTGTTAAAATCCACTTTAAAATTGACCTTGTGTCACATCCTACCCCATGCAGAGGGGTTGGTAAATACATATATAAGAGTGCTTAGAACCATTTAGTTGTGTGCAAGAGAATGAGTAATATTGAATAAAATTAATAGTGTTGAATAGCAGTACTTGAAACTTTTTAAGTAGTAATATTTGGAACCATTTAACTGTGAGCAAATAAAACTATTACTGTGGAATACTTGAAACCATTCAACTGCATGCAAAATAGAATTATTGATATTACATAACAATACTTGGAACCATTTGACTGTGTGCAAATTAATGAATAGTGTTGAATAGAATAATTAGTGTTAAATAGCAATACTTGCATCCACTTCACTGTATGCAAACAAATGATGGAAATTTAATAGAATTATTAGTGTTAGATAGCTATAATTGAAACCATTAAACTGTATAGAAATAATAAATAAGTAAAGTTGGCAACCATAGTCAAGGGCAACCCAAACGCTCCCTTCTCAATAGCTACTACACCCAGGTGCTTGGGTGAGTGCTATTCCTTTCCCTGGATTGCACCACTTAACCCTTGATACATACTTTATAATGTTGAGCATTAAGCAAGGAGACATCAAGTACCATTGAACCTCAGTATCCTAGGCCAATACAATAGCAATACTTAATTGTGGGCAAACAAGTTAGTTCTACAACCATTTAATAATATGATAACCAACAAACTATTCACTATGAATTATATTCACAGATCATGTATGTTTAACCATTGAAATGTGTGCAAACAAATGACTGATGTTAAATTAGATTGCAAATGTTACATAGTAAATCCTTGAAACCATCTGTGTTTTGAAAAAAAATGCCAAGGCTTCTTTAAAAATGTTATCTATAAAATGTTTACAAATTCTGTTTATTTCATATATATGTATTAAGAGAATTTGGCATAAAATAACCTGCAAGGGTTGATATGCCATGACACCAAACCAAACCAACCTTGTCAACTACATCTAGCAAGTAAGTGAGCATGTTTGGCTCTATATACTGCTGTGAACAGTTGTTATCAGTGAATTTAGCAGGTTTATTTATTTATTTATTTTGGCATGGAGGAGGGTTCTGTCCTTATCCTTTAATTAAGTTTTATAGCTTTCTGGGTAGAAAGGTCAGCAGCCATTGAGCTATGATAATGCTTCAACAAAGTTAATTTTTAATTTTAACATTCAACTGTAGTTCTGCTTATGTAAAGATCTTTTTTTTCAACAGATTTTAGTTTTTTCTTTTTAGCTAATTTACTATATATTTTTTAAGATGTGATTAATTAACTAAGACAAAATTTCTCCTTTCTATTATAATTTTGAAAGTCTTCTCTTTATTTACTTATTTCTTACCTATGGAATCTTAACTAATGGATTAAGCTTGATGCGGAATAGTCCCTATGGCGTAGTGGTAAATCTACTGGACTGTGAAATTATTGAGTGAGTTCAAATTAATACATTAACTTTTAGATTAATACTCAAGAGAAAGATATGAACCTCTTATAATATCCCCAGCTATGGATAAAATAGTACCACTGCTATTTTACATGGATGGTTTGAGTTGGGTTCTTTGTTTAATGGCATATCAACCTTCGTAGGTTATTTAATGCCAAAGCTATCCTTCAAGAAGAATACTAGTGGTACAATTTAACCTATAGCTGGGAGGAAAATACAAATAATCAGTTTTATTTCAAACAATTCAGTTTAGCATAAGTGCACTTTAATTGTCAAAAACATTACTATTTCAAGCTATTCAGTTTAATCAAGCAGTTCCAATTCAACCAATTCAGTTTAGTATAAGTATAGATTTTGTTAACACACATTTAAATGTTAAAATAGTTCCATTTCAAACAATTCAGTTTCGCATACAAAAACAGTGCCATTTCAAACAATTTAGTTTAACATAAGTAAGCAGTTTACATGTCAAAACAGTTTTATTTCAAGCAGTTCAGTTTAACAAAAGTACACAGTATAAATATCAAAACAGTTCTATTTCAAGTAATTCAGTTTAGCATAAGTACGCAGTTTAATTCTATTTGACCCATAGATAGGACCCTATCAGGTGCTACCACTAGTTAAATGTAAAAACAGTTTTATTTCAGATAATTCGGTTTAGCATAAGTATGCAGTTTAAATGTCAAAACAGTTCTATTTTAAACAATTCAGTTGAATATAAATAAACAGTTTAAATGCAAAAACAGTAAACACTCAAAACCACAGTTTAGTTCTATTTGACTCATAAATAGGACCCTATCAGGTGCTACTACTCCAGGCTAAAAGGGGACCTGGGAGCGATAGCAATGAAGAGGTATTCTACATTCCCCAAAGATCCAGCATTACTGGAACCTCACCATCAGATTATTTAGTCATATCCAGGACACTCGTTGGGGGGGTCTTACCCCATTGCAGAGGTGCAGTTGGTGTATTTTACAGCCCCAGCCGACTGGGAAATTTACAAGGATGGCTTTAATATTAAATAACCCATGAAGGTCGATATGCTATTAAACAAAGAAACAGAACAAAACCAATCTTAATGAAACTGGGTGTGTGAACTCCTTTCACCTCAGGGATTTCTATTGTATGGTGCTTGGCTCCAAGCGATCTGGATATTTTAAAGTCAAATTGATCTGGAAAATATAATTTGTACAGAAAGTAAAACACAAAAATACTAGCATCCACAAGAATGCTCTTTGTGTGGATACTGGAACTTCCAGGAGGAAAATTACCCAGGACTCATTCTACCTCCATATTCTTTGACTAATGGGCAAATTTTTATGAAAATTGACATGTGAACTCCCTTAACCTTAAGGAGTGTGTTAAAAACATCTGAAGGGAACAGCTGCAATGGACCCCCCTCCCTACTTCTAGAGGTACTCAGAAAATTTTAACTTAAAATTGATCATGAAGGTTTAATTCATTCCAAAAGAAAAGAAAATTGTCATCTGCAGGAGCTCCCAGCCTACTTGGGACTTTTTGGAAGAGAATTAATAACAGAATCACTCTTACAGAATATAAATGGAATGAATTCTTAACAAAATTTGCTTTAGTATATCATTTTTATCCCTGGCAATACCATGTTCTTCTGCTAGTACCTAATATATAATTTTCTTCTTTGTTGGCTAACCCTAACCCTAACCCTAACCTATCGATTCTTAAGTTGATGGGCCAATCTTGATAAAACTTAACATGTGGACTCCCTTTGATTAAAAGGAGTGTTTTAAAGGTATGAAAAGAGGCTTGTCCCTCACTGCCAGATCACTTAGTTTATCAGGTAATTAAGTAAGTCTGATTTATCCAGAAAGCAAATAAAATTGGTATCTGCACAAGGGGGAAGGATCCAGAAGATTTTTGGAGTAAAGTTCATTAGAAGGTCTCATTAGTACTGAAAGCAAACAAAATCTCTATCAGCAGACATGGAAGTTAAAATTAATCCAAAAAATAATAAAAAGTCTAATTTATCCTCAGGTTTAATAAGTTTTTTAAAAGCTGGATGCCTGGATGCCCTGCATTTGAGAATGCACATCAACATTTTTGTTGCCTTAATAAAAATAAATTAAATGTCTAAATTATACATCATCTAATAGAACATAGCCATTATACTTGATGAGAAGAAAGACATTTTTTTTCTTAATTTGGCTATCTTCTTTATGCAAACTTGTATTAAAAACTTATGCCTACTTACACAATATTTGATATCTGCTAATCTTTGCTT
This sequence comes from Sepioteuthis lessoniana, assembly GCA_963585895.1. Taxonomy (NCBI): domain Eukaryota; kingdom Metazoa; phylum Mollusca; class Cephalopoda; order Myopsida; family Loliginidae; genus Sepioteuthis; species Sepioteuthis lessoniana. The sequence continues at coordinate 91,112,349 of OY757926.1, read as the reverse complement.
AGTCTAACACATTGGTCTAAGGTTGCTTACAGAACCTACTGTTTCTAAGTTGTCATCTAAGTACTGAACAGACTTATTATTACTTAATTTCAGCAATTTTGGGGGAACTGCAAGACTTGAATGCAAGTCCTAAATACACAATACTTGATGAGTTAGGTATATTTTATCCAACTAATTCTGGCATTCAAGTTGAGGGATGAGGTTCTTGGAGGCCTTTTCCCCAGGCAGCACCTGCCCCCTCATCTAGAAAGGTTAAGGGGCTGAATTTATTGCCTGATACTTGGGGCACCTCTGAAGGGGAATGTCAACAGAACTAAGCAATTTTTGCCACTACCCCATAGGAGTTTTGCTTCCTGTGGGATACACCTACACTAAACAAACCTTTAGTCACATTTTTGCCTTATGGAGATCTAAATAAATACCTTCTTCTTCTTCTTCTTCTTCTTCTTCTTCTTCTTCTTCTTCTTCTTCTTCTTCTTCTTCTTCTTCTTCTTCTACTACTACTACTATTACTATCTTAAAAATAAAAAGATATATCCTGCTTCTAGTGTAGTTTTGTTGTCTGGTTTATTATGCTCTTACTTGCTTTCTTTGTGTATTTCTCTGTTCATAATTCCTGTTAAGGTATATCAAACAGAAAGAGAGGAAGTAAATTTAGTGAACATACATACAAAATGGGCTGCTGTGTTTGTGTGTTTGCAGTTGCTATTGTTAATATGACTACTAGTACTACTACTATTAAACTACTTTTGGATAAAGCTGTTGCTTTTCACATATTAAAAAAGATCTTAAGTATGTTACTTAGTTTCTTGAGTAAAATTTAAAAAAACATTGAAATTAAAATATATCAGTGAATTTGTAAAGAAATAAACTTACAAATTTGACTTGGTTTGAAGTTCTGTATTTCCCATTTTCCATATCATGATTGATTTTAACAGCATGTCAATCTGTCTTGGGTTATTTTATATCAAGAGGTTAGAGGATTGTGTTCATTGTACATTCATAAATGTTTTTTGCACACAGTCCGATTGAATGTTAAAAACTTTTAAACAGATCTATTCAATCCATAGATGGAACCCTTAACAGGTATTATCACTCCAGGTTAGTGTGGACCTGGGAGTAATGCCAATGATTGGGCGTTATTTGTTTTGTTCAAAAAACACTAAAATAAAAAGCCTTTTTTGTCCTTTTAAAAGATTTTGCAAAGCAAACAAACATTTCCCACTTACTACAATACAATCTTCTAAACTCTTATGTAACTTTCACTTTCACTTTATTCGGCCTTATGCCATGTTAAACTAGGGCCATAACAAGATCGTTGTTTTGGGCGGGGAGGGGTAAATATATTTTTGTCATATCTCGGGGGGTAGGGGTACATTAAATATTTTAATTCAAACAACAGTAATGAGTGGAGTGTTATATACAAGCATGTGGTTGCAAGAAAAATAAGAAGATTTAGTTTATTTTGTTTATTGAATAAATAAAATAAACAAGCTAATGAAATATCTAGCCGGCTGACAGGCGTTTATCTGGTCGGTGGCGAGCGGTTACTTTGATCTGGTCAGACAGTGTTGTCGAGTGACACTCTCTGCGACAATCGACAATTCAACTGCCCGTGTGACCTCTGCTTGCCCTATTTATGTGTTCCCGACTTCAAGCACCGGCTCTAGAAAATACTATTTGTGGAAAAAAAGGATTGGTTGAAAAATAGACCTTTTTTATAACTGAGAATTTTCTGGGGATTTTGAATAGACTATGCGCAGAGCTCATGCGCAGAAGCCGTGATTTTCTCAGTTTGACACTGGCCATTGTTGGGTCAACATCCGGTAGCTGTTATTTTCTTCTACAGTGTCGATGTCTGTCGGTTTGTGATGTATGTGTTTTAATTGTTAGGTGTGTGAAGAGTTAAGTGGGTGAATCAGAAGAGATTTGATGTATTTTACTATAACAGGAGTTAGGATTGTATTCACCCTCATCTCCCACCCTAGAGAAAAAACACTTCTAGCGATTTTTTAAAGAAAATTACTATGTGGTTCTTTCAATTAGATTACAGATTGTAGAATTATTTTAAAAGAATATAAAAACTCAATTACCCCATTTTTTTAGATTTATGACGTGGGATAAATTTTCTATGTTAGGTCATTAAACAGAACCCCATTTCATAATACGTTTTAAAAAGAAAATTGCTTTCATTGTTATTTTTTAGGAAAAGGCTAAGACCGACTTTTTCTGAATTCATCGGAATTTATCATTAGCATTGGCGAAATGTTCATGGGTTTAGAGTTGCTTCGTTCAATTCATCATTTACGAAAAGATTTTCTATTTTCATTTGTCCGGCTTTGAATAATTTTTGACATATGTAGGGGGTGACATTGTGTTTTGGTAGATATGTTTGATCCCCCAAAATTTAAGTTGTAGTTTGGGTATATGTTTAGTGGTATATTATTTTTGTTTATACTTGGAAAAAGACAAAATAGGCACATGAAGACAAATGTAGTAAATGATATGAAAGATGTGTAAACGATATGAAACGGCGCGGACAAAAGGAACATTCAAAACAAGCAACATAAACAAAACAAATTTATATCTCAACAATACATACAATGAAAACATTTAAAACATTACTATGATTCTATTACTGTTCGTGAAAATATTCTGTGTGTGTGTGTGTGTGTGTGTGTGTGTGAGACTAACACAACTAAAACTACAAAAAAGGACTAAATGATAAAAGTGTCCTATGCATGTTGAAAACGTATTATTAGATGTTCGTTTCTTTCTGTGATTCGTTGCAATTGCTGTTTTCGAGGCTGGAAAAAGTCTCACAGACAAGGTATACTGAGGAAAGGAATGTTTGCATGGCCTATACATTTTGTGGCGTTTGACGGCTGCAGGTGAATATGAGAGAGTGATAGTATTCTCTCTGGAAGTCACACTGGAGAGAGTGGTAGCCCTGCAAGTGAAAATGTGAAAAAGAGCAAGAGTGTTTGAAGACGAAGTATTTATAGAAAATACGTGTCTTGGAGTCGGCTCTAAAAAACGCAGGACGAAATTCAAATGAGGACGCAGTTTTAAACACTGATCACGTGGTTCTCCTGGCCAATGGTTTCCCGAGACTGATTGTTTATGTGTGTCCGCCATCTTTGTTTCGGGAACAAGTGGCATACAGCCCATTTTAGATTATAGGAGTGTAAGTCCTATACATATCACGTAGATCGGCAGGGCATGCATCCCCACCCTACAACTGCTTGTTACAGTCTTCTAAGTTAAGTTTAGTAAGTTGCAATTAAAGTTTAGCTTAGCTTTGGCTCAAAGCTACAAACCTGGAACATTCATTGAAAATACAACTCACTACTCTCAATAGAAATTATGAGTTTGCTAATTCCTATCAAATACAAATCGAAATTTATGCGTGGCTGTCAGAAAAAAATGCTTGGTCCAGTCAGCAATCCTCTTTTAGGACGTCTTAGGCGTATGGGATACACATTTTTTCTAGTCTTAAAATAAGCAATAAAAACATGAGAACATTCTAGAAATTTAGGATCAAAACCGCATTAGTATTTAAGTTACATTTATATATTTTTCAACCAATTAGCTAAAAACATAGAATAGAACATTCAAGAAAAATAGGATCGGAAGTCAACTAACAGAAAATATTTAGGCTCGAAAATAAAATTGTAAAATACAAATCTGATTGGTCAATAAATGTCTACGCGCCAAAATTTTAAGACGATTCTTTGATCCACCTGTAGGATATAAATAACACAGAGTTAGGGAGCCATTCACACAAACCAAAACGAAGACGAAGACTAAGACTAAAACACAAGCCACTAAGCCAATCAAGCAGTAGCCGATACTATGTCCGGCAAATTCCTTTCCTTCCTTAACTAAAGTTTATGACCTATCTTCAGATGGTCGCGAATTACATTCAAAAGAAAAACCCGACAAACTTTCTTTCATCAACGCGACACGCTGTCGCCACAATCATAAAACAAGACATGAACTTAATGTAAGTAAGAACGACTTATTTACGGACTCCGTTAACATACACACATCTTTAAACAAATTTATTTTCTTCTTGCCAAACTTTATTTTCTAAAAGGCCATTTACACATCATCTATTTTATTTGTTTTCATATTCTGTTATATGCATATTAAATTGTTTGTTGTTTAATGTTCGTTGTGTTCTATTCCATTTTTTTACGCGATTGTAAATTTTTGTGCTGTATTTGTGGTGGAAATAATTTAGAGAGCAATACCCGTAAATTACGGACGCACATCTACTGAAATAACCAAATTACATACAACCCCCACAGGCGTCAAGCGATAAACTCTGCCTTGCTAAGTAGGTGTTGCTTGGAAGGAAGGCATCCTGGAACCAGACTGATATAACTTTCTCACCCAAACCAGCACGGATTACTCCAAAGCCAGTTAAGTAATATCAGCCATCCGTATCTCTGAAGTTGAGTTAGTTTAATATTTCCCACCCAAGCCAGTTGTCGATGTTCGAGCTCGGATAAAATACAGATTTCGAATGCTAAATTTCAAAGCAGATATATTCACACTTAGAAGGCTATCACTACACAATTACCTGAATAACTTCATTAGTTCTTCGTGACATAAATGAAAAAAACAAAACGTATTGTTAACATTTTAACAAAACCTGTAAACTGCCCTGCCAGCAGGGCTTAAAATAAGCAGATTTTATCCACGGTAGAGTAGTAAGAACTCCCTCCAAAAAAAAAGTGTCTTGGGTATGACTGCATCTACTAATGATAAGGCTCCAGTTCTGGTGAACTGGAAGTGTGGAATACCTCCTCATTGCCATTACTCCCAGGTTCATTGCCCCGATGTGATAATACCTGGTAGGATCTTATCTATATGTCAAATAGATCAGTTTAAAAACGATTCGTATTTAATAGGAACGTGTGCAAAAAAAAATCAAAGAGAAAATGTAGATATGAACGCGATCCCTAATCTCTTGACATAAAATAACCCTAGACGGGTCGATATGTCTTTAAAATAATCAATACCGATAAATCAAAACGACTTGAAAATTTGCCCGTAAAATGGGACTTTAAGCTCGTAACAATGAATTATATTCTTCTGAAGACTTTAATAAATGTCGTCGAAAAGTTAACGTTTTATTACCCCCTTGTGGTCATTGTTCGTACTACAAATGTAAATATAGGGTGTATCAAAAATACCTCCCACATTTTAAACAGTTACTTGTGAGGTGCAAATTTCATTGGGTGCCCCATTCATATGACTTTGTGCCACATCTAATCAAAAAGCTTAGTAAATTACTACTTGAACTTAGGCAAGTGGCAATAGTAGCTCCTTCTAGCTAATGTGTTACCATTTTTTTCTTTTCTTCGTAGATATAAGTGTTGGGAATTTGTTGAGTTAAACTGTCAAAAAAGGGGAGGCATATGTCACGTGGTCTACTACTGAGAGAAGAGAAATAAGGAATTTCTACTACCCTCCGTGTTTGAATTAGCAGGCCGCCAAAGATTGACCGTTAAAAGAGAAATAAAGAATGAAGGTCAACTTCGGCCGGCCGTTGAAGGAAGAAAAAATATGGGTCAAGCTATCTGTACCCCGTAACCTCACTCGGGTGAAAGAGATAGTAGTCCGAACGGATCGCCAACAGAATGAAAGCCAACAGATGTTTGCACTCTGTGACCAGGGAAAGGAAGAAAAAAGGCTAAATGATTGGCTAGAATCCTAAAACGGAAATAGCCCCCTTTTTCGTCAGCGGAAATAGGGAATAAGAAAATCAGTTTTGAAGAGAGATGTCGCAGTGAACAGATTAGGCGAATCTCGTGCCAAACTCCGGGTGAAGAAACGGAAAGAATCTTGGACAAGTAGAACCTGTGCCTTCAAGCCAGAGCTATATAAATAAATCCGCCAGCCCGTAAAAGAGAAAATACTCTCCGAAGAAACCCGTCAAAAAGATAAGTAAACATTAAGACTGTTTCTCCCAACACCCTTCTTAAGCATTACAATTACTCTCTCTCCCTCTCTTAAAGAAAGACTAAAAAAAAAAAAAGGAAAAAAAGGAAGAAAGACATTTATAGTCATGTATTATCCGCTGATAATATAGCCGACACGTTGAATATGTGTGTCCGCGTGTGTATTAAAAAGATTGTTATATTTTAATGTCCCCACGTGTTGAAGTTTGTTCATTGTGTTGTCTACTGTCAAGTTTTCTGTTTCATGTTTGTTTTCAGCTTCTTTCGCCTTATGTTATTCTCACCTAAATTGTCCTATTTAATTTTCCTTAAAAATATTATACGGGGACCGGAGTTGTCGACTACTATAGTTAATATTATTATATCAAAACCTATAGGCTCATATCTTCCTTTATTCTAGGGGTAGGAAGAGTTAGTGGCCTGGTGGGTGTGTGTGTAATGTGAAATTTGGAAACCCCTTGCCTGCGGCGGTCAGTCTAGCCCCAAATTAATCCCCACATAATATGCCAGTTCCTATATGCCCGAGAAAGGACTCTGAACAAAGACTTATTCTACGAAGGATCAAGTGCCAGACCGCCCCGTCTTCACGCGTGCGAAAAATAACCTCCCCGTTGGGTGATAACAATATTTAAATGCGCCAGTTCCCATACGCTTTTAAATGGTTGCTCATCCGGGGATCTTTTTATTTTAATTTGCCATCACACATACCTTTTTCTCTCTGGCAAGCGCAGTTAGTCATTTAGACATGAGATAACTTCCAATCAAATAACGAAGCAACATATCAGAACTGCTATCAACACACGAGGTGTTTCATTTATTTTAAAACAATAACAACTGAAAAACAAAAGTCTAAGGGCAAGTAACTCACCTCTACAAAAAATGGTTTTGGGCAGATAACCTCTGGCCCGACTGTTATTAGAATCTGTAGGTATTAACTAGTTCTTACTAAAGTGAATTTCAACACTCCTCCTCACTTGCAGTCAGACTTGTTCAATAATTTCTCTAACACTTAACATTTCTCTGTGCTTCACAAACTGTGAGCTCAGAAGTGCTTTTGTCAACATATCAGTAACCATGTTCTTGCTTTCACAATATTCAAGTTGAATAGCTTTCTTTTCAACTTGTTCATGGATATAATGGAACTTAATGTCAATATGTTTTGTTCGTCCATGATATTGTGGATTTTTCGCTATGCATATTGTGGATTGGTTATCCTCGTATATGAATGTTGATTTAACTGAGGCTTCGTTGAGATAATTTTGAAGACTTTGCATCCATACAGCTTCTTGTGCTGCACTTGCTAATGCCATGTATTCTGCTTCAGCTGTAGATAATTCCACACAAGATTGTTTTTTGCTTCTCCAACTGACAGCAACTCCACTCAATTTAAATAGGTAACCTGAAGTTGACCTGCGGTCATCCAAATCACCAGCCCAGTCTGCATCAGAATATCCAATGAAATCCGTCACCTTCTCCTTGGTTCCGTGTACCATTTAGATAACGCATGATGTGTTTAATGGACTTCCAGTGTTCCATAGTAGGCTTGGAACAAAATCTGGCTACATTACTGACAGCAAAAGCAATATCGGGTCTTGTTCTTGTTGAAAGATATAATAGACTTCCGATTGCCGACTGATACAATTCTTGATTGAATAACTTGCTGTCCTCAGTGGCTTTGGTTAGCTTTGTACCAGTATCAATTGGTGTTGCTATAGGTTTGGAATTTTCCATTTGAAATCTTTTTAAGACTTCTGCTGTATATGCTGGTTGTCCGATCCAGATCTTTCCTGACCCTGGATAAACAATTTTGACACCCAAGAAGTAATGGAGTTTTCCCATATTCTTCATGTCAAAACTTTCGGAGATGCTTTTAACGAATTCTTGGATAGGTGTCGAAGACTTGCTCTCCAGAATAATATTATCAACATAAACAGCTGCTATGATCTCTCCTCCTGAAGTTAGTGTGTAGATACAAGGATCATTTTCTGTTTGAAATGTATCTTCTTCTGCTGACTGTTAAGGGCTTCATTCCAACATCTTGGCGACTGTTTCAAACCAAATTGGCTTCGATTCAGTTTACAGACAAGATGCTCTTGGCTTTTGACTTCAAATCCTTCCGGATGCTTCATACAAATGTCTTCATTTAACTCACCATTCAAAAATGCAGTGGTTATGTCTAACTGGTGTAGTTTGAGATCATGTTTAGCTGCCAATGCTATAACAGTTCGAACTAATTCACACCTTACAACTGAATAAAAGGTCTCATCGTTGTCAAATCCATGTTTTTGAAGAAAACCTTGACTTATGAGTCTAGCTTTGTGCTGTTTCATATTTCCACCACTATCATATTTTCTTTTGAACACCCACTTACTTCCAATAGCTTTTCGTCCACAGGGTAATTCAGCAAGATCCCATACTTTATTAGTATTTACTGAATTTATTTCACTTTCCATTGCTTTCATTCGCTCCTTTTTCTCTGGACTGGAAAGTGCTTCTTTTACTGTTAATGGGTCATCCAACCTGTGAGCAATGTATACCCATTCACCATACTGATCTGGAGCTTTTCTAATCTTTGGTGATCTTCGGGGTTCTATAGCCTCTCGTGAATTTTCATCTTCATCACTACTGATGTTTTTACATTCAACCTCCACTAAAGGTTGATTTTCAACTTCTGTCCCCTGTTCCCTTGTGGATGCTGTTTCATTAAATATGACATCTCTGCTATGGAAGATTTTCGATGTGTCTGTATCAAAGAGTCTATACCCTTTAATACCAATGCCATATCCAAGGAAGATGCTCTTCTTTGCTTTAGGATCCATTTTAGATCTTTCATCATTTGGTATATGAGCATAAGCACTACATCCAAAAATGCGTAAATGATTAACATTTGGTTTGTAGCCTTTCCATACTTCATATGGTGTCATTGCTTTTACGGCAGTTGTTGGGCTTCGGTTTCGAACATATGAAGCTGTCGACAGGGCCTCTGCCAAAAATTTCTTAGGCAGCTTCGAATCTGACAACATTGCTCGTACAGTTTCCACCAACGTCTGATTCATTCTCTCAGCTACTCCATTTTGCTCTGGTGTTTTAGGAACAGTGTGCTCATGGCGAATACCATTCTTTTTTAAGTCATCTTCAAACTCTTTTGAAGTGTATTCACCGCCATTATCAGAGCGTAGTGTCTTGATTTTTTCACCACTGGATTTCTCCACCATGGATTTCCACTCCAGGAATTTTTTAAAAACTTAGCTTTTGTTTTGAAGAATGTATATCCATATATATCTTGATTTATCATCCACAAATGTGACAAAATATTCTGCTCCACTGAGTGATTTTGCCTCTAATCTTCCACAAACATCACTGTGCACAATTTCGAGCAGTTTTGTGGCTCGCCTATTGGCAGATTTTGGAAATGAAGAACGGTGATGTTTTCCATCCACACATGGCTCACAAAATTTTATGCCCGTTGTTACATCATAGTCAAGTCCATTTACTAGTTGATCTGTTGCTAGCTTCTGTAAATTCTTTATTCCAAGATGACCAAAACGTCGATGCCAAATCTCCTCCTTTGTGTAACCACTCAAGCATATAGTTGCTGCATGGGTTGTTCCCTGTTCATCAATACAGTTCAAGTAGTACATGTTACCAACTTTTGAACCTGTAGCTACTACATTCCGTTTTTCATCCAGAAGATGACAACATGACTCTGTGAATGTAAACGATTTTCTTGATCTGGTAGCCTTAGACGCACTAAGCAAGTTGTAAGATTACTTGGGAACATATAGACACTCTCACATTTAAATCAACAGTCCCCACCCCAAATGCTTTAACTGAGTGTCCATCACCGAGGGTTATATCCTCTGCTTTATCTAATTTGTTCATATTGATAAACTTATCAATATCATGGCACATATGACATGTCGCTCCAGAGTCCACGACCCATGAGCTCTTTTCATTATTATTGGTTGTTAATGCATGATGAGCAAACAATCCAACAACATGTTCGTTTTTAGAACAACTAGGGCCCACTTTCGTTTTCTTAGTTAAGAAAGCTTTCTTCTTTGGGTAGTCCTTTTTTACACTTTCTTTAGAGTCTTCTCCGAGTAGACGACAGTTACGTTTCAGATGTCCAAATTTACCACAGTGAAAACATTTTGGTCCCTTTTTGTTGATATGGTGTTTTGATGTCATGGCTTTTGACTCAGCACCACCAGTTTGTTTTTCTCTCACTTTATTTTCCTCCTATAGCAGTCGTTCTGTGACTAAGGCCAATTTAGGTACATCTTGACTTGCTTCAAGTGCTGTCACTAACATATCATAAGATTCGGGAAAGCTAACCAGGAGATGTACTACTCTATCTTCCTCATTAAGGGAATCGCCGATAACAGATAACTCATCGAATGTTTCTGTCATCAATTTTATGTGATTATGAACAGAATCACCTTCCTCCAATTTAAGAGAATATAATCTCCTCCTTAATTCTAGTTTGTTAGCCAACGTCTTCTTCTGAAACTGGTCAGCTAATTTTTTCCATACTACTCCCGGATCGTCTGGATCCCCAATTAGGTACAAAAGTGAGGGTTCTAGAGGGAGTACAATCGTCGACAATGCGCGATCTTTGCGCGATAAATACTTCGCATGTAATCCCATTTCTGTTCTAGAATCGGTAACAATTTCTGTTCCATTAACGATATTCCAAACATCATCTCTTATTAATGCCATTTTGAATTGTACCTTCCGAGTAGCATAATTTGTCCCATTCAGCGGTACAAGATTGTAGCAGAAAGAATTTCGTATTTTTGTTTGGCGCGTAATTTAATTCGACTGTTAGGGTCGACGCATATTTTCACCCAATCAGGATGACTTATCCTATTCATCCCCGACCATCTTTCCGCGCAGCAGAAATTGGGGAAGCCACCAAACACTCTTACTCTTTCTCAGAACTTTTTCGTTCAGGACAGACGTCTTATTGTCTGCTCTTCAATAGCAGCAGCAGCATCGACACGATGAGGAAAGCCATCTAATTTATGGACTCCTTGCGTCTATTCTCTTAGACCAAGGGTTCCCAGTTGAATATGAATTAGATGAATTCAATACGCCACACACAGGAACAACTTTTAGTCGCCTCCAGTATTGACTATGTCGACTGCGATGCAAAATCCGCTCACACACCTAGCTACTTCACCTCTGGGCAACATTTTCTGGAGACATTTACGTTTCTCCCCGAAACAACCAGAACCACAAACTCACGGTGACTACAATCGTTTCTGTTCTCAAACAGCAAACACGACTTTTGCTACACTATGGCGAATATATTTCCCTTACACACTCAACAATGCCTTAACCTAACGATGCACTTTTCGCTCAGGCATTTAGCTGCTAAAATGCTTTCTCCACTCCATAACAACTTCATTTCGTTTCCTTACTTCTTTCCTTCCTACGAAACTTGCAGCATAAGCATAAACCCTTTATTCCATGCTGCCATTAAAAACCTTCATATAAAACTTTACGGCATCTTCGTCTTCTTGTTTCTTCATCCTCCTTTATTTTCCAACAACATTTAACGAGGGAATAACACACACACGCACAACATTCCCACGCAAAAAATAATGACAACATTCTCTCGCTAAAAGATTAACAAGTTTTGTCTCCATCGCTATGTTCAAGAATATTTCAATTATAAATAATATAAAAGATATTTAAATCATAAACGACACAAAAACTTCTTCCAAGAACGACAAATTAAAGACGGTAGAAAAATGTGCTCGACGTGACTCGTGCTTTTTGGGCCTCATAACCTTATGTTGGGAATTTGTTGACTTAAAAAAGGGGAGACATACTTTTTTCTCTCTGGCAAGCGCAGTTAATCAGTTAAACATGAAATAACTTCCAATCAAATAACGAAGCAACATATCAGGACTGCTATCAACACACGAGGTGTTTCATTTATTTTAAAACAGTAACAACTGAAAAATAAAAGTCTAAGGGCAGGTAACTCACCTCTACAAAAAATGGTGTGGGGCCGATAACCTCTGGCCCGACTGTTATTAGAGTCTGTAGGTATTAACTAGTTCTGACTAAAGTGAATTTCAACAAGTAGTTACTCTCGTGGCTTGGAGCGGCAGCTGTAATAACACTGCCCTTCTCCAGTTGTTGGGTCGCACTTCGGCTGGTAGCTTGCTGCCACATGGATCTGGCTGAGTGTGTCTCGGCAGCGGGAGATTTCCTCCGGCCTCAGGGGGTCGTCCCCCGGGCTTTTACCCCCTTTGGGGGGTTGGGTTTATTGCCTGGCGCCTGAGGCGCCCCTAATAAGGAAAATGCCGACGGGGCCGAAGGTATTTTTGGCCATGCCGGGCGCGTGTGGACTCCGGCTCTGCGTCGGACCAACAAAAAAAGGCCTTGTGCCACACTTGCACGTTCGGTGGGGCGTGCAACAAATACCGTGGCTTAGAGCGGTGCACATAATGTATTCGCTTTCGAGACGTTTTTTTTTTTTTTAAGACGGGTGAACCTCTAATTGCCACACAGAACTTTTCGTGCTCATTTCATTTTACGTCGGAATGATGCTATTCTATGAAGAATTTTTGAATCCATAGCAGTATTGATTTTCTATCCGGAACAGCATCATTTCGACTTAAAATGAAATGAGCACGAGTCTTTAAAAAAACAACTTTTCAACAGTAAATGTGCAGTGTGCACCGGTCCGAGCCTTGTTTATAACTAATTGTATTTAAAAAGAAAAAAATCAGTTAGACATTAGCTAGATGGAGCTACCATTACCATTTGCCTAAGTTTAAGTGGAAATTTACTAAGCTTTTTTTTGCTTAGATGTGGCACAAGGCCATATGAAAGGGGCACCCAATGAGACTCGAACTCACTCGTGTAGGTTTGCTAGCCGAGCTTGCTAACCATTACACAACCATGGAAAGAAAGTTTGTAACATTGTTATGGCTAAGAAATGTTTGGCTGAATGTCAATTATACGGTTAAACAAAAGACAAGATTTGGTTTTGCTAAACTATCAGACAGGGTCCAGTTAACATTATATGTACATTGTAATTGAACCCCTCGCTTAAAACGGCTTGAAATCGTCAAAAATACAAAAAACATCTTCCTGGGTCCCATTACAAATCACAGAAATCTGGTAGCTCTAGCTCAAGCCGCCATTAAATTATGCAATGATAAACAGTCGTGCAAATAAAAATCAATTAAAAGAAGAAAGTGAATGTCAATGAAATTAAAAAGCTGTTTAATCTTGATATTTTAAAAATAAATTATTCCCTTTTTGGATTTACAATGAATAAATGAATCGAGCAGTTTCAAAAAATAAAATAATTAAATTTAAAAGAAATAGGAAAATATTTCAGAAAAAAAAAAAAGATTTTTGATCAAAAAATTATTGAGCAGCGTTGAAAAGTTGTCGTCTGTTTTTGGACATATTGGCGCCATCAACATTTTGATTTTCTTTTTGTCAAAAAAGGATCTCTTCCTTTTTGCGACGTTTCATCATTAACTGTAAGTCTTATTTCTTGTTTATCAATAATCAAATTTTCACTCGAAATTAATTCTATTTTGTTTTGTATTTTTCTATTGTAATGACTTTACAAAACTTTTAAACTTTACTTCAAAACAAAATGATTAGAAAAAAAATTTATTTCGAAAAATATTTTAGAATCTTAAAACCCAAAGAAAAACATTTTTAACAAGTGTGTTATAAATTGTGTAAGTAAACTTATAAACTTAAAACTAAATTTAGAAAGAAAATATGAATCCAAAATTCTGAATTAGTGTGTACAACTGTATAAATTAAAGTTTGATTATTTTACAAATGAGAAAAAGTTCTTGCATAAAGTTCTTTTGATTTTGATTTTTTGTCGGAAAAGATCTGAAAATTATGAATTTAAAAAATATTGTGAATAGTTTTTAATAAAACCTGAATATGTCAATTTAAAAAAAAAATTAAGTTTCGAAAAAAGTTAAAGGACGTTCGAGACTTAAAATCTGGTATATAAATTTAAAAGTAAATAAATAAATATCAAATTGTGAAATTAAAATTAAAACAAAACTTGGAAAATAAAACTTTAATCATTTTATCGCGATTACTTGCCTTTTTTTTTCTTTTTTTTTTTTTTAAAGTACAAAAAAATTTTTTTCTGTGTTCATAAAAATCAAAGTAAAATAATAATAAAAAAAAAAGACTTAGTGATTTTAAGAGCAGAAAACGAATTTGAATTTTAAAATAAACCTAAGTGAAAGATTAAAATTTGATTTTTGTTCAGGACGTTTATGACACTTGATCAAATTCATTTTCTTAATTCAATCTTTTGGTAAATGTTCAATTAAAAAAAAAAATTTTAATCTATTTTATTGAATCGGACATTTTTTTGATTATTTTTTAACTGCTATTCATATTTTTGTTCGCAAAGTTTCATTTCTGTAGAGTTTAATAATAAATGATACTTAAAAATATTCATTTTGAAATGATTAAATTTTAGTAACTTTGGTGAAGAACAAAATCACTTTTTGTTATTAAAAAAGAATTTACTGGTAATGGTTAGGTTATTTGAGTTTTATGGCATATCAGCCATTGTAGGTTATTTAATGCCAAATCTTCATACATATGATTCGTAAACATGTAATTTGTAGATAACATCATTAAAAAAGCCAGAGTTCATTTATTTGCACACAGTTAATTGGTTATACATATAATTTGTAAGTTAATAGTTTGTAGGTAATCTTATTTTCTAAAAAGTCAGAGCTAATTTGTTTGCGCACAAATATTACTATTGTTTGCACATAGTTAAATAGTTTCAAGTATTCTAATATGAATAGTTCTATTTAGTTTTAATGATTTGTTTGCATTCATTTAAATGGTTTCAAATATTGCTTACATAAAATAGTTTTATTTGCACACAGTTAAATGGTTTCCAGCATTGCTATGTAACACTAACAATTCAAGACTTTCAAGTATTGCTAATGAATATGAATATTTCTCTTCAACATTACTCATTTGTTTGCACATAGTTAAATAATTCCAAGTATTGCTATGTATTACCAACATTTCAATTAAACATCAGTCATTTGTTTAGACACAGTTAAATGGCCAAACAGTTCTATTTCTAATAACTCAAATTAATGCGAGTTATTTGTCTGCACACAGTTTAAATGTCAAACAGTTCTATTTAACCTATAGATAGGACTGTATCAGGTGCTACCACTCCAGGTCTGAGTGGACCTGGGAGCAATGGCAATGAAGGGGTACCCCAAATCTGGAGCCTCACCATCAGATAATTTAATGTCATATCCAGGACACTCATAGAAGGAGGTCTTACCCCTCTGCAGAGGTGCTGTCAGTATATTCTACAGTCCCAGTTCTTTTAATGGTAATGTACTTCTTTATAGGACACACTTGTACCTACCACATTCTGGTTACTATTATTAACTGTAGAAGTGAAGAATTAAACAACTCATTTTGTTGTTTGTATATAGTAGATAGAAAATGTTAAAAGTAAGTATAGTGATTTTCTTTTACTCTAAATAGTAATCAGTTTGTAGACCAAGAGAAAGTAGTTGCCAAGTATGTATTTATTTAGCCAACCCCTCTGCCACGAGCCGAATGTGACAGAAAATCGGTTCTTAAGTGGAATCCAACTGGTTTGAATTCAGAGTTTTCCTTCTCTTAGGTTGGTTAAAAAGCCCAGTTTGTTCTACTATTTTACCTATAGCTGGAAAGAGAATAGTTGGATTCATACCTTTCCTAAGAGTATTAGCAATATGTGAAATGGAAACAGCATTATTCAGGATTTGAACTTGGGTTGCTGAGTTCATTTTCTATGATGATAACTGTTTCATTATGAGTGCCTCGTTGTTACCTAGTAACAAATAATTATCATCTTGAATGAGAAATAATATATTCAAGCAATTTTTATTCATTTGTTTTTGTTTAGTAATTCTGGTTGGTTCACTTATTTCTCTTATTAATTTAATGAATAAAAATGTCTATATCCATTGTCTTATATTCTGAAAAAAGGAGTGAAAAGAGAATAAACTGAATTTACTTTGCCAAATTACCATAACATATGTTTGTTTTTTTATTTTCCTATCTATATGTACAATGGCAGTGTCATGAAGAGATTCTCTTTTTTTTTATTTTCAATTAATTAATCTATTTAATCCACTTGCAGCTAACTAGGTTCATCAAAGCTTTACGAGAACCTCACCAGTTCACCAACCCTATTATTTCAGGAACCAACAAGAGTTGCAAGAAGAAAGCTAAAAGTTGACATCGAACTGCATCTCGGGGATCCATTCTATGAAGCAGGGCTTTTCAAAATGGTCCATAAAGATAAAATTTTGACAGGATGAACAAAAGCATAGAAGTCCACAGGGAGTGAATTTACTAGTTAGCATTTATTAATCTCTTTACAACAGGAGAACAGAAATTGCTAAATCATGTAAACTAATTGCCAGATATTGTGCACCTAGCAGAATAACTGATTGGGTGTAATGGCTACTAGTGATGTGTTATTCATATTCAACCTGTTCAAAACGTATAGGTCATTTAAATGAATAAAAGATGTTGAAATCAAAAGTGCAAATTTAGATACCTTTCTCAAAGAAGAATTTATTGAAATGACTTTCAACTTTGAAGCAAAGTTTATCTTCCCATTCAAAGGAATTGGATATTACTGGATGAATGAAAAAAACTGTAGCAAAATATTCAAAGTTTTGTGCAACTGTTCAGCCTATTTTACTCGCTTTTCCAAGTTCATATATGGTGGAATCTGGGCTTACCAATGTTTATTATTTACTAAGCCAAAAGAGAAGCACTTTGAACAGAGAACATTATTATTTGCAGCTCAAACTTATTAACCTGAAACTTAATATTATTGATCTCCTCAATGCCCTCCAAACCCATCCTTCTCATTAGAAATAATTCAAGATTTAAAAGTGCATTTGCATTTATAGTTTCATTATTATTTTCTCTTGTAAATTGTATTAAACACTGATAAATTACTTATGTTTTTGAATCTAATATTCAATTAATTCATTTGTGGGTAAACAGAAATTAAATTTGATTACAAGTGTTGCATCAAGTAAAAAATTTGAGAAGCCCTACCATAAAGTATCATCCAAAAATAAAATGTCTAAAAGCAGTTGATTTTGAATTATGGAAGTTCAGCTCTATTTAAAACTATATCCAAGAATCAAACATTGAACTTATTTTTTACCAGACAGCAAAATACATGATATCAGGTTTTAAGAGTTCACTTCTATATTTGCTTGAAAAAATAGTGAAGAAATACTAGCTGCTATGTAGAGATGGACATGGATAATAATAAAGTCACAGAAAAAAGTTGCAATTAATTTATGATGGCTGGTTAGGATTAGTGATTAGGGTTAAGTTTTGTAGAGAAATATGTTTTAATTTGAGTGACATGTAAGGGATTTATTGAGTAAACATTTTTGGTTAAAGATTTGCTTTTTTTCTTGTGACTTTTCTCTGCAAATTTTTTACTTGGATTCAAGATGGGTATATATCATATCTTGCCTAATTATAATTTGTTCTGTTTTTAAATAGAATATTCAATTCAATAAATTCGATTGTAATCTTATAATGGAAACAACTTTCTTATAAGGACGTTCATATATTTAACCCTTTTGCAGCCCGAGTGACATTTTTGTCACCAATGATACACAAGCAAAGCAATATTTTTTTGCTAATGGTACACAGGTAGCGGGACAATTGGCAAAGCAACATTTTTGTTGTCAACAGTATGCAGGTTAAGCAACATTTTTGTCTCCCATGATACACAGGAAAAGTAACATTTATTTGCCAAGGGTATACAGGCAGAGCAAAATTTTTGTTGCCAACTGTACACAGGCAAAAGACTTAATAGAGACTCATAAAATATTGCATTTGAAGTGTTTTAACTTTAATTAGCGGATCTAGATCATTTTAAATAAAAGTTGTTTTATATATATTTAAAGCTTTCTAAAAGAATATTTTACCTTTATATTATTCTATTTTTATTTTTAGGTTCCTTTTGAGAGAAAAGTAAACCCTTCAGAAATGCTTCTTAACCACATTAAATCTAGAGATTTATTCTCCAGGTGAGCTAAAAAACAAAACAAAAAAGAACGTTGAATATTTTATTTGGAATTCTACCTGCCATAATAAAAAGACACCATTTTTGAATATCAAATTATAAAATAAAAGTTTTCTTACTGATATTTATCTTTTAAATGTGTTTGTATAATGTTTCAAAGTTTTTCAGAAGAAAAGATGGATTCGGGCTGTGGCAGCCAAAATTCAATGCAAGACTCCCAAGACTTCCTTTCTGACCTTTATCCCAGCCAAGTAAGTTGTGCAATACATTTAAATGTAATATAATCAAATAAACTTTGTATAACATAAAGATTATGCTTTTTGATAATACTAAGAAATCTGGATAACAGCTATTGTAATAGATTTGTAATCTTCAGATATAACAAATAAAAGTGGAATAAAGGAAACTTTTAGAATTGTAGATCACACTCTTGAAAAACAGAATGAATAATTCTTCTTACTCTAACTCATATTTGAATTGTAATTAATTTAACCAATAATTGTTTTGGCTCATTTAAAAGGTTTTTTTAAAAAATTTATAACATAAAATAATGAAATAAAACTAATTCAAAATTATTGAGCACATTTAAATACTTGTGTTACTTGATAAAACAAAAATGAAATATAAAATATTCAGTAATATGAATACGTATTTAATTAACCCTTCCACTTTGAGCAGGATACAACACAAGATCAATTTTTAAGTGGAATAAAGAGTTTTTCCTTCTCCTTGACTGGTTGTTTAACCAGGGTTAAAGAACTCAGTCTAATCTTCCATTTATCTATAGCTATAGGCAGGAGAAGAAATAGATTCATGTCTTTTCCAATGGCATTAACACAAAGTGAAATGCAAACAGCCTCATCTAGGATCTGAACTCAAACTGCTGATTCCATTTCCTACAATGATAACCATTATACTAAGCACACTTCCTAAAATTACTAGCGTATTGTAATCACACACTCAAAGAATGCGCAGGATCGCCTCATCAATGATGTTCTTGGGGCCTTTACAAGTTTTGGGTCTTCCAACATTATACTTGCTCTCCCAAGTGACCCTACCAAAACTATTATTCTGGCAGGAGATCCTGCAGTGAAAAGTTTATCTAGTATGCAATACTGCACAGTACACACCTGAAAAAGTCAAAATGTTACTGCTATTGAGCTTTAAACTGGAAGTGGCCAATGAGAAATGACATATGTCACTTCCCCTCCTTTTGCAATGAGTTAAAAAAGGTAAACAATCACTTGCTCGTCTTCTCCTCCTGGATCTGGTAGGAGTATACTCACATGCATTGAGCAAGGTTCAGTCCAAGATAACAGATAAGCTAATTCCTACTCGCGCATATTCGGTCAGTTATATATATATATGCAATCACGCAAACTAAGTCTTTACAAAATATATAGGGGGTGTCCTCGTGGTGTAATGGTTAAAGCGATGGACTGCGGAATTGTAGTAAGTGAGTTTGTATTCCAGTTGCACTATTACGTTCACTTTCTGGCAAATACCCTTGGGAAAGGTATGAACCCCCTTATCCTCCCAACTATCGATTAAATAGTACCACTACTGTGCTCAGAGAATGGCTTTGGCATTAAATAACCTACAAAGGTTGATATAACATTAAACAAAGAAACCAAACAAAATATATATATCTATATATGTTAATGACAATAAGTGAATAAAACTTAAAAAAACTCAAACCATAAAAAATACTCTACCAGACAGTCATAGTAAGATACTGACATTAATAATTCTACAAGCAGATATAATCTTCTTAGAGGAAAACAAATCTTGATACTATAAGCTATAAGAAAAAATTTTTTTTCACTTCTCCTTAGCATTCTTTTCTTTGTTTTTCTCTCTCTTTATTTACCCCTCACTTCATTTTCTTTCTTTTCCAAACCCTTTGTATTTTATCATCAAATACCTCAATGCTCGCTAGTTTCTGTTGTGCTCCATGGATCTGATCTTTTAATCCATAACCATCTCGACATTTTTTCAGCCGATTCTGAAATTGTTCTGATGGCTTTTCTCTTTTTTTCTCTTATCATACCTATGAATTCTGCATAAAGATCTTCCGGCGAAACCCCAGCAGCCAACTTCTATCAGATAACATGCTGTCCACAATTTGTTAAATTCGCATTGTTCTACTAGCGCCTGATATTTTTCAAGCTTTCTTTCGCAGGCTACTTTGATATTTTTCTCCTACAGGACTGTCAGTTCTATCAGTACAACCTGCTTTGTTTCAGTTAACCAGAGAATTAAATTCAGACATGGGGTAGTTGTTGCGATCTGCTGCGGAACTTTGAATTGTTCCCCAGTATTTACTCTCAACTGCCAGCTTTGGGCGGTAGATAGCAGGTAAGAGTTAATTTCACATACAGAGGGAGGCATTTGCCAGCTTTGACAAAGTAAATCGGCTTTGCCTCCAGCTTGAAGTTGCTCATGTGGATTGCAGGGTCCACTGTATCGGCTACTGTCCTAAGTACCTGGTCATGTCTCCAACAGTACTTCCCATCAACTAGTGCCCTAGGACATGCTCTGATAATGTATCTTAATGTGCCTTTTCTGGCACAGAGTGGACATGATGGTATCTCACTCTTCCCCCAAGTAAATAAGTTCGCAGGACTCGGTAGTACATCATACACTGATTGTACTAGAAATTTCAACCGACTAGCGTTGGCGTGCCAAATCTCTGACCAACTTATTCTCCTTTTCATAAAGTTCTCCCATCACATCCATACATCCTGCTGGGATAGTCCCACCATCTTGCCTCTTCTTTCTTCCTCAATGTTAATGCGAACCTCTTCCTAGATTAGATTCCGTCTCTGTTTCCCCTTGGCTTTGTGAATTTGGATATTAGGGAAGTAACCTAAGCCAGTTCAACCTATTGCCACCGTCCCTACAAGAGCCTTCTGCCTTAATTAATCTTTGGCCTTCCTCAATTCTTTCTTTATGCTCCATTTCCTTCCAGTGCAAACTTTGATGCCAGCTGCAACAACTTTTGAATCTTTAGAGTCTTTATACAGCATTGCTTCTCTCATTTGTGAGACTACAAATTCATCCACCAAGCCTTTAAAGGGGATTTGCTGTATATTTTAGGTGCCATATAACACAGCACTACTCAAGCTTCTAGGAAGCTCTAGCCATCTTTGGTAGCTGTTAATCTTCCTTTCCATGGCTTCTGCTATTGTCATTGGGAAGTCATAAGCAAATAATGACCACAGAATCCTGGGGAGTTCCATGTGCTGATATATCCACACTTTGAAACTGCGCAGGAGATCAGATTTGTCCACTCTGGCCAGCTATAACTTCAGTTCGCTCACTGCGGCTCAGACAGCATTGGCGTCTCTCAATGTATTGTTGAAAATCTTTCCAAGGCTCTTTACTGGACACTCTGACAAGGTTGGTATCGTTGTTCTCGATAGTGAAAAACAGAAGTTATCCACCATTCTCCTTTTCTTCATGACAAACAACCTTGATTTAGCAGGCTTGAACTTCATCCTCACCCATGCTATCAGTTTTTCAAGGCTGCGTAGGATCTACCTGCTCCCCATAACAGATGTAGTTGTAACAGTCAGGTCATCCATATATGCTCTGATCGAAGGCTGGCACACTCCTGTCTTCATCATTGGTCCTCAGCACTTGATTTCAGCCAATTACACAATCATATTTATGGCCAGGGTGAAAAGGGTAGCTGAGAGTGTACAGCCAGTAATGATATCTCTCTCTCTCGAGTCTATGCCAGTCAGAAATTATTATCCTAGAGGAGATTCTTATCTGAAAGTTATCATAATAGCCCATGATTAATTTACTGGTTTTGCATGGTAAATAGTTTCTTTAGGGCTTCCTCTAGCAATTTATGTGGGATGGAACCATATGCATTCGCAAGGTCCAACCAAAAACAGTGAGGTCACCCCTACTTTCTCTGGCTTCTTTCAATATCTGGGTAACAACTTCAGGATGTTCGAGACATCTCGGAAAGCCAGGAATCCCTCCTTTCTATACTGAAGTGTCAATGTAATTATTCTTCAACAGAAATTTGTTCAGTCACCGCGATAGAATGCTGGAAAAGATTTTACTCTCAGTACACAACAAAAAAATACTCCTAAATTGATCTATCTTTCTGAAGTTTTCTTCTTTGGGGATCTACACACCCTCTGCAAATCTCCACTGATCTGCAACTCTTCCCCTTTACCATATCACCTTTAGAATATTCAAAAGAAGCTGAAGGAGACTCAGACAGCGTTTATAAACACTATATGGAACTCCATTAAGGCCTGGAGCTGAGGTTGATCGAGCTGCCTTCACTACTTCTCTCATTTCCTTCCAGCTTGGTTCATCTAAGTCAAATTCAGTCATTGGCTGGTTCAGCCTAATGACGGCTTCCTAATGACCCAGTTCCTTGTCCCTGCTTGGGTCACTCAAGGTATCTCTGAGATATGTGTTCATATCTTCCACTGGGCATTTTAGCTGGCCGCTTCGCTTATCGCCAAGTACTTTCTTAGCAAAGCCGAAGGGATCTGCAAAGAACGATGTTCTCTTTCTCACTCTTTCTTTCCAACGCCTCCTATGCCACTCAGCTCTCCAAGTGGATCTTAGCTTCATCCTCAAGATCTCTCTGAGCTCTGTTAATGGCTGGGGTTCTCCCTCACTGGCCTGTTTGTACTTTTTCTTGAGTGCCCTTAATTCACACCTTAGGTCCTGTATTTTCTTTAACTATGGTTCTTACTGTAGGTTTTTTTTTTTTTTTTCCACCTTCACGTAAGCCAAAACTTTCCTTGACATAGCTAACAATAATTGTTGATAGTATGTTTAACCTTCAGTCAGCATTGCCTTTTGATGTAGTCCAGATAATTTCGCTTACATCTTTGTCAAACTGATGCCACTCACTTTTGCATTTTACTGATGGCCACTTGATCTGCTTATAGTCTACTCTGCATGAGGTTGTTTGGTCTATTGCATGGAGAGACTGGGCACTGTGGTGTGGGCTCTGGCCGTGCATCTCTTTTGTCTTACCAGGGAGTAAACCTGTGTGTCGTAATATAAGTATCTATTATGCCTGCTTTATGTTGTTTGAAATATTTATCAAGCTGTTGATTTCATTGTACACTTCAGAACAAAGAAGGAAAAGATATAAATTTTTTTCATGTTAAATTATTTAATAACTATGGATGAGTCAGTAGCTTTTTTTCAGTTATAGATTTTTTATTTCTATATATAAAGATATGGAATTTAAATCTTTAAAATGTCACAAGCAATTTCTTATTTAACTTTTTCTCTTAATTATTTTAAATATAATTTAAATTTGTTTTTGGTCAAAGATTTAAGCAACAATATTTATTTGAGAGGTTGCCCCAATTATAAATCGAGATCAAGTGACACTAAACATTGATAAACTCAATTTATAGAATCTAGTTGTTGAAGTATATCCATTCGTACATGCTCTAAATATAGACCCAAATATCAAAATTATGCAACCCATTATTCATATGTATTATGAATTTAGTTAGTGTTGTTGTTAGGTCAGGTGATCCAATTTTCAATATCTTTTATCATTCAATGTATGGATGAACATATTGGTAATTCCAAAATTACCAAAGCAAATCAATAAGTTATTCTTGATCAGTATTTCTTTCCTCTTAGTTTTAGTTGCTTTTTATACATTGATAAAAAAATAAAGGATAACTTCTTGGCAGAATTCACATCTTTTTTGCTTTGGGAAGCCCACTTTTCTTTTATAGCTGTACTATTGTTTAAATTATGAGAACCTTACTGCTAACAAAAGATCTAATTTACCCCTTTAAATCTATTATACCTCCTACCAATCACTCAGTACAAAATTTGTTTTTTTGTTTTATAATGGTTGGCAGTGCTTTAGCAATAAAACAATTCAAGATAATATTACTATGACTAATACTACAAGCGATGCTCAAAAGTTCTCTCCCCAACTATGATGGGAATTACCTTCTTTTTTTTAAAATCATCATTAAGTTTTTTAGAAAGGGTTAAAGAAAATTGAGAAACAAAATGCTAAGTTTGCTGAATATGTAGACCAGCATAAACATTTTGTGGCTTTAGGTCATATCCTTCTTGGTCAAGATGAGAATTTTTCAGTTCTCACTCATGCTAGTATATGTAAAAACATGAAAAAATGTAGCAGCAAGCAATCAATTGGAAAATAATGAGTTAGTTTAGATGACTAAGTAGTTGCAATGAAATGCAACTAAAATTAAGATAAAAGAAATACTAGTCAAGAATCAATAAAATAAAAAAGTTATAATAATTATTTCTTATGCAAACTTTATAGCACATATAATGTTATTGAGGAAATCTGTCTTATCCTAAATCTAAAATGGTCATTTAGTTTATACACCTTCTTTCTCATAATTTTATAAGAAACTAATTCCAAATTTATATTGTAGCCAAAATAAAATACTATATGACAAGCATTGTCACTGCTGTCAACCAGTAGATCATCTGGGAGTCATTATAAACTTTTGACTAATCTTTTTCTATCATCTTATTTCTGTTGGTTTTTTATCTCAATGCTCATATTATTATTTTACAGCCATTAAATAAGCAAGATGGATTGAAAACAAATAACAAAGCCTCCAGCAAGATTTGAATGATATAAACTTGGAATCAGTTTCTGTTGATATCACTGATGATCAGAAATCTTTATATGAAAAATTGTACTTACTATGTTGGTTGGGTTTTATGGCATATCAACCCTTGTAGGTTATCTAATGCCAAATCCTGTTTATATCTATATTAAATATGATTTGTAAATGCATATTTTGTTGATAACATTTTAAATAAGCCAGAGTTCACTTCTTTGCACACAGTTTAATGGTTATTCATATATGATTTGTAAATAAATAGTTTGTGGGTAAATTTCTTTTTAAAAAGTTGGAGCTAATTTGTTTGCAAACAATTAAGCATGTAGTATGCTACTGCAGGATCTTAACAAACAATGAGGAACATGTATATAAAAAATATAATCTTATATTTTTATTTTTCCATGGAGCAGGAGAGCAATTGGAGAGTTTGCACACACACAAAAAGTTGTCAGCAGTCAGAATGGTCAGTGGAACTGAACTTCAGCCAAAACTCTAGACCTTATATAGCCTCAAAACAAAAGCCTCTTCAGCTATGCAATGCTTGTTCTCCATTGATCATGGCTTACATCCACACATTGCTTGTTCTCTATTGATCATGGCTTACATCCACACATTGTTTGTTCTCCATTGATCATGGCTTACATCCACACATTGCTTGTTCTCTATTGATCATGGCTTACATCCACACATTGTTTGTTCTCCATTGATCATGGCTTACATCCACACATTGCTTGTTCTCTATTGATCATGGCTTACATCCACACATTGCTTGTTCTCTATTGATCATGGCTTACATCCACACATTGCTTGTTCTCTATTGATCATGGCTTACATCCACACATTGCTTGTTCTCCATTGATCATGGCTTACATCCACACATTGCTTGTTCTCCATTGATCATGGCTTACATCCACACATTGCTTGTTCTCTATTGATCATGGCTTACATCCACACATTGCTTGTTCTCTATTGATCATGGCTTACATCCACACATTGCTTGTTCTCTATTGATCATGGCTTACATCCACACATTGCTTGTTCTCTATTGATCATGGCTTACATCCACACATTGCTTGTTCTCTATTGATTATGGCTTACATCCACACATTGCTTGTTCTCTATTGATCATGGCTTACATCCACACATTGCTTGCTCTCTATTGATCATGGCTTACATCCACACATTGCTTGTTCTCTATTGATCATGGCTTACATCCACACATTGCTTGTTCTCTATTGATCATGGCTTACATCCACACATTGCTTGTTCTCTATTGATCATGGCTTACATCCACACATTGCTTGTTCTCTATTGATTATGGCTTACATCCACACATTGCTTGTTCTCTATTGATCATGGCTTACATCCACACATTGCTTGTTCTCTATTGATCATGGCTTACATCCACGCATTGCTTGTTCTCCATTGATCATGGCTTACACCCATGCATTGCTTGTTCTCTATTGATCATGGCTTTTACACCCATGCATTTTTTTTATGCCTTGGATATCACACCCATACATTTCTGCTTTTCCAGTGGTCATTTTGTTGATTTTATCTGACTGGATGTAATTGTTAACTACATCTACTGGGTTTGTTGCTGGTCAAAGCAATATATTGCAAATATTGTTATTGTTTGCATGCAATTAGATGGTTTCAAGTATTGCTATATAATACCAATAATTCAATTTTTGCAGACAATCAAAGGGTTTTAAGTCAACACTAATAATCTTATTTAACATTACTTATTTATTTGCACACAGTTAAATGGTTCCAAGTATTGCAATGTAACATTAACAATTGAATTTAATGTCGGTAATTTGTTTGCACACAGTTAAATAGTAAAATAGTTCTATTTTACCTATAGATGAGACTCTGTTAGGTTCTACCACTCGAAGTAAGGGCAATGAAGGGGTACTCTACATCCCCCAAAGTTCCTAGCCTCACCATCAGATGGTTTTAGCGTCATACACAGGATACTCATAGGGAGGTCTTAGCTCTCTACCGCTATGCAGTCAGTGTATTCTACTACCCTTAGCCAACTGGGCTATACTTACTATGCGTTTATATGGCAATGCAATGATTTTTCCACTGAGTGATATTCTTTTTCAGAGTACGAGGATGTATCGAAAATATGTGAATGAACCTCCACTGTACAAACCGACTAGTCAGGCAGATATGTATGGTAAAATGAATACAAGTTCCTCTTATCAAAATCTGGATTATCGAAAGACAAAAGGCAAAGAAAATGATGATAGGTACAGTCCTTTTCTATCATTTGTGATATTTTGTAAATCCCTCAACATTTAAAAAATTTTTTTTCTTGGGATATTTGATGTGTGAGAGTATTCCAGTTAGATTTTTATTGTTACCTGCTAGAGCTCATGTATTTCATAAAATGTACACCCTGTCATGTTTCATTTATTTAAACATTATTTTTAACTTTAACATACATATAGTAAAATTGAAATTGATAAAAAGCACCTACCATTACCCAGGATATTTGATAAATTTTGGTTATATAAGTACAATACAACCTGAGAGAATTTTTTAAAAGTTCCAACGTGGTTTGTAAATGAAAATAGTTGTTCATCCCTACTCAAATGAATCAGTATAGCACTGTGTAAGAGTTAGCCGAACCTAGACTACTTCAACATATATATATATATGTACATTTTCTATGCACATGATTAGTTTACTCCATTATTATTCACTCAGTAATCAAGTTTTTTACAGTTTGTAATTAAAGCCTTGTTACAAAGTAATACATAAATTTAAAACAACTCAAGACTGAAAATCTCTACTTAAATATGCTCATATTATTAGTTTTCTATCAATTTTTATTACTCTTTACAGAACTTTGGTAACTGCTGTTGTCACTGCAGTCAAAGATTCATCAAGTGAAGTTGGTATCAATTTTTCCATATCTTTGATAATATTTTAGATTTATTTGTTTATAAATTAAAAAAATTATATTTATTTTCTTTGTAAGAGAACTATTTAATTATACAACTAGTATTGTTGTATGATTAATATTGCTTTTGCTATGATCATCAAAATTTTTGTTTGTTTTTATTTATCAAACATGAACTAGATATTCTTTAACAAGCCTAATCCAATTAATAATGATCCTGATTTAATGTTTGGTTTGTGCTTAATTTTCAGTACAGTTTCTTTTCTTTTCTTTATTCATACTATTTTAACATACTTGATTCATTAAAAAAATTTGATGAATTATCAAAAAAGTTATTTAGCATTCAACACATACACAATTAATTATTTGTCAAAGTATTTCTATTTCAGGAAACTATTTCTATATTTTTCTTTAAGGATTCAATTATAATTTTTCCAAAATTTTAATGTAATATTAACTCTTTAGATTGTCATGAGTTTCTCTTTTTTTAAGATAAGGAATCATCAAAATCCTAAAATTCATTTAATTTGATCTAATAATCTTTATTATGGTTAGGTTTGGTTTATTTATTTAATGGCATATTAATGTTGTTTAATGGTGTAATGGCAACCTTTGTGGGTTATTTAATGCCAAAAGCATCATTGTAGAAGAACAATCATGCTACTATTTAACCCATAGCTGGTGGGATAAGGATATCTATACCTTTCCCAAGAGTATCAGTCCAAAAGTGAATGTAATAGTGTGACTGGAGTTTGAACTTGCTTACTATGATATTGCAGTCTAGCACATTAGCCACTATGCCACAAAGACTCCTCACTCTTTACTATGTACTGTTATAACTAAGTATTTTGCAGCATATTATATGAAAGATCAATTATTGATTGTCAAAATCACTGCAATGAATTGATTTTATAGCAGTTCCTATTCATTTATCAAAAGATAACCTGTTTAATGAAAACTGAAATGTATCATATCAGGAATGAAACAAAATTGTCCAGCCTAAAGATACAAAAAAATTCTAAAACTGAGTGTCTTACATACCTTTAATGGTTTGATTGGTGCTAAGGAGGATATTTAGTCAAGTCCCTACTCACCAAGATCCAATAGTAGTTTAACAAAAAGGGCAAATAGTAGTCTGCCCTGTTACATTAAGAAGAAAGGAAAATACAGGAATGAGGACAAGAAAATATTGATGAGTTTCAAGAAGTTTAATGACAACCAGAAAGATGCACCCTTGTGCTGTGAGTTCGTACATGGAAGAAAACAGTTGCAAATGATAGAGCCGGAATTAAACATCTAATCTTGAAGTTTCGAGGACCAGTGGGTCTAGGGGGAATGAATAAATGATGAAAGAATGAACTCCTAAAGGAACACTGGCCCAAAAGTTGAATGTGCTCATCTCATGTTGTGATGGTCTGTTACCACTGCTGGAGTCTGTGAAGAAGAGTCAGTGAAGAAGAGAAGAGGACTGTTATGTGGCGTGATGTAGAGAAAACTCAAAAGCAGTTTTGGTAGGTTTAAGCGTCTGAGCTTTATTTACCGGAAACGTTGCAAGCCTACGAAGCTAGTCGTGTTTTCTACACACACCGTTTCGCAGGGGGTTGTAGCCGTAGCTATGTACTCATTTTCCCCTCATTTCCCATTTTTTATTGGTTTGGAGTGCTTCACACATGAATAAGATTGTGTAAGATGTGCGTTGTAGTTGGTGTGTGTGTGTGTGTGTGTGTGTCTTTGCTTAGGTGTGTCTTTGTAGGTTTGTGTTTAGTGTTTTTTG
The DNA here is from genome assembly GCA_963585895.1 of Sepioteuthis lessoniana. Lineage (NCBI taxonomy): Eukaryota > Metazoa > Mollusca > Cephalopoda > Myopsida > Loliginidae > Sepioteuthis > Sepioteuthis lessoniana. Next base: position 91,082,960 of record OY757926.1, on the reverse strand, counting down.
TTTTGTGTGTTAGAGTTGGATTGAGGATCTTACTTGCAGGCTGGTAGTCTCTGATTACAATTACAGTGTGTAGTCTCTTAGCCGTGTGGGGAGTTTGACAACACGGCTAGACCTGCGAAGTTGTTTCTCATGTGTTGCGGTCATTGTGATCCTGGTTTTGCCTGAAGGTTTTTTGTTTCAGCTGGTTGTGGCATGGATGCATGTTGTGGCGCTGCGGGTACACTAGTTGGGAGGGTGGTTGGTTGACGGATGTGAATTCTATTCCTTCTATAGAATCTTCCATTTACTTGGACCCCGTAACTGCATGGTGCTTCTTTGCCAATGACCATTCCAGATTCCCAGTTGCTGTTAGGGATTTATGGGTGGCATTTCACCCTAACAGGCTGTCCTATAGTGAGATCAGGTAGTGGCTTGGTGTGACAGTCATAGTATGTTTTTACTGTTTGTCTCTTCCTTATGAGCGTGCTTTGTACCTCTGCTTGCACTTGTGGTGTGTAATCAGAGGTTTTGCAAGGTAACATAGAGCGAGTGCACCTGAAAAGGAATTTTTGTGCTGGTGAGCTGTGCATACCAGGTGTGGTTGCATTACGCCATTCCAGTATGGCTTTCCACATGTCTGTGCCTTCCTTTACTTCACTCAGCTGTCACACACATTCTGTATTGAAAACTATGAGCTTCAGAGCAGAGCTAACCTATCCAGAAAGTAATGCTGTTCACAACTTGGAAGGTGATTTTTTTTCTTATTTCTTTCACTTCACAGTGAAGTTGAAGTATGGACTTGTCATACAGCTTCAACTTTGTGTGAGACAGCTGTTGTGGTGTTTTTGTAATGCGTTTGTAGTCAGCAAAGGCCAGAGTATTGCAGCTGGCCCCGGTGTCAATTTGCAATTTGCATGCGATTTTTGTGCTGTCTCCTGGGGTGGATAAGCAAATGTCTGCATGATAGTGTTTGTGATCTGACAGACTTCTTAGAGCATAAATGCTTTCGTCACTGCTGATTGCTTCTGTTTCAACGTAGTGCATCTTTGCAGTTCATTGTGTTAAGGATTTATTTGGCCATTATGGTGGGGTGGGTTGCACCTGAGATTGGCATACTCTGGCAATATGGTTGCACTTTAAGCAGATATCACACGTGAATCCATAAGCCTGACACTTCCCTTTGTCATGGCTCTGTCTGCAGAATTTACAATCTTTTATCTGCCTTGGTGTAGTGGATGGTCTCTGTTGAGTTGTTCAGTTTGTCAAGCTGTTGTTCTGCCTGTTCAGTGCTCCTGCAGATATCTATCGCCCGGTCTAGTGTGAGTCCAGATTCGCTGAGGAGCCTGGGCCGAACATTATTATTGCTGGTACCTGTTACAATTCGGTCACGCAGTAGTTCATCCTCAAGGGCACTGTATTCACACGTTTTTATTAGGTGTCTTAGTTTGATCAGATATGCATCGAAGTTTTCGCCCTGTTCCTGTGTACAAGAATTAAACATATATAATTGGTATATGATATTTTGTTTGGGTTCAAAGTAGTTTGTGAGTCTTTCCTAAAAATTTTGTGTGTCTGCTCGTTCCTCTGCTGACATTGGTAGGTTTTTTCCAATATCCGTCGTGGCTACATAGTTCTCCCATGTTAGTTTGAAAAGGGTCTATTTTTGCTGGTGGTGGAATTGCATATGCCATGTTTAATTGTTGAGGAGGTTTTGTCCAAATTCCAAGCTTATTTAAATCCACGTGGTCTGATGAATGTTTCTTCCGTATGGAGATGAGAGTGTACGTAAACACTAGAATCTTGAGTGTAATAATGGGTACGTTTTGCTGAATGTGATGATAGTCTTCACAGAGTGTGTATGTTTACTTCCAAAGAAAAAATCCCACTGACACCATGTTATGTGGCATGATGTAGAGAAAACTCAAAAGCAGTGTAGGTAGGTTTAAGCGTCCAAGCTTTATTTACCAGAAACGTTGTAAGCCTACGAAGCTGGTCGTGTTTTCCACACACACCGTTTTGCTGGGGGTTGTAGCCGTAGCTATATACTTTATAACAAGGACGAAAGAATGTTACACTGCCTTTTATATCGCCCGGGGAAGTCATCTAGGCAGAATGGCATGAATTATTCTCATTGGCCGAAATATATAAATTTGAAACCCAAATGGCAAAACGATTCCCACACTAAATAATAATTTGAAATTCTTTCTTTCTGCATTAGTATATCCAATGATGCACTAACACTGAATAAAGGGAAAAAAAAACAAGATAATTCCATTTACACTTATAAGAACATTTAATACATGCATAATAAACATATAAGAAATACTGATAAGAAAAAAAATGTACACATTGTGCCAAGAACACGCAGCATATGAAAGGGATACAAAAACAGTAAGTCTTAAATAAATCTGTATATAAGCTTTATGTTTCAATGATGAAATTCGAGGCAATGTCTGTCTCTAAGGCTGGAGATAAATAAAAACCAGAAACTCCCATCTTTATTGTTTAAAGAACTGGGAAGACAGGATGAAAATGATACTTAAATTCTCATGTGACCATGAGACATCCAATGGACATGCTTCCCACAAATCCAAGGGAGGCAATTATGTATTGTCTCTACTTTTATAAAATTTTGCTTTGTACATTGGTCAAAATGCAACATTTTTTCCCAAACAACTACAAATTGGCTCTTAAATTAAATCAAGACTTAATAATTATCCAACTCATTCAAATCCACCTTCAACATGAATTTATTATTTGCAAAATTATTCATCAAACTTATCATATTTAGATATACCACCCAATTCTTGTAGAAAGATCTATTTAGGTCAGTGTTCAGACATTGTACTCTCTAGCCTTCTTCAAATGTGAAAATTTTAAACCTTTTATTCAATCAGTTGAGTGTAGACTGTTCTCATTTCACAGGTCTAAGACATTATTACTCAAACTATCTGATTTTAGAGACTGACAAGAGTTTTTTTTTTTCATGTTTCAATGACGAGTAGAATATCTATACTGAATTATTATTCTTATGTGATCAGTAAAGCAATAATTAAACATTCAATATAATGTTAAACTATCATTAGATATTAAAAGGAAATTTTTCAAGTCTAAAACATAAACTTAACAAAACCACATCAATAAAGAGCTCTATATAGTTTTTCTTTTGTAAAATAATAAACAAGCATAAGAAAGAATGTCATTTAGTAATATATACTTTAAACTTTGTTAAAAATGTAAAAATGAGCAATATGCTGGAAGCCTATGATTCAAATACTGGCACTGGTATGTGTATTACAACTTAAGTAGCATTAGTCAAGGAGATATCTTTTATCCAGTCATTCTTTTTAGTTAATTTGTAATGCTGCTTTTGATTTTCTACAAAGTCAGATCATATGTTTTTCCTTGTCTAACCTAGGGATTGAACTCACAACTATCAAGTAACCAGATACACTTATCAAACTCTTTTTATCCTCTCATGTATAGGACAATTGGATAGTGGAATATTGTGGCCTTTCTTTTCTAATTATTAGTATCCATTTTTGAAATTCATTTAAAATATTTTCATAGTAATTTTTTTTAAAGAAAATCTTGTTAGAATAACATTGTTATGACATCATAATAATTAGCTTCTTTCTTCAAGTTATTTTATTAATGTTTCTTTTTCTCAGGTAAAAGAAAATTTACAGCAAATATTTAAAAACATCAGTGACTTACTTTCCAGAAATGATGGAACTACAGAGCAAATATATGAAAAATGTAAGCATCTTATTTATTCACTTTACACCAAGTTTCCATTAGGCATTATTTTGTGCATTACCTTTTAGATATATCAATTCTAATATCATTCTATTTATAATATTTATACTATTCTTTATGCATAATATTCAGCTGAGTCAAAAGTTTTGCTATATTTGCATGCATTCTCTTTTCCATAATAAACACCAGGAACTTGAGGTAATTGAACTGTTACCACACCCAGCATATAGTCTATACCTAGTTTCCTCAGATTATTACTTATTCCAATCTATGGCTCACTTTCTGCAGTTACAGTGCTTCAACAACCAAGAAGAGGTGGAAGCTTCACTGAAGAAGTTATTCATATCAAAGGACAAGAACTGGTATCAGTATAGGATCAAAAAACTTGCAGAAATTTAGTTTCAGACAGTGTAATACAATGACCTCTATTTTGAATGTCATTGTTTTATTTTGGAGAATAAAACAAATAAGTAACCAAAATGTTGCAAAACTTTTGATCTACCCTAGTATAATTAAAAAGCTTCATCCTATATTATTTGATAATTAAGTACCTGTAAATTAAGTCATTGAGGTTGATATTCATTGCATTGTGTTTTGTGAGTATTAATATTATTGAAGTAGCAGATTTTAAAATCATTGTTTTTGATACAAATACAGTATCACCCATAAATAAATATACCTTTGATTTATGATCAAGTCACACTTAAAGAACAATTTTTTAATAGAACAATGATGAGTTTGCTTATTACTTCATTGGGTGACTACTTAGGTAAGTAAGTTCTGCAAGAAATCTGAGGCCTGTATACCAAATTACTGAAGATAAGCAGCCATTAGTCTGTTCAATATTTAAGTGGTTGACCGCTTAGTAACAGCTGGTTCTGTAAACCTGTAAGCCAGTCTAAACAAAGCTTAGTAAATGACACAAAGAAGTACACCACAAACAATTTTTTTCTAAAAAGATAATTTTCTTTCAAATCAAAGATACCAACAGAGCATTATACAAGCAAAACTAATATTAATAAGTATCATTTACTTAAAAATTTCTACAGCATTGAAGCTATGTAAACAAAAATAAGATTGCATAAATATCTACAGTATATATATATGTAATATTACGGATGGGCGCTGTCGTTGAGAATGCGTGAGCACATCGGCTATCATTAATCATTGAAAAATGTCACAAACCTTGCGCGTGTGGGCAGAATGACCTGTAGAGTTCAAGCATGATTTTAATATAATCACACATGAACTTTCACGTGCTTCACTATTGTTTTCACTGGTGTCACTGAGCCTTCTGGAATCTTCGAATTGATCCATCAAATCTCTATATAAGAAATCTAGTAACAAGATTTTGGGGAGTTCAAGGCAGGTTTCTAAACAGGTTCGTCAGAGGTCCACGACACCCCGACCCGTGCATACCCAGCCTGTCAACAATATGACTGATATGAATGTATCAACAAGGCTGCTATAACGACGCTGCTATCAACCCAAGAGGGGGAAGGAAGAAGAATGCTATCGAACAAACTTTTAATTACCGCCCGCTGTAGTCCCCATGAATAAAAGCGACTACTATTTTCTTCCTTAAATTTCGAGTTTTGAGTGTTTCTTTCCTGCAGACACAATGTATTTTGGTCCTGTGTTACATATATATATATATAAAGGGGTGTACTTATTTTTATTCTATTACATATTCGTATTTTTGGTTACAAAGTTTCGATGCTGTAGAGATTCATATCTAATAATATCCATTTTGGTTGTATAATGTTCCACTAGAAGTAATAAAATCACAGAATTAAGTTTTAAAGAAAATCATTTTTTTTATTAAAAGAATTGTTAAGGATGTATTTGTTCATGGGTAATACTGTATATATAAAATGGAGGATGAGAGTTAAATTATGACTATTTCTAACTAAAAACTGACATTTTAATCATTATTCATCTGAATAGCTTGATTTAGTTTCTTTTGCTAATAATAAATAAGGCTGCATTCTAGATATCAGATTTTCACAAAATGACCTAATACTTAAATGTCATAGATTTTTATAAATATCAGTACCAAATTTCCAAGTATAAAGTATCACTGCAGCAACAATATAAAACTGCAGCATCACTTCTACTATGAGGATTAGTTTACAATTATTTTAGAGAAGGTAGATATGATTACATCACAGTGATTCTGCTCTAATTCTGCCTTTTCTTTTGGAGGCATGCTCAATGTTTCCTCAATGTAACACTTTCCAGTATCAGAATTCAAGAATTTGTTAGGTATAATGATGACAACATTCAGAAAGATGGATTCATTTGTCTCACAACATTTTCACAAGCAAAATCAGTTCTAAGAGTTTAAATGAAACAGTTTACCTACATCACTAGAATTATCATTGTTTGTGAGTGTGTGTGTATATATATATATATATATATATATATATATTTGATTAAAAAATATAGACATTTTTTCAAGTTGCTGTATCGATGTTTTGATATCCGGCTGGAATCGGTTAATAAACCTTCCATAATTAATTGGTTCCCTAGTAGATTCAGCCTCATCTTGGACCATCATGAGGGTGTATTGAAAAGTGATACACCCTTTGCAAGTACATAACTACTTTGTAAGAATTAAGCATTTATTATTTATACAGGTGTATTGATGTAGCATTCATTTTGAAATTTGATTCTATAAATAGCTGCAGCAGCAGCCTAAGACATTTGAATCCAGTGCTAATGTACTCAAATGTCTTTAGCTGCTGCTGCTATTTATAGAATCAAATTTCAAAATGAACGCTACATCGATAAACCTGTATAAACAATAAACGCTTAATTCTTATAAAGTAGTAATGTACTTGCAAAGGTTATATCACTTTTCAATACACCTACCCCACAGATGATGGCCCTAATCAAAACCGAATGTTCTTGGGAACTAATTAATCATGGTTTATTAACCAATTCCATCCGAATATCATAACTCCGATACAGCAACTTGAAAGGATGAATACAAAAATATGTAGACAAAAAATGCCTATATTGTTTAATCAAGTATGTTTTAACGAAGAAATGCTACTTAAATGCACACACACACACACACACACATATATATATAAAACTATAAACCTAGCAAAAACACATTACATTATAGTGAAAATTTAATCAAACTGATAAGCTTAAAATGCACAAACTTAGCAATTAAAACAATTCCCATAAAACTAAAATGTAAACTTATTTGTATTCCAAGTTTTATTTGATAAAAGTTATCTTCAATCTTTTTTAAAGTTGGATGTGAATTGAAAAATCAATATGAAAAATTGTTGTCGGCTATTGAAGCAAATAATCAACACCATCAAGAAATTGCTGAGGTGAGTTTATAAAGAACATTTAAAACAGCTAATTTATGCTTATCTACTAAGTTAATTATCAGTTCAACATGAAAGGCATTAGTATTACTATCTCTGGTTGACCAATTTTCAAAAGAGACCTTCTGATTCCTTTATTTTTAGATTAAACAGTGTCAACCATGAGTTTTCACTAGTATTTTCTTCCACTTGAAATTTTATTTTTTTTTTTATGTAAATTATCTGGGTTGCCTGTCAATGAAAAATGGCACAAATCAGAAATAAAAGGTTTAATTTGAGTTTCTCCAAACCTATGGTTTTTTTAATCACTAGATTGGTTAGAGCAGCTGATGCATTTAACTAAGCTTCCTTAAGGCAAAAATGGATATGAGTTTGAATCTTACTGAGTGCTTATTTATCATTTCTAATCTAGACTCTTGTTTTCATAGACTGGTGAAATGGGTGTGTTACAATGAGAAAAAAATTGACTAAAGATGAAAATACTTGTTAAAATTAATGACTGTCAATACTTCATTTAAAACATAAAATAAAAGATGCTATAAATTCTACTAGTGTAAAAATAATAACAATATATATCATGCTGAGAATAGAGTTAGAGATGAGTTTAAAATGTTTAATTTGGGCTTCTGCAAACAAGTGGTTCTTCATAACTGAGTTAGAGTGGTTGGGGTATTGAACCAAGATTCCTCAAAGCAAACAGGACAAGAGTTCAAAGTACATGGAGTTTATTGTTTACTATTTCTAATCGACTGTGTTACTTGCTACCATAAATTGATGAGCTAAGCAAATTGTGACTAAAAAAATCAACAAAAAATTAAGATGAAAGAAAATATTAGAATGTGGTCTTCATTGATATTGTAATGTAGTTTGACCATATACTCTTGGTTTAGTTCTGGACATGATCAGTTTTCCAACTTGGAGCTTAGATACATGTCTATTTACTAACTTTGTGTTAAATCCTGCCTGGTGGAAGACACAGATAAATTACACACATGTCCATTTATTGATACAATGGTTGCAGAAAAGAGAAAAGGCTGAATATATGTGTTTGCCTATGGTGGCAGGAACATCATTCATACTTTCACAGACAATGGTTATAACTTCTTATATCTCAGAACACAATAATCTCTTTCATTTTTTTTTAAGTCCAGTAAGTTGTGTGTTAAACATCTGAACTTAGACATAGTATTTTTTCTCTTCTGTTTTAACTGCTCCTATGTCTGTAATAATTGTAGCAGAAAGAAAGAATTTCAAATTATTATTTAGTGTGAGAATTGTTTTGGCCGTTGGAGCTTCAAATTTATATATTTCGTCCAGTGAGAATGACTGATGCCATTCTGCCCGGGTCACATAAAAAGGCTGTGCATTGCTCCTTTGATCTCTTTTTGCTTCCTCCTTGCCAGCAACAAGGACAGACCAGCTGACATGAGAGAGAACATCCTCTCTCTCTCTCTCTCTCTCTCTCTCTCTCTCTCTCTCAAGCCAATTCCAACAGCAGACAGAGGGACTTTTCATCTCAAGAGAGCACGTTCAACATTTGTTCCTCTGCTTCCTTTAGGAGACCATTCCTTTTCAATTATTTCTCCTTCCTAAATCAAATTGACCTTGAAGCTTCTGGCTGAATACTGAATTCCTGCTCAACTATTTACGACTGTTTCTTCTTCCTACAACTTACAGCACAAGGGTTTCTTTTTGTCTCAAGCTGTTATTAAAACTTCCAAATTGAAAACTATCAATATTTTCATCAACTCATTTGTTCTTCCTTTTAATATAACAAGAGGCAACAGAACTCTACAACCTCAACTGCCATTTTGTGTAAATGGTAATATTATCTGTCCTCATATTATATAGTCATAAAAAGGCTTCTTTTTTTCTTCTTTTAAGTTCAGTTTATGAAAAAACTTTTGCGGCATTCATTTTTGCCAATACCTCTTTGATCATCGACATTAGAATTCTTTTACATTCTTCAGCTTAGTTTGCCTGGCACACATATTCGTACACAATCAGATGTTCTTTCCATTCAGTTTTTACAAGACTACTCTGGGCTGACAAAAGAAGTTGAACTTTTCACCTTTTCAGTAATATTGAATTTTTCTAACTTATTGATTTTTTTCTTGACTCAGGGTCAAGGATTCTTCATGCCTCTTGAACGGTTTTATATTCTGCTTTATTGGTAAATGAACCTGGACCAATAGAAAAATATTTTAACTCTTTTCTCAATTCTGGCCTTTGTTTTACTAATACAAAAGAAACACCTACTCTCAAAACTCCCATTTTTTTCACCCCTGCAGATACCAAGTTTATTTGCTTTCTAGACAAATTAGACCTTCCTGATTCATTTTAAGCCAAAATATTCTTGGCACCCATTTACACAAGTATTCTAGAAACTCCATGTGTGTGTGGGGGGGGGTGCTTGTGGTGTCAATTTTACTTGCTTTCTGCACAATTTTTGGACTTCCTGATCAATTTTAAGTCAATACATTTCTGATATCCCAGGAGAGTTAGTGGCCTCTTTCATCGCTAAATACCTTTAAAACACTCTTTATTTCAAATGCTAATTTGATCAAGATTTCCCTATTATCCTTTGGATCTATGGGAAGAAAACAAAGATATATTTGATAAAAAACAAATCTGACTTTCAATGAAATGACAAAACTTAATGAAATCAATTCATGGGCTTCCATTCTAAAGTGGTTTTTATTCTAGCATGTTTTAAAAATATCAGTTATATTTTATACTGATTAATTGCAATTTGGTAATGAATACAAAATATTTGCATTTGCTTTTTTTTTCTTTTCTCTTCATTTATTTCTATTCATTTTACTTTTTTATCTTCCTATTTCTTTTTTATCTTTCTCCAATCTCTTTCTTTACTTACCACCCCCTCTTTATTTTTTCTTTAATTTCTTTGCTATTCTTATATATTATTCCTGCAGAAAGACCGTCAGCTTCAAGTTCTTGATCAACAAATCAAATCTATTGAAGCTCAAAGTTGCCTTGAATCAAAGATTACAGACACAATAAATGAAAGCTTATTAACCCACAAGTCATATATAAATGACAGTTTGCAGAAATTTTCAACTTCTCTTACCAAACAAAGAAATTTACCAACAAGAAGTTTTGATTCTGATTTGAAAAATTTGGAAAATCAAAAAAAGGAATTTGCTTCTCTAAAGACATTTATGCAAAAAACCTTCAAGGATTTAGAGAAAAGGTTTGATTTGATTTTTACTATTGATATTCTATTATAATTACTATTTTAATATAAAATGCTTAAATCATTCAAAATGGTAAAACCGAAGGATGTTTACTTTAAGATTTATATACTGATGGAAAATAAAATTGCAATACCCTGAACATGTTTCAATTTCCTTAAGGCTAAATATACAGGTAATATGGCTGGATTACACACAGGTAAGGAATTTGCATCTACAGTACACAGACATACATTGTATATCCTCTTTGGGCATTAACACTGATCTGTACTCTCATATATACATGATATGGTGCACTAGTATGAGTCGAACTATGTCACAAGATGGCCAAAAATTTATCAAAATATCTACTATCCCCAGCATGTACTCAAATGTATGCTAAATCTTTGAAAAAATATTTTTGATAGAATTAAATTGTTAGATGAAAAAAATAAGAATAATTTTTTTTTCAAAACCCATCAAGTTTAAAAAGTGTCACACGATATCCCACTGGGAGGAGGGAGATAAAATTAATACTATCCTCCCGTTGAATTAGCAGTATCTAGCCGTCAAAAAAAAAGGGAGAATGTGGGTCACAAAGGGGATAAACAGATGTTGGTACTTGGTGACCTTACCCAGGTCGCCGGACACCAAGAGGAAGAAGAGAGAAGCCAAATGATTGGCAGGGACCCCAAAACGGAAGTGGGGCTCCCTTCCCCTCAGCGGAAGTAAAGGATAAGAAAATTAGTTTTTGAGCAGGGTTGGTAGCGGGCAGACGAACCATAGCCATTTTACTCCGGGTGGAAGACAAAAGAATTACTGAGACACGAAGGACCCCAAGTTCTTCAAGCCAGTGTAAAAAAAAAATAGAACAAAGTCTATTAGCCCGTGAAAGAAGAAAGATTCTCCAGTGGAACCCCGTCGAAAAATAAGATAAGTAACTTTGGGGACATTTTTCCTTTATACCCAAATTTTGTATACCTCTCTCCCTCTCTCGCTCAATTTGAAGAAAAACAGAAGTCAAGAAAAGACATTTATATTCGTGGACTGTCCAATTATTATATGTTTTGACACTTTGAAAGTGTATATAATTGTAGTAAAGGAATTCATGTACTTTTATGTTACCATGTGGTCTATGTTATTATTTCATGCTTCCTTTCCAGCTTCTATTCGCCTTATGTTATCTTGCTTAGAATTGTCCTCTTAATTCCTTTAAAATAGCACACGGGAAACCAGAGTTGCCGACTACTACAATATAATATTATTACAACTAAGACCTATAGGTCCACATTCTTCCATAGTCGAGGGGAAGGAAGTTTAGCGGCCTGGTGGGTGTGTGATAGTGTGAAATTTGGAACCCCTTGCCAGCGGCGGTCAGTCTGGCTCTAAAAATTGATCCCTCACGTAATATGCCAGGTCTTATATGCCCGAGAGAAAAACTCTGAACGAGGACTTATTCTATCGGGGATCAAGTGCCAACCTGCCCCGTCTTCACACGTGCGAAAATAAAGTCCCGTTTTGGGATTTTAGTCAATTTGCCGTCACAAAAGGGAAAGTCACATTGCTATTTTAGAGGAGTTGTCAAACTAGCAAATTAATTTTGTTGCTCCTGTTCAAAATCCTTCACAGCCCCTACAATATTAGACAATAGAAAGTAGATTTTGTATTTGTTTAAATACTTAAGAGGAGTGCGTTGTTGGTTTTAAAAAAATTTGAATGTGTTATATTTTCAGGGAACAAGTTCAACATGATCCACAATTTCTGTCAAAAGTTGTGACTGGGGATGAATAAACAATTTTAAGTTATTTTGAGGTAGCTGATATTTGCCACTGCTGCCCACCAGACAGGACTTGACACAAGGTCAATGACCCGAAGGTTGATTATCGTGGGGGTTATGGGGAGGGGAAGGTCAGGCTCGAGCCCTGCTGGACTATGATGCAGCTCGCCCGCCCAAAGGTGGCCAAGCTGAAGCCAGGGGCCTTATGGCCTCAAGTCTGCCTTTGTTGGATTGTGCCCAAACCAGCGGGCGGGCGCAGAGAAATTTTGAGGTAGCCACTTGTGTGTATATGCATGTTTCTGTATGTAAAGAATAATGCTTTTGATTTGAATTTAAGTATTTTTTTATTCACATACCATGCATGAGAGTTTGAAACTTTTAAGAAACTATATGTATATAGCTTTTATTAGTGAAATAATGTTTTTTCAAAAAATTAAAATTTGGAAAATTTGAGGGTTAGTCATATGTCCAATATAACTAACCTTAACCAGCAAAAAGAAGATGAATTTAAAAGTGTGTAGTTGTTATACTTCAGTAATCATATGACTGTGAAAGCCAATCAGAAGCCCAGTTCAGCTGTTGCTAGTTCAACACAATGAAATAATTATAATTGATATTTTTTTATTTGTTTAGGATATCAACATCTTCACAAGATATAATTGCAGAAACTAAAGAAATGAATACAGAAACAAATATAGAATTACTAAAGAAAATCCAGAATATCCTTAAGAGTTGTTCCACAGAATTTTATGATCATCTTCATGAAGAATTTGTTGAGCTTTACAAAGAACAGAAAATGGAAATTGAGAGAAACATGAATTTTTGGAATGAGACTCTGCGACTTGATTTGAAGAATGCTTTCTGTGATCTGAACAATAGTTACAAGCAGTCTTTCAAGGAAGTCTTTATGAAAATATCACATATTAATAATGATATGAAAATGAAAATGCTAGAGTTTGAAAAGGAGTTGAAAAAGTTATATTCCAATCAAAATCATCTGCTCTTAGATGGTATGAACAGACCCCACAGGCAGAATGAAGATATTGATGATGATAATATACATATTTATTGTCCTTTGTCAGAAGAAAATGAAGCAGGGAAGAAATCAATCATACATTTTGATACTCAAAGAAGGAATATGTCTTCTAAAGATTCTGTGTCAGCTATAATCAGTACTCCAAATGCAGGTGGAGAAGATTACAATTTTTATGAGTCAATAAAGAAATGCAGGTAGGAAGAAATTTATAAATTTGCTTACATTTCCTCTTCATTCAGATCACTTTTGATTCATTCACTTGGAGTCAAAACTAACATTTTTAAATCAATATCAGTATAGGATACAGTGGTAGTTTAAAAGAATAGCATTTAAGGGCTGTTAAGATTTAAATGAGTATTTGTGAACTATTACCATACAATATATAAAAGGATTGATTTTATAAGTCAATTTCTCACTTCCACATTCCTTTGTTTAGATGGACTAAAAAGAATTTTCTGTATATAAAAACAAGGAACAATTCTTCATGTGTAACACAAAGAACATTTATTATCATTATTATTATTAAAGTTATAAGTTGTAAAGAAGTTCTCAACAAAAAAGGGTTTCCTTTAATTAGTCATCATCATCATCATCATCAAGGTGTGTTGATAGCACAGATTCCCTTGATTAAGTCCTCTAGATGGCATACAATGTCCACACAGAACTGATAATAAATGTAAAATTTTGCTGGTCAGCCAACACTGGTGTGTCTTTGTGTAGGAGTTCACAGGAGAATGTCACTTATAAATTCATCCTTACTTCTCCAGCAGTGCCCAGCATGTCTTGGTTGGTTTAGATGAGATAGGAGGTGAATAGCCATACAGCTACTGTTCTGGAAGGTGCTGCTTGCAGAATTTGTTCAAAACAGAATTCAGCATCCTCGTGTAGTTTCCTTTCTGTGAAAATATATAATAAACTATATCTATGGAAAAAATGGTAGAGCAGACTGGGCTCTCTAACCTTGATAAGCTACTAGTCCAAAAGGACAACTCAAGTACCTAAAACAGCCTAACATTGTCTTCAACCCCATTCTGGCAACTTCTACAACACCATTAGAACCAAACTGTATTGAGCATTGTCCTTTGAACAACATATGTGGTGTAAAGAGAGGAGATTTGCTGTATGGGCAATGCTAATTTTCCATAAAACCTTGCTCAGGTCTGTATCCAGATCCAGAGTTCCACAAAACAGATGCAACCAAACCACAAATAGTTAATACTTTAGTAATTTTTAATTGAAAAATTTCAAAATTATTTCATCTGTAAATTAAGTGGGAATCTTTCCTTTTTTTGTTTTTAAGAATTTAACTTATCACATGATTTGTTTTTATGAATCTTTACAGACCTCGAAAAAGAAGATCCCGATGCCTTATGAATATGAATTCAGAGACTACCTCTTCTATGTCTCCCTTTATTGTAAGTGTTTCTTATTACTAACAACTGATTTTGATATAAATAAATAAATATTTTTTATTTTATTAAAGGGATAAGGCCAGATCCATTTTTTTCACATGGTCAGCTATATATGGGATGTTGATGAGTAAAAAAGTGAAAAAAGACTCTCCATATTTTCAAAAGATAGAAGAATAACAAATATTGTGTAAAGAGAGGCTCTTAGAAGCTAATCATAATTGACATTTATTATTGCCTGTATTTTGTTAGACAAGTTCTTTTATTCCTATTTTTTCTTGTAATTGGATTAGATCTCTTGTCTATGTTGATAATGTTTCAGCCTTGTATGCTCTGGTTGCCTTCTTCATCTAGAGGTGGTGGTGGTGGATTTATTCAACTGGTGACAGCTGGTGTTTCTTAGAATTCATATACAAATATGATACATGGAGCTACTTGTGGTGTAAAGTACATTGTCGTAGGAAATGGACACGGTGACCAGAGTTTAAAATCCTGGATGAGGCTGTTAGCATTTTACATTGCTCTTGGGAAAGGTATGAATCCAACTGTTTTCCCTCCAGCTATGGGTAAAATATTGGGACAGACTGGTCTTTTTAACCTTAGTGTGGCAACCAGTCTAGAAGGAAAACTCTCAATTCAAACTCCACATAAAAAATGAATCTGTGTTACATCCTGCTTGTGCAGAGTGGTTGGTAAATGCATACAAATATGATATTTTTACTATTTGAAAATTGTTAAACTAAATGCTTGCTAGTCTTCATGACAATGAGAAAAGCAAATCATGTTAACATGGAATCATTTTTACAAACAGATCTTTTTTTTATAAAGCTTCTCAAATGCTATCTATATCAATGCTCTCTTTGCTGATGGAGTCAACAGAGCATATTATATAAGTAGTTTCTTTCAGGCATTTTTTTCACCAATGTCTATTTCCCTCCATGTATGATTAGCCATACTAGATCTAAGTGTTCCTTGTATTATGGATTTATGTTTCTCAATTCTAGGAAGCTACTCATATACTACACGTGTTTGGCTCCGTGCATAGACAGCATTTGAGAATCTTTAAGAAATTTTTTTTTATGAGAACATTTCTATATTAATGTAACTTACATTCATCATTGTCACAAATTTTTATATTTTATCATATATGTGAGAACACTTGCAATACCCAGTCCTCATCAGCCATCAACTAGGAATGATGTCACAGTTTTGGTGGCCACCTCCAGCAGCTTTTGCCACTGGACAGGGTATGAAGACAGAGCAAATGTTCCTCTTTGTAGCTTAAATTCATAATGATGTTAAATGCATTTGTTTTCAGTTCTATATGAACGTAACTTACATTCATCATTGTCACAAATACTAGCTAGTATTCAGTTTAACAATTTTCAAACAAAAAAATCTTATTTGCATTTGAATTCTACTTGACATTTGCCACTGGTTGAATAGATCTAACATTACCAGAAAGCCAGAGTGGGCATGGCCAATAAAAAAAGAATGGAGACAATAGAAATAGTCCAATTAAAAGACAAAAAAAATGAAATTGGCATTTATTTAATGTTTATTTCATTAAAGAACATTTTGAAACATTAAAACTAATTTGAATTTCTGAAATTTAAAAAAATCCTTTGAACTCTTGACCCTCGGATCCAAGATATCTGAGCTTGCAAAATTCATTAAATAAATTAATCACAAAACACATTCAGTCTTTGTTTCAGAGCACCAATGTCTTTATTTAAAGATGTCTCACCCCTCAATTAAAATAGAGATAGTCAATAGTTACAATATTAAGTCTTCTGAATATATGAATTGATCTTCCTGAGTCTGAAATATCAGACTACAATTATAGGAGAATATCACTAAGCTTGAAATATCAAGCTTTTTAGTCCTGGTTAAAAGTGCTATAAAGGTAACCCAAAGACAATATTTTTTACACCTTATTTTTAATAAACAGGGCAAGTTTTGGCCTATTTACCAAAACTTTCTCATTCTTTAATGATACCTTCATAATCCTAAATAAGATCTAAAAATGTTCATCTTTGGGTTACTTTTATCACACTTTTAACCTAAATGATGTAATGTACAGGGAACAATGAGTAAATTGCCATCATTTTAAATTATCAATTTTCCCATGGACTTTTTTTGTTTCAGGTTTTGTCTACTGTGCAACAAACTAGATTTAGTTGAGCACTGTCTATGAGTAATGGTGATTACGAAGGTACAGCAGCTCAGAAGCCTCACACTGATCGTTTTGATATGAAAAGAACTCCCAAATTTGTTAATGAGATCTCAGCTATGATTGATAACAATCCCAGCAAGTCAATCAGGTCTATAGCCAGGGACATGTAAGTGTCTGAGTCTTTTATCAGATAGGTAATACATAAAGACATTTGGTATTTCACATAAATGATGAGAAAGAGCCACTTTTTATCATAAGCCATGAAAGACAAGAGGAAAAACAGTGCTGCAAAGATTTGAACGAGCTCAAGCATACCTTCCAACCAAAAATGCTTTAGTTTTTCTCAAACGAGAAAAAATTTGGGCAAAATCAGATGGTCAACTCACAGATCAACCTTTGGCTTTCTCTATACCAATAGTACACATCATGGTGTTTGGGATGGTCACTAGCGATGGTGATATCATGCCTCTATTCATCTTCCCACATGGTCTCAGATTCAACAGAGAAGCCTACATCAAGTGCCTGGAGAAGATAGTACTTCCCTTGATCAAGAGTGTAGGTACTGAAAGCAACAGGATTCTATGCCATGCCACACAAGCAGGTGAACCCAGTGTTGGCCGTCAGTGCAACACTAAAGATGAACTGAAGGTAAAGATAACTGAAGTATTTACCAATTTAAACAAGAACCCAATTGAAAAGGCTTGTTGGAGATATAGAAGTCATCTGGAGGCCATGGTTCAAGCCAATAGCAATTTCTTTGAATAAATTTATTCTATAGTATTTCAAGATATTTTTATGTAATTTTGGTAGATATATTTGATAAAGTGAGATGTCAGTGTTATTTTCTTTTTTTGTGTAATTTAGATGACAATTTACACATCACACCCTGTATAATAAAATTGAGTTCAGAGGGTTAAAAATTTCTTTCCTCAATATTGCAAATCTCTTTTAAATAAAATTAAATTGAATTTCAATTAAAATGTTAAGTACT
Source organism: Sepioteuthis lessoniana (assembly GCA_963585895.1). Lineage (NCBI taxonomy): Eukaryota > Metazoa > Mollusca > Cephalopoda > Myopsida > Loliginidae > Sepioteuthis > Sepioteuthis lessoniana. The sequence goes on along the minus strand of OY757926.1, from coordinate 91,065,292 downwards.
TAAACATGTATTTCTTTCAAAATTTATATAAGAATTTAAAAACCATTTGTATACATTTGAAACTAAGTGATCAAGCTCTTTCCTTTAAAATACTGATTTTTCCACTCTTCATCAATACATTCTGCTTCTAATATTGCTTATGACTTTTCCCTATTTCCTTTATATACATTTACAGCTTCCCTCTTCTCTCTGTTTATAGCAACTAATTTTCATCTTTTTTAATTTTTTCAGTCACCAGCTTTGACTTTGATTAGTCATGCAACATCACCTGGAGTGTCTTTAAAGGAAATCAATTTAGAAAACAAAGCCAAGAGTCAGGATAAAATAAAACAAGCAGGATATGGTTTGTAAACTAATTGTTTATTCTCAGCATCCATTTTGTTTTCTTAGACAGATAGATTACTTTATGACATTTAACAATAAACTATTTTAGATTAGCAAATTCTCTTAAAACATCATTGACTTTGTTTAAAATATCCATTTATAGCTTTCAATGTTAAACTATTCTTATCATAGTTGCAGTATTTATCACATGATCAGTTTAATGTCCTGGCCCAAGCCTGTATTTGCAGACATGGACAGAAATTGCCTGGCTCCTAAAACAAAAGGCGTCAGACTACTTGACCCACACTACTAAGATGTAAGACTATTTGACTCAGAGTTCAAACTTCCAGGACCTGGCTTGTCTCATCTTTTTGTTGTATCTTGCCCAAAGGCAATAACTCTGCTGAAGGAGATAAACACATTACACTCTAATCCTAGCTAAAAGACCAAGGAGTTTGGCTCTGTGTTTTGTTTGACAGGTTTTGTTATTTTTTGTTGATTGAAGTATTCCCCCACCCCACATCTTTTTTTTTTTTTTTTTTTTTTTTTTTTAGCTATTTATCTTCCTACATTCTTTTGTCTATTTTTTTCAACTGACAATATCTATTGAACATTAAAAAATCACACTTGCATTTGAATTCTAATGAACATTTGACACTAGCTACTGACAGTTGAAAAAAATCTAACACCACCAAAAGGCCAGTGTACACAGCTAAAATGTAAAAAAAAAAGGGGAAAAAAAAAAAAAAAAAAAATATATATATATATATATATATATATATATATATATATATATATATATATATATATATATATATGCAAGGGAAATAAGTCCAATTAACAAAAAAATAAAATAAAGGCCACTTATACTTACCGCTTCTCAAATGTTATTGCTTTTTAAATGACAATCTAAATGTATTCCCATTGCAATCAGACAAACACTGACCAAGCTAAAATGGAGAAATGTAATTTTTATGGGAATGCTGTTCTTGTTTACTATGTAAAATAAAACAAAAATTGAATCGGTAAAAACATATTTGCTTATATTTATGTAATAGCAGTAAAAAAATCATCAATAAAAGTTAGTATAACTTAGCATAGTTCTGACATAAGACTACAGAAATTGCGCACTTAGTTTGGATTAAACTTACCATACTTATGACTTAGTTTATGAAACAAGCTTGCCATTGTTGTAGCAATTTTTACCTGTTCAATAGACACAGGATAACCAAGCTGTCAGTGAACATTTAAAAAAATCCTTTGTTTTTGGTTCTACCTGAATCTATGATGCAAACCAACTTCTAGTTATAACCAAAATTTGAGAAACACTTTTTGCTTATCTATAAAAGTTTAAGAAGGAAGATGAAAGTTTCCTTTTCAAGAAGCAGCAGATATAAAACAGCAAAAATGTTCTTCCCCTTAAAGCAATACTTATTACAAAAATATTAATTCTATTTAATAATATTGATGTCATGTAAAAGAATGAACTTGATTAACTAATTACACATGTATTTATAAAGCTATCTGGGTAGTCAACTTCAAATGGTGTGATAGTTTACAAGCTAGTCTTGCAGACCAATTGGTATTGAATTTGATCTTCACTAAGTGTCCTATAATTGCAGCTTTGTGCTAAATGTTTAGTTTTGAGTTTGTTTTTCACTATGTGTCCCATATGGCCCTGTGCTAGACAAAAGCAAAGTTTAGTAAATGACTAAAAAAAATTTTTATTTGGTAATATATCAAGCCTTGAAGTTATTGTTGTTCATGCAAAAACAAAAATAAATAACTTTTAGTGACAATATAAAGAAGCAATGAAATCAAAATTGAATATTTTGCATCTTAAATCATTTTTAAATTAATAAGTGTAATTTGACATAGAAAGATTTAGAATATTAACAATGACTTCAACTATTAACAATTTATCTAATAACAAAGCAGAAGAATCTGAAATAACTGTATCTGAGCTCACAAAAAAAGCACATAACACATTCAAGTTTCATTCCAGAGTACAAACATCTTTGTTCAAAACTATCTCATCATTCTATGAAAAGAAAAGCTGTGAACAGTTGGTATATTAATCCTTTCACTAATAGTAATATTTGTATAGTAAAATAACTCAGCCCTAAATATCAAATGTATAGGTTCAAAGTTAAGCATTTAAAAAAATAGCTATAATGAAAGATAACTTCTGACAGATTACGATAATGAGTTTTTATTGTAATGGATCTTAACTGACAGGAATATAATTGGTTCAGTTTTTTTCTGGTGCTCCAAAGATGGTAAAACTTTAGCAAGTTATCTTTTCCTTATATTCAGTCTTAACACAACTCACATTGAACTTACAAACCTAAATAAGACGAATCAGCAGCAACCAATACTTATGACAATTGATGGTGAACTTAATGAAAAAAAATACTGAAATTTCAAAATATTGGTTATTATGTAAAAAGAAAATATCATTATTTAATAGAAAGAATTCTCTGCTGAATTTTTACAGATATTATACAACTTAATTTCTTAGTTTAAGTTGTTATGCAGCTAAAATAATTTTTTAAAATCCTCCATTTGTACTAGAGAGTGACATAATAAGACACACAAGCCATGAATCTTAAATAAGTCTACCACTCATCTTCTTGCTCACATACTTGAACATGTGAGCAGAGGCTGGTTGGTTGCTATTCTTGTCAAATGTCTTAACAATTTAATAAATTTCTGATATTAGATATATTTGTAGACTAATATTGCTCAAAAAATTCTTCTCAATACTAATTATGTAATTCCATATATCTGCTGCTGCTCATCTGAGACAAACTCATCTCACAGGAAGTGTTTTTCCTCTTCTGGCTTTGGTTAGCATCTACAGCTGGTACTGACTGAATATGTGCAAATATGCTTGTTTTCTATAGGGATGTTTCAAGGTGGGGACACAGACTCTTTGCACTTACACCTAACTTCTGTTAGGATACTACTCAAATATTTGAATTCCTGGGTCTGTTTCAACTATTCATGGAAATATCTAAGACCTCATGTTCAGCTGCCATAACTTCTATCTTCAATGTACTGAATTATATGTAATGATAGTTACACAGTGTTCAGCTTGTTTATATATTCCCAAAGTTTCTTCAAATCTTTCTAAATCTAAATCTTGGTAACCATCTACAAAGCCAATTTAGCAATTCCCCCCACCCCATTTAAAAAAAAAGCCTTTGTCATAGATTTTACATATTTGTAGGTAAATCATAATATTGGTAAAAACAGTATTTATAGTCTAAATGAAGCTTTTATCTTCAAGAATAGAAATATTTAGTCACAGATTTTTCTTTTAATTTATTCAAAAAGTTCATTATACTGGTTTGTATTTCATATCTAAATTAAGAGGAATACAATATAGATACAATATTTTTAAAAAATTGTTTAATCACAGCTACAATAATAAAATTTAACATTAATCTTAATTTGCAGGTAATGAAATAATGCCAACAAAATCCTGGCATATACAGGTAGGTGAAAACAGTCAATCACTCCAAACTATTTTCCTTATGATATAGAGAAGTTCCACTACTTTTGAACGTAATAGGTTCCTTAAGATTTGTTAGTTAAATATTTTGAAGATATTTATGTTACTGTACTTTATTTCTAATAGCTTAAGAAAAAATCTAACATACCATACAAATATTTATAACAATATTTTTATATTAACTGAAAGTTAAGATTACTTTTATAAATAAGTAATTTCAACGCTTTCCACCATTATAAAAATTCTTATATTTCTTTACTGGTGTCTCCTCTCACTAATAAACCTTGTTGATTTGTTTTCATCATTAAGGGTTTTTAAGACTATTGTCTTCATCTTTATTATTTCCACAACTTTTTGGCTGATACGTCCTCCAGCCTCTTCAGGTGTTTGTCAAACTCAGGAACCTACACAGAATTTCGAACTACGTCCTTTATTGAATCCACAGGGGTCGCCTGTTCTGATTCCATTAATCATAACTGGGTACAAGTGTTAAGAATTATTGTATTGTTACTCGCCTGCAGTCAGGATTGAACCTGCAACCTCCAAATGATTGTCTCCATAGAAGCTTAGGGAACCAACGCTTATAACAGTTACGCTATGTGTCCTGCTGGACAGTTTAGTGTGAATTTTTGGGACTTATAAACTTCATGTTCTTACTTTGACTAGAATTACTACTATTATGTATGATTTTTTACCTGTGCTCATATTCAGATTTTTTTTTTTATCTAACCTTTTTAATTATTGATTCCTATATTGCATTCATCTCTATACTTGGTCTACTCAACAGGTCACTGTAGCCCAACATATGTGCTGATTCCTTAAGGCATCTAATCCATCAATGTTCTCCATCAATAATTTCAACTTCATCCCAAAAGGGCAGATGGTCTCCCTTTTCCTTCCATATATGGTCCGCCATACCTGACTTTTCAATCTCACCTCATACTACTGCCTTCCGATGTTCTTCTAGCCTTACTTTTAGTGGGTGACCTGTCTCACCTTTGTATATTTTACCACAACTGCAAGGGATGGAGTAAACACAGTTCTTGATCATGTTGAATTCCATTGGTGGCTTAACCCAGAAGAGATACCTCTGGAGAGTTGAACCACTTGTGAATATTGTCCTGATGTCATATGGACTACATATCTTTTGGATACTTTCGGCTAGTCCTTTGACATAGGGCAGACATACTAGGATCATTAAATAAGTTTCCAGACTTTTTGTATGGCCACTTTTATTGATAGTACACACATGAAACTCTAGTCCACTTCGAAGTAATCTCCTCCGGCTGCAATGCACTTGTACTGTTCCAACAACTTCTGGAAGGCCCCATGGAAGTCCTCTTGTGAGTGTATCAATGACCTTCGTCGCAGCCTCTTTCATCTCCTCAATTGCCTCTGAGCTTAGGGAATAACCAAAAGTCACAGAGAGCAAGGTCTGGACTATAGGGAGGATGAGGAACTGTCTTGATGCCCATCTTGGTCAAACAGTCTGTGACAAGGATGGAGTTGTGGACTGGTGCATTGTCCTGTGGAAATGCCACTGACTCGATTTGAAGAGTGCCGGCCTCTTCCGACCGAATCTCTTCCTGAACTCCCTTAAAACCTCAACTTAGTAACCCTAACCCTAACCCTTTGGCCAATCAACTCTGGTGTATTGACTTCTTTACTCTTCCCACACCTCTCATCATCTCTGCTTAAAAACTGATGCTCGATTCATGCAAGATGGTCGAAAAGCAGCCTGAAGCATTCCATACGTTTCTGTGGCATTTTTTTCAAGTTTAAAACAGAATTATATTGCATATCGTTTTTCTAAAGTGTCCTCACGTCCAGATTGCATTTTTGAAATTCACCAGCTGTGACAATCAGGCTTTAGTAGGGTGTATTCCAATTGATGCTGTAGCTGTTCATTTGAACCTGAAATCATAGAAATTGGTCAGTCATCTCATAAGATGTATAGCAATAACATAGTGGATTTTCAAGAGTCTACGACAATTTTAAATGCTTGTACAAAAAAAGTCTGGAAACTTATTGAATGCACCACGTACTGTGGTGAGTTTTCAGGTATTGACCTCTATCCTCCTATCCAGGTTTCTTGAAGCCGATGTTATGCGCTCTGGGTAGTTGTTGCTATGGAGGTTATGTCTCAAATTAATCATTTCTTCTTGATATGCATCAGTATCGCTACTAATGGTTTTTGCTTGATGTTGTAAGCAATGGATTATTCCTTTCTTTACCATGTATGGATGATTGGAGTTAAAATTGAGGTACTGTCCGGTGAAGGTGGGCTTATGATACATAGATGACTTGAATCCTTGCTGTGTGTGTGTTACTAATACAATGAGGAAGGGTAATTTGTTGTTTTGCTCTTTCTGTGTGAATTATATAGATGGTCGGATTGAGTTCACATGATCAAGTAATGTCTGAACATCTTCCTGATGAGGCCAGAGAATGAATGTGTCATCTACGTATATAAGCCACATAAATGGCTTTAGTGATGTAGATCCTAAAGCCATTTCTTCAAAGTATTCCATGTATATGTTGGCCAATACTGGTGACAGTGGCGAACCCATAGCCAGTCCATCTTCTTGTCTCTATATATCAGATCCCATCCCAAAGTAGGTTGTCTCCACACTGAGAGTAAACATTTCTATTTGATTATCTATTGGGATACAAGTGTGTTCTTCCAGCAAGGGATCTGCAGCCAGTTTATCCCATACCACAGTAAGTGTCTCATCAGTAGGTACCTTTGCAAACAAACTCACCATCTAGTTAGAATGAATGGAAACATTACTGATTCTCTTCACAAAATGGGCTGAGTTTTTAACATATGATGAGGACTTACCAGTTAGTGGGTAGATGATCTCCACAAGGAAGTGGCTCAATGGGTGATATGCTGAACCTCGGTTGCTGACAATGGGTCTCAATGGAATACCATCCTTATGAATTTTTGGAAGGCAATATATGTGTGGTAGCTTACTGTAATGTTGAATTAGCTGTGTGTATTTTGTTTGTGGTATGAGATCTTTCTTCTTACCAAGGATCTATGACAGCTTCCTTTCTGTCTTCAGGGTCAGGTCCTTTACTTTACAATAGCCACTATTGCCAATCAAGTCCACCAGTTTGTTGAAGTATTCCACCCTATCCATTACCACGGTAGCATTGCCTTTGTCAGCTGGGAGGATTATGATACTGTTATCATCCTGTAGCAATTTGATGGCTTGTCTCTGTGCTTTTGAGATGTTTGGTTTCAGAGGCTTTGATTTCTCAAGTGCTTGTCTCACTTTCCATCTTAGCTCATCAGCCCTAGCCTTGGGAATTTTTAAGGTTGCATCCTCGATTGGGGCTCTTGAGATCTAAGTAAGGAATCTGCTTGATGGCAGTGGGGAAGTTGAGACCTTTGTTTAGCACTGACTTACAATACTGGAATTCTTAACACTTGTACCTGGTTATGGTTAACAGAATCAGAACAGGTGACCCCCATGGATTCAATAAAGAATGTAGTTCAAAGTAAGTTCCCGAGTTCGACAAACACCTGAAGAAGACCAGAGTACATATCAGCCAAAACGTTGTGGAAATAACAATAAACATGAAGACAATAGTCCGAAAACCCTTAGTGATAAAAATCATCAAACTTTGTCTCTGAAATTCAGACAACTTGTTGATTTGTTTTTAATATTTCTCATACCCTAATATTTTACTCATTTTGAAGTTTTGCAGCTCAGTCTGAACAATTTACATTGATACTGCTAAGTAGGTAAAGAAAGTTAAATACAACTAAAACATTTTTATCACTAAGGGTTTTCAGACTATTGTCTTCATCTTTAGTGTTATTTCCACAATGTTTCGGCCAATATGTCCTCTGGCCTGCTTTAGGTGTTTGTTGAACTCGGGAACCTTCACAAAACTTCGAACTACATCCTTTATTGAATCTAATGGAAATGTTGACTGTGTGGAGACAACCTACTTCGGGATAGGATCTGATATATACCGGCAAGAAGGACTGGCTATGGGTTCGCCATTGTCGGCTAACATATACATGGAATATTTTGAAGAAATGGCATTAGGATCTACATCACTGAAGTCATCTACGTGACTTAAATACGTAGATGACAAATTCATTCTCTAGCCTCATCAGGAAGATGTTGGGCTACAATGACCTGCTGAGTAGACCAAGTATAGAGTTGAATACAATATGGGAACCAATAATTAAGGCTAGATGAAAAAAAAAAAAAAAAAGAAAGAAATCTGAATATGAGCACAGGTAAAAAAAATCATACATAATAGTAGTAATTCTAGTCAAGTAAGAACATTAAGTCCCAAAAATTCAGCAGGGCACATGGTGTAACGGTTATAAGCGTTGGATCCCTAAGCTTCTATGGCAGACAATCATCTGGAGGTTGCAGGTTCAATCATGACTGCAGGTGAGTAACAATACAAGAATACTCAACACTTGTACCCGGTTATGGCTAACGGAATCAGAACAGGCAACCCCTGTGGATTCAATAAAGGACGCAATTCTGTGAACAAACACCTGAAGAAGGCCGGAGGATGTATCGGCCGAAACGTGAAAATAGCAACAAAGATGAAGACAATAGTCCGAAGGCCCTTAAATGATAAAATCATCAAGCTTTGTCTCAGAAATTTAGACAACGAACTAAAACATTGCATTTCCAAGGTGACACTGAGCAGTCACAGCCATGCTGTTTATTGTTACTGAACTTCCAAACAGGTCTGATGGTTTATAACTTGAATATTTCTAAGGGAAACTATCTGCATATATAAAAAAATATATACATTGAGCCATCCCATTAGTGATACCTAGATTTAGGGTCATAAAATAAAGTATTTTTTTTTTATTAACATGGGTTCTATCCTATTCAATAACTATCCTTCCACAAAAGTCTTTTAGTTAAGTGGAAAAGTAGATCATGATCAGATGGCATAAGACCTAAATAAGGGTGGGTGGGAGGATTTTTAAACATTAGCATATGGTTATACATTATCATGATGGTAGTCAAGCCTTGCAACAGATCAAATTGGCTCTCTTTTCCTCCCAGGTAATGTTTAAAATGCTCTAAACTACAGATAACCAATTCTATCAAACTTGCCTTGGATAGAGATAAAGTTCAAATTGTAGTTTTAGCTTGCATCAAATCAGGAGGAATTTTACAAGTTGTTGCAGATACTGGTGACCTGTTGAGAGAATTGAATTCAGTTAAGCAAATTCTTTACTTGCAGCAGACAAAAGCAGGTCCTTGTTAAACTTGACAGGATGACCAATTTATTATGCAGCTAACCTTTAGAACTGCTGTGACCAATTTGCCCCAGTGGTACTTTTACTGACCTGGGAGAATCTCCTGAATTCCAATCATGGAGGTCAGGCTTCCAAAAGGTTAAGCCTAAAATCCTCCAGCCTATAAACATGCCTTTCTTAAACCATTACATGTCATGTTCATAGACACATCCATCCAGTTAGTAATTAAGTTAAATCATACAGAGATGTCACCAACCATTTGCAAATGTAAAAATATATATCAACATCTACTGCAATCATTTAGATATTTTAGAATTGAAAAAAAAAAAAATAAAAATTATGAGATTCCAAACATTACTTATAAGTTGATTTAAAACAAGTCTTGTTTTAAGTAAATTTTATAATCATTCAATTTGTTTTTGCTTTCAGAGTACCAAATCTATTTACAAGAAATTTTGGGATTTCTAAGTCAAAAATTCAAATGTTAAACTCTCAGTTGAGAAATTATAATTTCTAAAATTACTACCTTACTATTGAAGATTTTCAGGAAAAATATTACAAGACCGAATTCATTAATTTAGCTATATTTCAAGTTTGTTTGCTTCACTAAATAAATATATTTCAAGGTTCCAACTTGTTTATTTGTTTTGTTAGTTTCTTTATTCCTAGCATCAGTAACTTTTTTTTTTCTACATATGTACAGAAATTCACTGGGAAGTGATTTTATGTTACAAGTTGCCCTTTTTCTTTTTTTTTTTTTAAATTGTTTTCTTCCTCCAATCAAAACTGCATCATTCTTTTGTAAAGAAAAGAATAAAAAAATAAATAAATAAAAAAAAATTCTCAAAATAAATCACACAAGCATTGCTCTTCAGAATGCATGCAACTATTTCTACAGAAATGTTGCTGCAAATCTTCAAAAATTCTAATCATCAGGTCATAATAAAATATTTATTTCTTTTATATATTACATTATCACAATTTCTAACAAGTGTACAAACAGAACATATCTTAAAATTCATTTTAAAAATATTGAGAATTTTATTAATACATTCACACTTTAAAATCCAATTATTTTACTAATAAAAAAAAAAAAAAAAAAATTTAAAAAAAAAATCTTTGAGTGACTTTTTACATTATTCAAATAAATTGAAATATACAGGTAATTCTGCAATCGTTTCTGTATTCATGACTAAAATTTGAACCCTCAGTACATTTTATTTGAAGTAGCCTTAAAAAAGTTACAATATTAAAATTTGAATGGTAAGGATTAAAGTACTTTAAATACCGACAACCTGAGTAAAACAGACTATAAGTATCTAATCTTTCAGGTAAGAACTCTTAATCCAGGTTAAATGAAATTTAGTGTATCATCCTCCTTAACATAGCATCTTAGATGGAACCTCTTCTATTGTATTATTACTAAACCAAATCAATACTTATGTGCTTTAAGAGAGAAAGAAATTAAGACTAGTGTTCTATAAGAAACTAAATTCTAGCAAACAATATTCCAAAGAGGTAGTTATTCAATTCTATTACAATTTAAAAGACTATAACATTTTATTAGCCCCTACAATAAACCTCAAATAATACCAATGTTCTCTCACTCATACCGATTGTATTAATTGATGAACATTAAATACTTTAGTCCTCTTTATATTTGAAAGGACCTGATATAAATAATGCTAGGTTGAAAATAAAAACAAAACTGAATAGCAGTGTGTTTGGTCATCACAATGCCAAACATCAATCCAAAAGTTGTTCTGGCAATCAGCAGAATGAATATGTACAACAGTTGCAAATTTCCAAGTTGGTTTAAATGCTCTTGAAGTTCATCTGAGGGATTCTGCTTTTTACTGGGGAAGGCATTTTTAACCTAAAAGAGAAAAGTTTAAAATGAAATACAATAATAACAAAGGAGGTTAGATTATTCAAGGTATAGTTTCTTGAATTGTCACTATGCTGTAAACAATAGTTCTGAGATTAACTTTTCCTTGTATATCTGTAAGACTTTTAGGATAATGTATAAAACCAAATAGCTGATTGAAATCAATTCAGCCATTCTAAAGCAGCATTGATATTAGCTTATTTTCAAACAGCAGATTTTTTTTAATGTGCTTCAGTACTGACAGCTTTAATAGGAAAATTAAGATAGATATATACTTCTTTGTAACAGCTAAGATTATTATTATCTTAAGCCTTGGACATTGTTAAATTGATTGACTTTAACAAGGTTTAAACAGTTTCCCCAAAAGCAGAAACCATTAATGTAAAATAATTCTAGTTGACAGGTAGTGACCTTTAAAGACAGTTGAAGGATTGTAATGTCAGGTGACTAAAATTCTAGAACTTAGATTTCAAATTTAAATTAATTAACCCAGAACTGCTGAACTTCCATTTTCTATCTATCTATCTATGGTCTCAGCAGCTCGTGACTTTCATACCTGTCAATAATATTTAGAAAAGTGTACACAAAAAGAGTTTTTTTATTTTTATTCATCAGCAGTAAAGAACATGGAACAGCATAGAGCAGTGAAGTAGAGAACAAGGTGACTATACAGTAATTGAAGCTTTTATACTCACTTGGATTTACCAGCAAAAGGCAAATTAGACTCCTTCATTTCAAAAGCTGAAAAGAACAAAAATGAATCAAAACTCTAAATTCACAAAACACATACATTGCATTATATTAAGAAAAGATAAAAGCAGCCAAATAATAAACCTCAGAGAAAATGAATTTTCTATTCATTTAAGATATTCTGATGACATACTTATGAAAGTTATATTGGTCTTTGACTAATTTTTATACTCCATAATAGTTAATAAATAGAATTAAACAAGTAATGATTAAGAACATGTGAATTTAATGATAGTATCTTAAAATTTGTGACCTGCATAGATGCATTTATTTCTCAAAGTTTAATAACTGAACAAATACAAGCCATTCTAGATTGACTAAAAGGGTGATTTCTTAAAGTGCTGGGGTGGTATCATGTAAAGTGGGGGGGGGGGTGAAAGAAAGTATTGTTAATAAGTGTTGTAAGAGAGACAATTTCTCCAAGAAAGTTGAACTTATCCAACAAAATACATAAAAGATAGAGATTAGACAAGATTAGTTGTTGAAGAACTGTGTGTTTGATTCTACTTATATTTCCTTGTACCAAAAGGTAATAAACCCATTTGTTAACAGTTTCTAGATTCAATATTGTTTATTAATAAACTCAATCACAACAATAAGTAATATTAAATGGTTAGGTTACAAATTTTAGCAGAAATATAAAAATTAGGGTCAAAAGAATTCTTTAAGGCAAATGTTGGAGATGGGATTATGTAAAGAATTTTAGAAAGAGAAAAATCATTTTTGTTAAACTTTTTAACCTAAAATAATTAAGGACACCTAGGTTAAAATCAGCAACGAGTTCCAATTGGCTGAAAAGGACTCAAACAGGAAAGCCATTAAGAGTGGGCATGAGGTAGAAAACAGAAAAAGGAGTGAGTTGGCAGCCAGATGTGATGAGGTAAAGACAGTCAGTTGAAGATCAGACATGACAATGTGAAGAAAGCCAGAAGTTGTGGCTCCAATTTTTGAGTGAGCTCCAAAAAAGTGATCTCCCATCAGATCGAAACAAGCACGGTTAGAACTACTATAGAAAACATGAAAAAAATTCAAGGTCTGTCTCATCTCATGACATTTTGTTTCTCTTTGTTTAGCTAATGCAGTCAACCAAGTTTTCATATGCTGTTTCTCTCCTGACAACTACTAAAAAGTGTAGCAGCAAATAAACTTTTGTATTAGCAAACTAAGACAGGGTTTTTGTGTGTTCATTGCCTTTACTCGTGGCGAGGTTAAACCTGTTCGCCACCTGGTGATACAAATGTCTGGGCATAGTAGCAGTACAAGTGTCTATTGAGACCGTACCAGCACAAGCTTCCTTCTTAACATTGTAGCATTGCAAACTTCTATTTGTACCGTGTAATGTTCCGACCACCCTATTTGATGCTATAACCAATCCACATGACAGGGTAGTTCAAACCTGGGTCAGATAAATACAAAGTGGAGGGAGAGAAAAAAAAAAAAAAAAAAAAAAAAAAAAAAAAAAAAAAAAAAAAGAAAAACACACAGGAAAGAAAGACAAAGTAAAAGATAGAAGAAAAAGGAAGAGAAAGAAAATATAAGAACAGACAGACAAAAAAAAAACACAAGACAAACTAAAGGAAACAAACGTGGTCTAACAGAAGAAAAATGAAAAAAAAAATAGACGCCCAGACAGTTAAGAGATATAATAGAAACAACCCATTGGTTTGTAAAAGACATAAAAGCAGAGAGAAAGAAGAGGTGACAGCGTCAAAGATGAAATAACTACACAGAAGAAATGACAGAAGAAAAGCAGAAAGAGGAAAACACAAAGTACATGAAAGGGAAAAGAAAAAAGACAGAATAAGAATCAAAAGAAAAATAGAAAACCACATGCTGAAGAAAAGATTAAAAAAAAAAAAAAAAAAAAAAAAAAAGCCCCAAGGACACCAATTAGAATTAGATAAGTGCACTTCTGTTTAATTTTTTTTCCTTGGTTAATTCAAGCTTTGTAGTCCGAGACTGAGATTTAAAATAAGATGAAAGAAAAGCTAAACATAAGACAAAAAAATCATAGATGACAGAGGAAAGATTAGGAAATGTATTTTTTTTTTTTAAAGCTTTGTTCAGTCCAATACAATTTCAAGCCTGACTATTCGAGATTTCATCCTAGTTGTGTTTGGGATTTTGTGCGGATAAACAGTAATAAGATAGAGTGCTCTACTGTTCTATGAGAACAGAACCATGTTGGAAAGTGACCCATAGAAATTAGACAAGACAATTTTTCGTAAGGCTTCGGAAGCCTGCATTTTCCGAGTTCTGATGAAGTAAAGAAATAAATAACAGGAACCTTGCTCCGCTTATTTGAAGGCAGTGAAATCTGTTCCACTTGTTTTAAGGTAGTGAAGGGGGGGGGGTCAACTTGTGGGCAATTTCTCTAGGTTTTGTTTTGGTCTTGGATGATTTCTTAGACTTGAATGTTAGCAATGAGATGAACAAATGGATTTAGGAAAGAAGAGATGTCAGTACTGACAGGAAAAGGTCCCTAAAAAAAAATCTCATTGGTGAGCAGGTAGAGGGATTGTGGGGAAGAAAGATGGTCCTGCATGCAGGGCAGGTTTGTGTTTATACATATAACTGTTAGAGTGAATTATAAACTTACAGCACAAATATACAGGCTTGTGGAAAGAGAAAGAAAAGTAATTTACAAGCACAAAAATAAACAAACTTAGTTTGGGCAAAATAAAAATAAAAAGTGGAGGGAGAAAACTATTAAATTTAGAGACAAAGAAAAAGACGGAAAACATAGGAGTTGGTGGCCAGACACAAAGGTAAAGACAGTCAATTAAAGACCAAACAACAATGTGAAGACATCCAAAAGTAGCAGCCCACCCATTTTGAGGTGAACTCTGAAAAAGGGGTCCCACACAAGTAGAAGTTAATATTATAAACTATTTGTGGTGTTTAATGTTACAACAGTCCATTTGGTGTGTAACAGTACAACTTGACAGTCATGTCACCCTAGAAAAATTAGACAAGCTTCAATATATCTTACCTTTGCCCAAAGTTGGTAAAGCTTTCAATGGACCTTTATTTGGAATTCTTGACTGTGGCATTAATTTTCCTGTATCTGCTTTGGGTCGATTAGATTGGAGTTTACTGGGAAGAACAAGACGAGTTTTGGATACATCTGTATTACCATTTAAACTGGATTCCTACAAACAAAAATAAAAAATGAACAGTACCTATTTAAAGTTTTTGAGGTGTTAAAACTGGGTTATATGAAAATTTCCTATTCTAAATATTCACAAAAACTTTATTCAAGTCAATTAAGATTTAATGATTGTATGATAAGGCCTCATTTATCTGACTTGTCTCGATCACTAAAACAAATTATTTTCATATTTACAATTAAAAATATGAAACTAAATTAATTTTCAAAGATAAAAAAGAGGAGAAACTGTGAGGTATTAGGTAACTGAACAAAGATGAACTTTGATCTTTTCTGTACAATTTAAACTTTAGGATTTGTTTAATCTTTATTGATTTTATTTTTAAGCTTACAGCTCGTTTGCCAGATCCAATTCTACTAAGTGGTGGAGTAGATAAGAGACATTTCCGTTTGGGTCCTAAGACTGGAGATTGTTTCTCGAGCTGTTCCTGTCAGTAAAATGAAAAAAAATTAAGAACAAGATTTAAAAGACATTTTTCCATATATTAAGAAAAAAAAACAAAACGTGAGACTATCAATAATGAGGAACTAAATCAGTTAAATATTAAGAAAAAAATCCCCCCCCACAAGATACATTATGTAGTGCAGTTTATTTCTCAAGAATTAGACCAATTTAGTGCATGCATTCAAGTTTATGTATAAATATATACAGAAACACAGAAATATACAAATATACACACACACACTTATATATTTAATGACCCCTCTGCCCAGGCAGGATGTAACACAGGGTCAATTTTTAACCAGAGTTTAACAGGTTTGGATTCAGAGTATTCTTTAGCCTAGACTGGTTGTCTAACCAAGGCTTAAGAACCCAGTTTGCCCTACTATTTACCCATAGGTAAAAGGAGAGAGAATAAGAGGATTCATACCTTTCGCAAGGGTATTAGTGCTTTGTGAAGTGCTATCAGCTTTGTCCAGGATTTGAACTCATTTCACCATGTCCATTTCCTATGACAATAACCATTACACCACAGGCACCTCCTGACACTGACTAACTCACACAAAGTTGGACCCTGGGAATAAAAAATAATAGGAAATACACCTGGTACCTCAAATAAGCAGTACACAGGTGTCCCCAGAGGAAATGCTACGGAAATTGCGAGAGTGGCATGCTAGAAGGAAGTATGATCACATGCATTGTGTGTATAGAAGAAAAAAAATTCTGCTGGGCTAGAAATTGCTTTATTCATTATAATAGAACATTCTAAATGTATCGTTTTAATAGAAATCTTGCTAGGGATGTGCCAGTTTTACTGGGTTACATATATATAATTTACTTAATTTGCTAGTTATATATGGGCTCCTAAGCTTATCTTCCAATTTTGAAACTTGGAATGTGAACTTTTTACTTCAAAGAGCATTGGGGGTGGGGGATGGGAATTAATTTTTGTTAAACAAAATGGTATATTATTTTTATACCAAGCAACATCAGGTTTTATATATTTCTAGATTCATTTGATTAGCATGCAACAATACACACAAGAACTGACAATTAGTGGATTTAGAGTAACTGACCTTTTTTAGAAGAGGCTTTTGGGGTGAAATTTTCAGAGACTTCCGTGTGAGTTTAGTTGGTACGATAAGGCTGCTCTTTATTTTTTTTGGTGGAACCACTGATTTCTCCTCAAACTTCACCATACCATGATTATCTTTCTGCAAGGTAGATGCTGACACATTAAAATTCAAATTTGGATTTTTCAGGGTGAAATTGGTTTTGGATGATTGAAGATGATACATGGAAGTCTTGGGTATGATGCTGGATTTAATGGTGGGCATTTGACGTTTATTCGATTGGAAACTACTGACCACAGTGGTTTTGCTTGGAGGTTCGGACCTCTGATGAGTAGGGGTCTTGTTGACAGATGCCAGTGTCCTTTTTCTAGAAGGAAGGGTTTTTTTAAGTCCTTCACAAGATTTTTCATTAATTGTTGATTTATTGACCGATGAGGAGGTTAAAGAACTTGATTTTTCAAGTGGAGATTTCTTTTTTAAAGTGGTTCCTTCAACTTGAAGGGAAGACTTATTGAGAGAATCATCAATGGAAGCATCGACCGTGAATGATGCATTTAGTGTAGATTTTTCTAGAGTAAACGATTCATTCAGAACAGTCTTTTTATTCAACACTTCTGCAGTCTGTAAGCCTTCCACTGTAAAGGATTCATTTGCAGTAGACTTTTCAAGCATTACTTCTCCAAGGTAAGATTTATTTATCGTAAAAGATTCATTCATACTTGGCTGTATATTCACAGATTGATTCAGATGTGATGTGTCTATAGTAAAAGATTCATTTAAGACTGGCTTTTCATTCACCACTTGATTCACAGACTCATTTAGTGTAAAGGATTTGTTTAAAGGAATCTTTCCTATCATAGATTTACGATTAGATGAATCATCCATAGTAAATGATTCATTTAAGACTGGCTTTTCATTCACCACTTGATTCACAGACTCATTTAGTGTAAAGGATTTGTTTAAAGGAATCTTTCCTATCATAGATTTACGATTAGATGAATCATCCATAGTAAATGATTCATTTAAGACTGGCTTTTCATTCACCACATCCTGATTCACAGACTCTTTTGGAGTAGAGGATTCATTTAAAGGAATCTTTCCAATCATAGATTTGCGACTGGAGGAATCATTCATAGTAAATGATTCATTGAAATTGGACTTTCCATTCATAGAAATTCTGACAATCGACTTGTTTATGGTAAAGGATTCATTCAAAGCCGGTTTTCCTCCTGCAGAATCACATGCATAAGATTTATTTATTGTAAAAGATTCATTTAAAGCAGGTTTTTCATCAAAAGAATCTCTGTATTGGGATTTATTTATGGTAAGAGATTCATTTAATGTTGGTTTCTCTGCTGTTTCATGAGAGGATTTCACATTCTCTAAATTTGATGCTGGTGGTGTGGCTATTCCCAACATTGCCTCAGAATTTTTGTCAATAGTAAAGGACACATTTAGTATGCTTTGTCGAGGAGGCTTCAATTTAGGTTCACAAACTTCACTGCTTCTCTCTTTATTGCTCTTATATGAAGCCTTGCTTTCTTTTGCTTTTGAACTAGAAACAGTTGGACATAAAAGAGAAGGAAGTAAGCTGCTACCTTCATCCAATTTAAAAGTTTTTGATCTGATCCTAGTCTTTGTCACTGCATCTAAACTCACCCTGGCATTCATACCAAGAGACTCTCTCACAGTTTTTTCATGTTTTACATCAGGACTTAATAATAGAACATCCCATGCTTCATCTGTGAGGAGAGGAGTATCCTTATTGTTAAAGTATGGGTTGAGACATTGGTGCTTCTGCGGAGAATGTTCAACATCATCGAAATTAAGACACATTGGGTTGACCAATCCCAATTGGTCATAAATGGCCTGATCAGTGGATGCGTCCAGTTTAGAAGCAGCAAGCTTCTGGATGCTTTGAGGAGTGATGATCCCTGGAGATGGTTTGATAATGCTCCTGTTTGTTATATCTTGCAAGGGAGAAACTTTATAAGGTGAATTTGAAATCAACTGCATTTTTCGTTTGGATCTTGTGTTCATGGCTGGACTGGATGTAACTGGCAAACTCTGCTTAATGTTGTGACTGTTTGGGACTGTGACAACAACAGGGGTACTGCTGCTATTATTATTCTGCTTGGCTTCCCTTAATAAGGAGACCATTAAGTCAGCCTGTTCCTTCATGTGAGCCCATTGATCATCTGTCAATTCTGGAATGGCAGTGATATTACAAGGGTCATTTACTATGGCAGATTGATACTTTTCTTTGAAGCAAACATCATCAATAAACACTTCATCCTCATCACTGAAAAGAAAGGAAAAGTCAACAATCAATTTAGCATAACATCAAATATACAATTATTTTTATATTTTTCACATAACCATCAACAGTCAAAATAGATGACAACCTAGTTTCTTTAATTGATGGCCCAATTCTAATGTTTCTCAGTAGATACACATTGAAATGTTGGTAAATTATAAAAAGCGTGAGTGTGTGTGTGTATATATATATATATATATATATATATATATAAGGGGCGGAGACAGGACTAGTGCTACTCGTGCCCGGCACGACCAATAACTCAGTCAATGTTATTCAAAATGGATTAAAAATCATCCATTAATTTCAAGCAAACATACTTAGTCTGATCTCAATTAAATTACGTATCTATTCAAGTTTCGATAACTAAGTAGCCAAAAGTTCATAAATATATTTGGGAATAATACAATGATGCTGTTTTGAACGGATGGTCTTTGTCCGGCCACTGTCAGATTCATTGAACATCCCATAAAATCGGCTATAATGTTGAACACGCGCAATCCGTGCCCAGTACTAGACCCTTATAATAACAGTAATGTTAGAGAAATCCGCTTTTGGCTGTAGCCAATAGCAAGAGCAACTCAAAACACCTTGCTCAAAAATATTAGCACATTGTGACTGCTGACAGCTGTCTCGGGAAGAGGGAGAGGGACCGAGAGAAAGAGAGAGAGAGAGAGAGGGGGGGATAGCAGATTATAGCCGTTGCCAACGTCATCGCTATGGTAAATGTTGGTTAAACAGCGTGTTTTAATTTGTTTTTTCACTAACAGATCTCTATTTCTTTAATGAATGTTGCATATATTACATTCTGTAACTAAAATTTGTTTATTTGAATACATTTTCAACAAATAATCTTTATTTTAAGCGAAATTGAAACTACTAGCTGTGTGTGTATATTGTCATCAGTTTCTTTATTCTAATAAACATATTTTTCTCATCATAGTAATGAACATCTTCTCTTTTCTTCTATACTTTTGAAAGGAAAAAAATTATCTTATCTACTGTATTAACAAGACTACAAATTATATAGTATCTTGATTGTTTACAAAAAAAAAAAAAAAAAAAAAAACACCATACAAGGTACGTTTGTCAATCTGTGCTATACAATGGAGAATCACGCAATAGCAACTATGATGACTTACTTTGGGTCCACAGACCATGGGTTGGGAACTGAAGTTGACAGAGGGCGGGGGAACGAGTAGCAAAAATAGGCTAGAGTCGCCACTGAAATATATATATATATATATATAAAAAATATAAAACACATACATACACAAAGTGAGGAAACTACATTTTACCAAACACATTAAATCAAATTTCAAAATATTTCTACTTCATAAAACAAGATTTATACAGTAGTACGTCTTAGCATTTAGCCTGAGAAATGGAAATTCACCAAATCTAGTCCCATACTGATCATTCCTCTATCAATACCGACCACAATGTTCTAAAAAGAAAAAGGTTGGACTAATTGCTCAATGCATGAAAGGGCAATACTCATAGTTAAGCTAGAAACATGCTTGAAAATTTATTTGGTAGTATGCAAAGTCCTATTCAAACAACGTCAATTTGTTTTATGGCAGTATTGAGTAAACCGTGTTCACGAGTCATAAGTAGTAAATCTGAATTATCTTACTCCAGTAAGGTATGACTACTAATTTTTTTAACCACAAAAAAGTATTTGAACTACTCTAACTTTTGACTTTGCTGGCCAACAAAAATATTTCAACATCCAATGACATAAAGAGAAAACATTCACTTATTTTTACTTTGGTTTGGTTTTTTTGTTTATTGGCATATCAACTTTCATGGGTTATCTAATGTCAAAGCCATTGCTGTAGAAGAACAGCAGTGATACTATTTAACCTCCTTGCTGGGGAGATAAGGGGCAGGGTTCATACCTTTCCCAAAAGGTCTGAATAGTAAGAATGAAGTTTGAACTCGCTTACTTAGAAGCTGCCGTCCAACACTTTAGCCATTATGCCACAACAACTCCCTTTGATTATACTTTGAAAACTACTATGATACAATAGGTAAAAACTTTATTATCTTAACTAAGTCTTTGCTTGGGTATATTTTATGCAGGGACATTTTGAATTGAAGTTAAGGCAAGGTTAGGCCTAGAAAAAAAAGTTGTTTGTTGGGGTTTATGGCAAATATTGTTAATACATATCAAATATAGGATTTGTAAATGAATCGTTAGCAGGTAACATTTTAAACAAGCCAGAGCTCATTTGTTTGCACACAGTTAAATAGTTCTATTTGACCTATAGATGAGACCATAACATCTACTACTACTCTATGTCAGTGAGTGGACTTTAGAGTAATGGCAAAGAAGGGATACTCCACATTTCCCAGAAGTAGAGCCTTACCATCAGATGGCTAAATGTCATATCCAGAACACACATTGAGAGGGAGATCAGCAGCCCTAGCTGACTGGGCTGAGTAATAATCAGTAAGAATATTTGGCATTAGATATTTGCACACAAATTATTTATATGTATATGATAAATATATGGTTATGAATATGAAATGTCTGCTGTAGAAGCATGAAGTATTCATTTGATAAATAAAAAGGATAAATGGTAAAAATGGTGAGAGGACTGAAATTCACCCCACCCCCCACTTTCCATACAGCCCAATTTTGGCACCACTAGACTTGTGGGTTTTTTCTCCACAAAATTAATAGAAGTATTCAAAAGGTCATAATCATGAAGTTATTGTGCAAAATTGAATCCCAAAGTAAACTAAACTATTTTTATAAACAGAAAACTCAAGATAAAAAAAATTTAGCACTAATAGTAACTATAAAGAGAAGAAAAAAAAAAACCTTTAAGAGAAATAAACTTACTTCATTTTGATACTATTTTCAATATTTCATCTTGCCTAAAACTTGTTTTATAAGATTGGCGATGTTATCTATCAAATCAACTTTTATAGTGATGATTGAAATGACATTCTTAGAAGTCAAATAATTCAAAAGCAATATTCAACATGTTCCACAATAACATTTAAGTTTTGAACAATTCAGAAATAAAATAGACCCAATGTTACCCAGCAGCTCTGAATTACTTGGGTACATTTTCTAATCCTTGAATATTGCAGAAGTATTTTACGAGTATTGAGAATTATAGAACTAACAAAAGTTAAAGAGGAAGGAAAGTATCTAAAGCTTTCTGTCCTGTCAGCAGGACTTAAAATATACAGACTGTATCACCTGAAGAGAAATACACCCCCCCCCCTCACAAAAGGACATCTGATGGTGAAGCTCCAGTTCTGGAGGACTGGGAAGTGTGGAGTACCCACTTCATTGCCATTACTCCCAGGGAGTGGAGCATTGCAATATAATTAAGGATGATACTTAATTACATTAAGTAGTTATTTTATTTGTATTGGTAAAATTGTAAGTTGGTTAGAAAACTTTGAATATAAGTG
This sequence comes from Sepioteuthis lessoniana, assembly GCA_963585895.1. NCBI lineage: Eukaryota > Metazoa > Mollusca > Cephalopoda > Myopsida > Loliginidae > Sepioteuthis > Sepioteuthis lessoniana. The sequence goes on along the minus strand of OY757926.1, from coordinate 91,043,123 downwards.
TATTTTGTATTCAAAAGGTAAAGGCATTAAGTGCTTCCGTTTTTAAAGGTCAGGACTTGCATATGTGCACATGTCATACACGCATCAGCTTTGTCATAATAGGGTTGTTTTGAGCTCAGGATGTATTGAAATTATTTACAGAGTCACTAACTAGGTGCCCAGTGATTGGATGAAAAACAGCCAATCACAGGCTACCTCTTTTTAGATTTTCTCCAAATCCCTATGAGGGCGTTTCTTACGAACATCCTTCCTCTTTTGCTTGTGCGATTCCTCAGAATCATGACATGCCTGCCCGTTCTCTCAGTCTTCTAGACGCCAATACACGCTTGTGAGGATTTTTCCAGCAACTGAAGCACAAGAAACAAGGCTCTATTTTCTTCAACCCAACCAAAAGGACACACAGGAAATATAAACTGTTAAAAAGACGCCTTTTACGGAAAAGTTTCCCCACAAACCAACTGTTTGCGAGGACAATATTTTCTTTCCTCTCTTTCTAAGTTTTTATAACGTTTTAAACTGTTGCGTTTCTTTCTTCTTGCCGACGTCGCAATATTGTTACCATATAAAGTTGGGAAAATCCCAATACTTTGCAAACAGTTGTTGATAGCGTTTTACGCTAAGAAAGAACCAGCTGGAATAATTTAACACAAAATAGATTTGTGCAAATTAATTTCAAAACGTGACGTCGCTTGAGGAAAGAGTATACACACCCATATCATTTTGGTGTTTACTACTAGGATTGTAGGGGTTAAGTTTCATCCATTCTTTTGTTTCTGTGTTCTTGATTTGTTCACTTAGCAGCATGAATGACTTTAAGCAGATTAAGGGTGTGAGATCCTTGCTTTTTAATAGGGATTCCTTTAAAAGGAAAATGACTTCTGCCATCAGATTAATGTCGGCAAAAACATTAATAAATAAGATTTGTTTAAAAAAAAAAAAAAAAAAACGAGAAAATCTTATGAATAAATGGTTGACAGAAGTTGACGCAATTAACACAAAAATAAGTGAAGCTTGCGAAAAACCCAACATTGATTTAAAGAAGAAAAAAAAGCGGTATGTTGGAAGACGAACAGTTAGAGGCGGAGTTCACCTACAACATATTTGAAAGGCTCATGGGACTGGAAGAGAATATTTCTAGTTCCAATACCGAGGCCATCCCAGTGCAATACCCACAAGTGCCACTCGCAGCCTCATGCATTTCAGCCCCAAAGTTGCAGGGTGTTAAATTCAGTGGAATACGAGCCGGTAAATTTGAGTTTAAAAATTTCCTGGTTCAATTTGAAAACTGTGTGGACGCCGTACACTCGAGGAAAGCCAAATTGTCGCTTTTAAAAAAGTTTTTTTAATTGGCTACGCGTCTCAGTGTCTCATCTTTCGATAGAAGATGAAAACTTTGAAGTGGCCATTGATTTATTGAAAAAGGAATTTTTGGATATTCGTTTCATTATTGACAAAATTTTTAAACAACTGCTGGGCAGTAGCCCTATATATGACCCAGAGTTTGTCAATATAAAAAGTTTTTTGTCAGAAATTAAAGCTGACCTATGTGAATTAAAAACCTTGTATAATTTGGATTTTTTTTGAAGAGAACACTCCAGATTATGAATTACTCAGCCATATAATTTTTTCAAAATTACCTCAAATTCTTCAAAAAGAACTAATCCAGAAGGTTGACTGTAACTACCCAAAAATCAATCAGATTTTTGATAGTTACAATAAGGTTACAAAAACCTTAAAACAGGTTTTAAAAAATTCTAATTCCCGCCAAACTAATTTTAAGCCGCAAGAAGGGAATTATAATAACAACAATGCAAAGAAAAACATTCCAACATTGGAAAACTTTGCAACAAAATCTAACCAAATTACTCGGCATTGTAGATTTTACAGCATCAATGGGCACACCATGAACCATTGTTCAAAATACTCCTCCCTTGAATCGAGACGTTCTAGGTGTAGGGAGATGGGGTTGTGCCTTTTCTGCACAAGTGTTAGCCATAGAACTGAAGACTGCTATGGCAAAGCAAACAAATTACCTCGAAAATGTGCAAATTGCAAATCCCGAGGCCATGTTACCCCCCTTTGTGATAAAGCAGAAGAGAGTGGAAACAGTTCAACCGCTTCCATGCATGTGTGTACCAACACTGGCACACAAGAGCAGCCCTATATTTTACCGATAGTGGCAATTACTGTTTCTAAAGGGAAGCGAAAATACAAATTGAACTGCCTTTTTGATAAAAGCAGTTAAAGAACTAATTTCTTGGGACAAGTTATTGAAAAATTAGGGTGTTATAAATCCTTCCTCACTCCAGTAGAATGTCGTAAAAACCTTTTAGGGTGTAAAACAAAAAAGTTAAACCTAGTTGTAGTGGGGATTGAAGTAAATAACGGTAATTCCTTGCCCCTACCTGTTCTTATCGATGATGAATTCGATATAAACTTAAGATTCGATAACTTCAAATCCATTAAGAATAATTTACTCAACTTGAATTATAAACTTGCCTTTCTGCACGAGAAAAATGATATTCGTGTACATGGTCTTTTAGGCATCGATGTGATTCAATTCATGAAGAACATCAAAATGGTGGACTGCATGAAGGGCTCTGCTTGGGAGTTTCCTACAGGTATTTCCCCCGTTAGGCAACTGCCAACATTTTTTATATGAAAATCAAAGTACCCCAAAAAAGGTACCGAGTAAAGATTTTCAACGTAATAATCATACCATAGTGTCTAAATTTTCTACATGTTCAGACACTAGGGTAAATTTTGTAACGAACCCGATAAAGAGTTACCCTGATCCTTTTGCTTAAATTTTTGTCGAGAGTCAAGTAGAAAGGAATTTAGAGAAAATATTTGATGTAGATTCTCTGGGTATATCTTCGGAAGATGAGGTTATTTGTGACTATGATCAACATGAAATTATGGAATTTGAAAAATCCATTGAATTCAGAGATAATGCTTATCACGTTAAACTTCCTTGGCATGAGGACAAAATAAAGTCTGTGCCTTCCAATCACAGAGTTGCTCTTTCTGTTTTAAACAGAGTAGTTAACAAGCTCGAGCAACAAAAATTACTTAATGATTATGTTGAGGTATTCCATCAGCAGGAGCGGGAAGGTATCATTGAAAGTTTTGATGTAACACCTGAGGATTTTTCAAAATATATTTGGATACCTCATAGACCTGTTTTCAAGATGGATGAGCAAACTACCACAAAGATTAGACCAGTTTTCAACTGCTCCCTGAAGACTAATGGGAAATATGTTTGAGTTGTTGTTACAATTTAGAGCTAATAAATATGTTATGTTAGCAGATATTCGTAAGGCTTTCCTTATGATTAAAATCGGCTCTATCAAGGACCGTAACTGGTTTTGTTTTTTTTATGAAGGAAGGGAATAGGCTGGTTTGTTTTAGATATACCACACTTATTTTTGGATTTAATGCCAGCCCCTTCATTTTGAATTTTATAATAAAACACCTATGCACGCACGTTTCTGGCCGATAACTGCACTGACATGTTAAAGAAAAATTTCTATGTGGATAACCTAATTAAAACCAGTAATTCTGTTGAAATGTTATCTGAACTATACACAACGGCTAATTATCGCATGGAAAAGGGTCATTTTAACCTTAGATCATGGAATATGAATTGTGAAGAACTTAAAACTTTAATGATAAAAGATCAGAAATTCTTAGAACATGGTTGTCAACTCGAAAAGGTTTTAGGGTATAAAATATTCCACACTAGAAGACACATCAGATTTCAGGGTCACCTATTGACCAGTCTGTTAACACTAAAAGTGGCAAATTGGCCCAAACGGCAAGGGTTTTCGACCCTCTATCTCTGTTTACCTGTTACTATCAGGGGCAAAATGCTCGAGAGATTTGTGGTCTCAAAAATTAGACTGAGATGATATTGTATCAAAAGAATTTCAGAATTTATGGTCTGCCTTATAGTGTGATCTTGCCAAACTGGATTCATTGCAGTTTCCTAGATTTGTAATAAGTGAAGACGGCCTCGCCGATTTTTATATATTTTGTGATGCCTCTAAAGGGGCTTATGGTTTTTCAGTTTATAGCGTGCAAAATAGCGAGTCCCACCTGTTATTTTCTAAAGCTAAGGTGGCTCCTATGACGCCTAAAAGCTTACCTACGCTTGAATTGTTGGCTGTGTTTTTGGCTATCAAGTGTTTACTGCCTCTGTTGAAAGCTTACTCCTGAATTAAGATCAGAGATGTAGTCATATCAGTGGATACACAGGTTGTGTTGTCATGGCTTTTGTCTGACAACATAAAAACCAAAAATCAGTTTGTAAGAAACAGACTAAAAAGACATAAAACAAATGATTGAGGAACTGAAAAAAAAAAAAAAAAAAAAAAAAAAATACATCTTTATCTGTAAATTTCAAATATGTTCCTATTGACCGACTTGCTCACAAGGGGAGTAACCGTTGAAAAATTTCAACAGAGTCTAAGACATTGGACCTTGGGACCTGAATGGCTCAGTAAAAATCCCATAGAATGGCCATCAAGTGAACTTCATTGCCTAAGCTCAAAAAATAAATCCATTGTACAGTCTACTTCATTAAATTACACTGTAGCTAACGTTGAACCTCAACCAGTGATACCTTTTGATAAATACTCGGAGGTTAATAGGTTGATTAATGTTACTAGCAATATATTTAAAATCTGAAATAAACTCTAACATGTGGATCTGGATCCTAGTAGTCGTGCTAAAATTTATTTACTTAAGATAATGCAACAACAAAGCTTTCCCACAGAACTTGCTTACCTTCAATCTCGGCGAGGTAAAGAAGTACCTGAATTATTAAAAAACTTAAACTTATTCCTAGATAAAAGGGAGATAATTAGGACTAAAGGTAGAATAGGAAAAAATCACTACTTATGATTATGAAGTTATCAATCCAGTCTTATTGGCTAAGGATAATAATTTGACTGAACTTATGATTGTGGAACATCACAAAAGATGTAAACATCTGGGAATTCAGTCAACCTGAAACAAAACCTGCCTTTCAAGATTTTGGATACCCAGAGCGAGACAAGCTGTCAAAAAAGTAATGTCTAGGTGCGTCTTGTGCCAAAAATTTAATAATCTTGCATTCAAGTATCCTAAGGTTACTAACCTTCCGAAGCACAGGGTGAATCTCATCAAACCATTTTTACATACTGGGATTGACTCTACTGGACATGTTTGGGTAAAGAATGACGAAGGTGTTAGTAAAATGTACATGCTTATATTTACTTGTCTCAATATTAGAGCAGTACACATTGAGTACCGGACATTGGCCTAGCGGTTAGAATGTTCGCCAATAGCCCGGGAGACCTGGGTTCGATCCCAGATCGAGTCATACCAAAGACTCAAAAAATGGTACTTGATGCCTCCTTGCTTAACACTCAGCATTATAAGGTACGGATCAAGGGTAAAGTGGAGCAATCCAGGGAAAGGAGTAGCGCCTTCCCCTACACCTTGGTGTAGTAAGCTATCGAAAAGGGAGCCTTCGGGTCACCCTCGACTATGGTCACCTACTTTTTTACTTTACACATTGAGTTAGTTAAAGACATGAGCACTCATTTATTCTAGCCCTGATCAGATTTACTAATATACATGGAATCCCATCTCATATTTATGGTGATAATGCCAGATCCTTTATAGCTGGTTGTAATCTTATAGAGGAAGTTTTTGCCTCCTCTGAATTCAATGAACACTTCCAAGTGTATAATATTAAGCACATTAGAATACCTCTATATGCTGCTTGGGTTGGGAGTACATGGGAACGTATGATCAGGACTATTAAATCATGTTTGTATAAAACAATTGGGCGTTCCCATATTAGATATTTTGATCTCCTTACTGTAATTTCGGATGTTCAGAGTGCCATAAACCTCTTACTTATAGATGTTCCTTGCAGTAAAATCCATTGAAGCTCGTGATTCTACAGTAGCGTCCAAAACTAAGGGACAAAATTTTAAAACCTAATATTTATAACTAATAAATAACTGTGAAAATCTGTATATTAACCAGATTCCGAGAGCTTTGGTATCAAAATCATCTGTTGAGCTTGGGAGAACAGTGCAAAGATTTACACGAGGTCAATTTTCACAATCGAATCAATGTCGATGATGTTGTTCTTGTTAAGAATCCTGCCAAGTCTAGACCATTTTGGCTGCTGGGAAGAGTTTTGGAATTAATTGTCGGTGATGACAAAAAGATTTGTTCTGTAAAAGTCAAAAGAAGTGACGGGTCCGTTCAGGTCCATTCTATCAAACTGCTGTATCCTCTAGAACTATCATTAACTCATGCCCACCATCCTAGAATTATTCCGGACTTAAAGGGAGTTGGTGATAGGAAAATTGATGTTGCAAAATCAAAAGTCTCCAATGATGTACCAGATACTAGGGGTGCATCTGTTCCAATAAAACAATGTCCTAAAAATTTAAAAAATAAAAACTCTCCCAATAATCCTTATGTATACTATTAAATTCAGTTTGTTTGAAACTTATGGTCTTCACATACCTTAACTTATAGGGTTCATGTTGCTAAACAAAGAAAACAAAATGTTAATGATATTGTACTTTATGATTGAAGGAATGATTTTTTTTATAGTTCTATTAATGCACCAAAATGAGAATTTCCTTACATAGGAAAATAAATACTACACAAACTTCTCTCAAACTTTGGAGTTCTTTGTTGAAAACAAATCTCCAACCCTTCTATATTCTAATTTGAAGTCCTTAAAAAAAAAAAAAAAAAAAAAAAAAAAAAAAAAAAAAAAAACCCTTTCTGGGAACTTTCTTTGGCTATTTTTGCCTTAAAATTAAGTTTATACAAACTTTCAATTTTGGCTATTTCTACCTTAAAAACAAAACATGCAGCTGTGTGAAAAGATTATGTTGCAATGATTTCATATTGCAATTTTGTTTTGGGAAGAATATTGAAATTATTTAGGGAGTCGCTAACTAGGTGCCCAGTGATTGGATGAAAAACAGCCAATCACAGGCTACCTCTTTTTAGATTTTCTTTAAACCCCTATGAGGGCGTTTCCTCTTTTGCTTGTGCGATTCCTCAGAATCATGACGTGCCTGCCCGTTCTCTCAGTCTTCTAGACACCAATACACGCTTGTGAGGATTTTTCCAGCAACTGAAGCACAAGAAACAAGGCTCTATTTTCTTCAACCCAACCAAAAGGACACAGGAAATATAAACTGTTAAAAGGACACCTTTTACAGAAAAGTTTCCCCACAAACCAACTGTTTGCAAGGACAATATTTTCTTTCCTCTCTTTCTATGTATATGTTTTTATAACATTTTAAACTGTTGCGTTTCTTCTTGTTGACGTCGCAATATTGTTACCATATAAAGTTGGGAAAATCCCAATAGATGGTGACTGGCTTGGGTAATGACATGTGTAAAAGTTAAAGACACATGGTCTTATGATTAGTGGATGAAATAATATATATAAAAAGAAAAGAAATAATATATATAAAGAAAAGATATTTTTGAGTTTAGTTTGGTCAGGGTTCAGAGAGTTGGAAATCCAGAAGGGTAAGAGAAGATGTTTAGAAATTCACACACCTAGAACTACAACCAATTCAGCCAGGTCAGCAACAAAAAGACTAAGTCCACTGCTTATGTTATCCATCTCTCTATAGTATATCAAATCAATTGACATATTCTTACTCTTTCACTTGTTGCGACTACTACCAGGTTGGAGAAACACAAACCTTCGAATCAAGCAAGCAACAGACTCATTTTGGGTCATGTTTAAAGGGTAATGTTACATCCGTATTTTCCTTTAGTGTCATGTCAGTGAGTCAACATTATAGTATCTGTTAGTATCCCACTGATGGGTCAAAATAGACCAGTTTGAAAATTATCAGGATTAGATAGGAATTTTTGACACTATATAGACTAAATTATTTCTATTGATAATTACTTGAAGCTATAATTGTTTAGAGATTATTAGTTACTTGAAACTATATAATCATGTGCAAACAAATGACTATTATTAAATAGAAATATTTACTTGAAACCATATAATTATTTGTATTTGGTAGGAATACTTTAAAACCACACAATAGTGTGCAAATTAATCACTCAAATCTAATACTTTATTGCTATAAAGTACATATTTCAATTTTTATTATTTTATCAGTGGAATGCAGAGTTATCACCCCCTGATATCCCTTCAATTTATGACAGCAGTTGAATAGATTGTATAAACATTTCTCTTGTATTAGTGGCAAGAGAACAAACATCTTCAGTTAAATCTTCACTGGACTCTCTACACTTATGATCTTGTACCAGACAAAATTATGCCTTTGAACAGGTACAAGTAAAATGCTAGATTTCAATACCAATTTTTCAAGGTTGAGTAGCCTCCATACTTGGAAAGATTGGTGTAATAGTCTTCCCATCCATCACCATACAGCCTTGAGATGAACTAAACTGAACTTGATATTAGAGGCACCTACAGAAGAATGATACAAATTAGTTTCACAGATTTACTATAACAGAATTTGATCCTCACTAGCTGCCAACACTGGAAGGTCTGTGCCAAACTAAGTAAAGTTTAGTAAATACTTATATAATTTAGCCAGCCCCTCAATGTGACTCCTTTTACTAAAGTACTTTTTATGGTCCAAGCAATCAATAAGTTACATCAATTTCATATTTTAAGATTTGTTTATAACTTGTACTTCATATCGTGTATACAAGTTGATATCTACTTTAAACCCCTCCCTGCAAAGACAACAAAAACCATCACTAAAGCAACTTTATTCCAAGTTGTGTTTAGTTGGACGCTTCTTGGAAAGATCAGATTCGAAAGCTTTGTTTTAGTGACTTGTAAGTACGTATCATAGCTGAATATTGTCAAAGACAACATTTCATTTTTTGATCAATTGATTTTAATGGACCTATGAAGGGTTATTTTTTTGCACACTGGTATATGGTTTAGAGTATTCCTAATAATTATATGGTTTCTGGTTCTATTCAATAATAGTCATTTGTTTGTATATGGTTACAAGTAACTCATAATCCTTAATGGTGTAACGGTTATCGTTGTAGGAAATGGACACAGTGACACAAGTTCAAATCCTGGACGAGACTGATTGTATTTCACATAGCACTAATACCTTTGGGAAAGGTATGAATCCAATTATTCTCCCTCCAGCTATGGGTAAATAGTTGGGCAGACTGGGTTCTTCAGCCTTAGTGAAGCAACTAGTCTTGGAGAAGGAAAACTGAATTCAAACCTGTTAAACTCTGCTTTAAAATTGACCTTGTGTCATATCCTGCCAGAGCAGAGGGGTTGGTAAATATGATAATCCTTAGTAAACAATTGTAACTTCAAATAAATATTCTTAATACAAATAATTTACAATTATATGGCGTTAAGTATTCCTATCGAATATGAATAATTTTTAACAGATCTATTTCATCTTTTGTTAATGATCTACATCAAGGCTTTAAGATATTTGAGCTTTTGTGTTATCAGAACAAAAATTATCTTACTCTTCACTGCCAAAATCAAAATCTTCATGAAAAATAGAATCAGCACATTCTGAAAGTAGAAAAAAAATATTTCAAGAAAATTAATTTTTTTTTCTTTAACATTTTTGAAAGAATTAACAGGATCACATAATCACAATAAAAAGTTAACGATCAAGATACTTTACAAATATGCTGTAAAAAATTCTATTTACCAATATAATTATATGCCTAGTAGCTAATAATTGTGGGTATCTCGTAGGTACAAAGAGTTGGTATTCATTACTGGCCCTTGCTCATCAGAAAGATTAGAGAACACAATCTTTCCAGTTTCATCCCACCAAGCTTTGTAAGAAAATTTTTATGGGTATTTTTTTTTTTTAATAATGATTTGGAGGCCATCCAGAATACATTTTAACCGGAAAAGACTATTGGGGTGGGTTACAAAATTAGCACCTTCACTAACAATCTAGACCAAGTCGTTCAAATTATACTTCTACCACTTTTATGGATGCGTTTAAAATATCACGATTTAAGTTAGGACTTTAATTCTTATGAATTTTAATAGTCCCTTTTAATTCCTTCTGATTATATTTAAAAAAAAAAAAAAAAAAAAGTAGCGAAAATAAGACTGTTCTGTCACTACACCTACCTTAAAAATAAATAAAATAAATAAAATTGGAGGCCCCTCACCATCTGAAAAGTACCATAAACTTTTAAGGATTTTAGCCAATTACAACTAGTATTAATTTCACAATTAGCTAATGATAATTTTAAAGTTTATCTGATATAAGAATGGAAGTATCCCCCACCAATATATACACAAAAAATCTTTCGATTAAACCAAACACATGGGCTGTATTAAATTAAATGAAATTTGCGGCAGGCGGGGAGGGTAACAATAAGATTTATTCGTTCATTAAAACACCCTCATCTTAAAATAAAATGCAAGGTAAAATTTCAACAAATGAAATCGAAAAAAAAAATAAATAAATAAAAAAAATAAAAAAAAATAAAAAAATATAAATAAACAATTTTTTTAAATGGTACAAACAACTGATTTATATATATCGACATCTATTTTCAATTATCAAAACCAAACCTAAGTAAAATACGCTACTCAATAGAAAAATTCTTTTTTTAAAAGTAAAACTTACATCCGTAAAATTTTGTAAATATTCTGACCAAACTGATGTTTCTGTTATTTTTAGCCTACAAGTTATTAGAAAATAAAATATAATGGCATAAAAAGTTTAATGTATTTTTTAAACTAAAAATTATATAGACTACAAAATATTTAAGTAAAAAAAAATGAAATAAAAAAAAGTTGTTTAAAATTTTCTCACTAAACCTGAATATATATATATATATATATATATATATATATATATATATATATATAAAATGACAAGTTAATAATTGTTAGGCCAAGTAAAAACGAAGTAAGGGTAACTTGAAGCCGATCTTTTAACTAGAACTATGTAGTATCAAGAATAAAAGAAAGCGCTTATAAAAACAAAATTAAGAATCTTTTTTCTCTTTTTACTTAACTTATTACAACTTGTATTTATGAATTTCTTCAAAATACTTTAAATCTTACCTTGAAGAATTTGCTCGATAATAATTCTTGTTGAGCCATTCATCATTCTCCCGTTGTTGATAAAAACTTTCTGAGTTTATATTTTTGAGGGTTATTTATCGTATTATTTCTATTTCAAATACGAGACAGATTTAAATCATGCCAGTATTAAGACTTGAAAATAGTCATCCGAACTTCACCGTAAATCTATTTTACAAAAAAAAAAAACAAGTTGAATTTTCACGTTGGTGTCAGGTTCATACTTTAAAAAAGCTTTAAAATTAACCTCTGTATTTTGATTGGTCAAAAACTGCCGTCGTTCGATTTAGTGTCGTAAATACATAAACTGTCGTTAAAGTCGTTTTTATCTATAGAGTATGGTTGTCGGTATAAATTTTCCCATTATTAATATTACTATTACTATTATTATATACTAAATTTAAAAGAGAAGGTTGATTTATCTCAAAGGCTGCTATTATTATTATTATTATTATTATTTACTCCTTGAGAGTTTTTCATGTCAGCGTTAGCTGATGGTCTTTCACTGGAGTTTGAGTGACAGCAAGTCTCCAGGACTGTTCTCAGTATTCTAGCCGATTTCAATAATATAGAATTTTGGATGGCCTCCACTTGTCCTCCAGTCCTTGGATCAATCCTTTGGTGACTGTACCAAGAGCACCAATTACAATTGGTATAAACGTCACTTTCATATTCCACAGTTTTTTTCAATTCCCCAGCAAGGTCGAGGTACTTATCCTTCTTTTCACTTTTAATCTGTAGTCAGCCGGGACAGCAAAGTCCACAATTCGGCAAGTTCTCTTTTTTGTTGTTGATTATTATAAGGTCTAGTCGTCTGGCCGAGATTAGGCGATCCGTTTGTATTTTAAAATCCCAGGGGGGGTCCTCGTGGTGTAATGGTTAAAGCGATGGACTGCGGAATCGTAGTAAGCGAGTTCGTACTCCATTCACGCTATTACGTTCACTTTCGGACAAATACCCTTGAGAAAGGTATGAACCCCCTTATCTTCCCAGCTATAGGTTAAATAGCACCACTACTGTTCTTCTGGGAGAATGGCTTTGGCATTAAATAACCTACAAATGTTGATATGCCATTAAACAAAGAAACCAAACCAAACCAAACCAAAAAATCCCAGAGGAGTTTGTGCGATGCATTTTCCAGGACAGATGCTGGGTTGTGCATATACCATTTGTATATAAATTTATTTCTTACAAGGAAACAACCCATCAATGTGTGTAGCACTTAATTTTGGCCAGATTGAAAAAGACAGAAGTAATCCCAGACAGTACGGCACCAAAAAGCCACTTCCCACTATTTGTCGACAATAACCACAAAATCTTTTGTACGAACTGGGGAACTAGACTGTTAAGGCAGGAAAAATAGCCAACAAAAAGGTTTCGTCACTCGCTTCTTGAATTGCCGATAAGGCAAGAAGCTTCCCAAGAAATTCAACTGAAAGTCAGCCTAAAGACAATTTTACTGAAATTCAACTAAAGTCAACTCTACTTAGATTCAACCTGAGAACTACTCTTAAATCTTTAGTAGGAAATTGGGAACCAGACTGTCAAGATAGGAAAAAATAGCCAGCAGAAATGTTTCAACACTCACTTCTTGAATCCCGAGAAATTTCTACAAAAGTCGACTCTACTGAAATTCACCTGAATAAACTAAGAGAAAATTCAGTCCTAAAATTCTGCTGAAGAGATAACTTTACAGAAGGCTCAATTAGAATTAAATGAAAACTAAAAAGACTCAATTAAAACCAACTGAAAGATAAAATTCAACCCGAGAATTCTACCAAAAGACAACTTTACAGAAGACTCAAAATTAAATGAAAATTGAAACTCTTCAACGAAACTAAAAAGAAAAAAAAAATACTTGAATTCAAAGAACTTTGTTTTCCAGACACTCTCTCTCAGATAGTTTCCCGCAAATTGCACTAAAATTTGCATAGTGTTATATTCTGAGTTGTGGGCGAGAAATGCGTATGGTTGCAAAACAAAGAACGTATAGATACTCACAATAACACAGTAATGATGTTATAGAAAATTTTTTATAAATAGATTAAGTACAGAGAGCAGAATGGAGAAAAATGTTCACAGTTAAAGAATGAATTCAGTGGTAGTAGTTACAAAGTTCATGTACTGTACTTGTCTCGTGGTGAAGGGATGGTTTTCTCGGAATTAGGACAGCGTTGGTAGCGGCGGCGATCGTTTGATGTATCGGATGACAGGCGCCGGACGGTGGCGAAGAATCTTTAACACGGGTCGTGTGAAAGAACAAGTCTGACTGATGATTATTTGGTCCGTCTATTTATATATTTTTTGTAGGCTCACAAACGGCAATTTTTGTGCCCCGCGGGAAGCGTTCCGATTGGATATTTATTAATGTATTTTTTTTTTTTTTTTGTTAATTTATCGCAGACGGAAGTTCTGCGCGGAGCCCATGCGTGAGCGACTAACTTTTCATTTTGAGTTGAGAACTCGAAGTGTTAACTTCCGTTTTTTTTTTCTTTTCTTCTTTTCTTTCTTTTTGTTTTTTCAAATCAAGGCAAGATCTCGTCTTGTAACAGCTCCCCTAGATCTTACCATGATTTGCGGTTGCTATGTTGTTATTGCTTGCTTGCGTGCGTGTTTTTGTTTTGTTTGATGGTGTGTGTATTATTTATTTTGTTTTTTGGCACATAACGAAGTCTTTAAAGCGTGCTGGGAGTTGCCCTCGTGTTGTTCGTTTCGTTGGGTTTTGGGTATTGTCTCCGGAACTGCAGTCATTTGCGACAAGATGCTCCCCTGACGAAAGTGTAGGGAGTCGTGACAACGGGTGATGGGTAGGTTGCCGGGGTGGACAAGGAGGTAGGAGTGGTCGTGTCGACGGGTGATTGGGAATTTGGTGAGGTGGGGGTAGAGCTGGAGGTGGGGGTGGTCGATGCATGTGTTGCAGGTCATTTGGTCGTGGTACGAGTCGACGGACGTGTCCGCGGTGAACCCAATGCGTTTCACAGTTTTCGTTTTTCACTTGAACCACCAAACCGTTCGTTTTGGTGACCTCAAAGTCACCTATCCAAGGCAGGTGAGACAAGTGGGCTGTTGCGGATTGCGGTCGGTGGAGTAGCACCTTGTCACCGACTTGTATCGGGTCTTTGAAGATGCTGCGGTTCAGTTTGGCTTCCATTTTGTGGTCAGCCTCGTTGTTCGCCAAGGCGACTCTTTGATGCACCTGTCGGAGCAAAGCGTTTATCTGCATACCGTAAGCACCTGGGTTGTTGTTAACGATGTCTTGGCAGGGGATCTTCGGTAGACCAATGTTTGGTTGGCAGCCGGTGATAATGTAATGCGGGGATGCACCAGTGGCGGTGTTGGCTGTGGCATTCATTGAGGAAACTGCGGATTCGAGAACGTCCGTCCATTCACAGTTTCTGTCTTCGCAGATCATGTAAAGGGCGTTTTTTAAGGTCCGGTGTTGCCTCTCAATGTTCCCCGAGCTTTGTGGTCGCCACGGGCAGTGAAGTTCCCGGGTGATCGAGGTTAGGTCACAAAATTCCTTGTAGACCAGCTTTATCTTTTACATCTTTCTGAATTTAATAATTACATCTTGTTTCTTTTATATAAAATTCCTTTTTAAAGCTTTGTTGTCTGTATTATCTTTTTGAATCAGTATCCGAACTGAGAAATTGATGAACTTACTGTTTGAACCTTACCGTTTAAAATTACTCACCAAAGCCCTCGAAAAATTTACCCCTTTAAATATTAAATATGGCTTTAATGTCGTCTTCTTCATATTAAGTTTTGTGATTTCAATTTCTTTTATATTGCAATTTTTTCTTTAAATTTCTTTTATTTGTTCGTATGGTCAAATTTTAATTTTTTGCACAATTCCAAGTGGATCACTTTACCCACCCAGTTGTATCTAGTCTTGTACTCTTTCTGTGCTAATTTGCTGCATTTGATTGTGAAGTTGTCGTGACCTGGTCACAAACATAAACAGATCGGATTACTCACACCCCCTAGAAAAAAAACAAGGGCGTATGTAAAGTTCGTGATAGTTGTATTGTCTTCAGCGAGATGGTTGGTGTCGGTAGCTGGTATGGTCGAAGTCGTAGATAGGTGCAGCTAGACGTTCGATGCGGGTAGCTGATGTTGGTCGAGTTGTAGAGATGTAGCTAGACGTTCGATGCGGGTAGCTGATGTGAGTCGAGGTCGAAGTTGATAGTACCAAAGTGGTCATACCTTTGCGAACGGACGAGTTAATCGACAGCTAAAGCTAACCCGTGCTTTATCGCCGCGCAGCCATGCAAACGGACGAGAGAACCGACAGCTAAAGCTAACACGTGCTTTAGTGCCGCGCAGCCGTGCAACCGGACAGGGGAACCGACAGCTAAAGCTAACCGGTGCTTTAGCGCCGCGCAGCTGTGCAAACGGACAAGAGAACCGACGGCTAAAGCTAACCTGTGCTTTAGTGCTGCGCTGCCGTGCAACCGGACAGGGGAACCGACAGCTAAGGCTAACCGGTGCTTTAGCGCCGCGCAGCTGTGCAAACGGACAAGGGAACCGACGGCTAAAGCTAACCTGTGCTTTAGTGCTGCGCTGCCGTGCAACCGGACAGGGGAACCGACAGCTAAAGCTAACCCGTGCTTTAGCGCCGCGCAGCTGTGCAAACTGATAAGGGAACCGACGGCTAAAGCCAACCGGTGCTTTAGTGCTGCGCAGCTGTGCAAACGGACAAGGGAACCGACGGCTAAAGCTAACCTGTGCTTTAGTGCTGCGCTGCCGTGCAACCGGACCGGGGAAACGACAGCTAAGGCTAACCGGTGCTTTAGCGCCGCGCAGCTGTGCAAACGGACAAGGGAACCGACAGCTAAAGCTAACCGGTGCTTTAGTGCTGCGCTGCCGTGCAACCGGACAGGGGAACCGACAGCTAAAGCTAACCTGTGCTTTAGTGCTGCGCTGCCGTGCAACCGGACAGGGGAACCGACAGCTAAAGCTAACCTGTGCTTTAGTGCTGCGCTGCCGTGCAACCGGACAAGGGAACCGACAGCTAAAGCTAACCTGTGCTTTAGTGCTGCGCTGCCATGCAACCGGACAAGGGAACCGACGGCTAAAGCTAACCTGTGCTTTAGTGCTGCGCTGCCGTGCAACCGGACAGGGGAACCGACAGCTAAAGCTAACCCGTGCTTTAGCGTTGCACAGCTAAGCGGACGAACGGACAGGGGAACCGACCGAATGGTTAAGACCGGATGGTCTTCGAGTGTCGTGACGAGCTCACAAACATAAACAGATCAGATTACTCGCACACCCTAGAAAAATTACATCCGGGTAGGGCCGGAAATGACGAGGCCCTTTTTACGACCCTGACCTGTGGTTACAGCTATGAAAAGGAAATAAATTACATCTAACAACATTTACAGAACACGTCTGTCAAAAGTAACTCGATCAAAATATAGTGGATTATCTTCCGAAACCTATCCCTAGCTAAAGAAGAACTGTACTTCCACTCCTATTATTCAAAAGATGAACGTTACGCTTAGGCAAACCTATTAAACTGTCGCTGCTACTGCTGGATATCAACAAGCCTTTTTTTCACTGTTGATGGCGCGCTTTTTTCTAGCGTTGCTTTGTGTCCAGGGGTGGGGCACTCCCGACCGGTTGTGGTTGCGTGCTGCACGGTTCGTTCGGGCGTGTTCCACCACTGGATACAACACCTCTAGCCTCTGGGGGCGTCCCCCAGGCTTTAACCCTCTTCGGAGGGGTTGGGTCTATCGCCCGGCGCTCCAAAAAGGGGAATGCCGACGGGGCCCGAGGAACTGCCTGTCGTGTTGGGCTTCAGCCCTGCGATCTGACCCACCCTAAAAATGGCCTTGTGCTACATTCTTACGCTGGTGGGGCGTATGATAAATACAGCGTGCTTTCTTCTACCGAAGCTCATTCAAAGCTGAATCCTACATCTCGTGGTCCTGTAGCAGCCACTGATCTATTTCCTTTCGCGGATCAATGCCCCCGCCAAGCGATTCGACTATAACCGACCAATCGCCTGGCAGAGCACATTGATTCCTTCTCCCTCTCTAGAACTATTTTTTTCTAGTCCTTTTGTTAGTCAGCCGACAACCGCAGATAGCACCTAGCTAGCGGCAACACAAGCAACTCGCTACAGTGACACACATACATGGTCAGATAGCACATAGCTAGCGGCCATAACAGACCTCCCTCGCCTTCACAGAAGGACACGCAGCTACTAGCTTCACACACGGAAGAACCAGCCTTGCGGTCAGCCACACGAGCTATTTTCTACGACGACACACACGCACACTTCCTACAAACTCAAGGACCAACATACTAACCGGCGACACCAAAAGGGAAACTTCTCACTCTGACTCTTTTACACTTGCTACTATAATAAACCTTTTCTTGTTGTGTTTTCAAAAGAAGTTTTGTTATTCATTTGTGTTGTCAAATAAATTTATAGTTTTATGAAAACCAATTCTCAACACTAAAGTCGCATTCGCCTTATTTCCCAGGCTGAGTCCCACTTCTCGCGGTCGCATTCGCCTTACGAGGCTGAATCCCACGTGGTCGCATTCGCCTTTCCACCACTTAGATATGCAAAAAAGGATCCCTTTAAGGACCACTAGAGGTCTCCTTCTGCGGGTTGGAGTATCTCTGACGATCCTTACAGACTCGTCGAAGCTGACGGCCAGGCGGCACGCACAAAGAGGACTCTAAGACCAGCCGGTCTTAACCATTCGGTCGGTTCCATTGTCCGTTCGTTCGCTTAGCTGCGCAGCGCTAAAGCACCGGTTAGCTTCAGACGTTGGTTCCCTGTCCGTTTGCACAGCTGCGCAGCACTAAAGCACCGGTTAGCCTTAGCCGTCGGTTCCACTGTCCGGTTGCATAACTGCACAGCGCTAAAACACGGGTGTAGTGGAAGGAAAAATGTTCCTTCCACTATACGGGTTAGCTTTAGCTGTCAGTTCCCCTGTCCGTTTGCACGGCTGCGCGGCGGTAAAGCACGGGTTAGCTTTAGCTGTCGGTTCTCTCGTCCGTTTGCACGGCTGCGCGGCGAAAAAGCACAGGTTAGCTGCCAATTCACTCGTCCGGTCGAGTGCCTTAGCACAGCAAAGGCACGACCATTTTGGTACATACCGACCTCGACGTCGACCAGCATCAGCTACCCGCAACCAAACGTCCAGCTGCACCTATTTACTACTCGACCAACATCAGCTATCCGCAACGATCATCCAGCTGCATCTATTTACGACTCAACCAACATCAGATACCCGCAACGATCGTCTAGCTGCTTCTCTTCGACCTCAACCATACCAGCTACCGACAACAACCAACTAATCAAAGACACAATTACCACGAACTTTACGCCCTCGTAAAAACGACAATGAATTGTCACCTTTGTTATATTTGTTACCTCGCCTTTGTTTCCTTCATTGTCTTTTGGCTGTCATTACTCACACGCTTAACCTTATAAATCATTTGCGGTGTCGACATGCTTATTGGCTCCGCAACAAGAGTTCTCTTCGTGTGTGCCGCCTGGCCGTCTGCTTCGACGAGTCCCTAAGGACTGTCAGAGATACTCTGATTCGCAGAAGGAGACCTCTAATGGTCCTCAAAAGGACCTTTTGGCGTATCTAGGTGATGGAAGCCGAATGCGACCACGAGATATGGGATTCAGCCTGGGAAGTAAAGCGAATGCGACCACGAGATGTAGGATTTAGCCTTGAGAGCTTCGTTGTAAAAAAACGTGCCGCTGACCGTCGTAAAAGGATTGTTGATATCCAGCAGGAGCAGCGACAGTCTAACAGGTTTGCTTAAGCATAAAGTTCATTTTTTTAAAAATAGGAGTGGAAGTACAGTTCTTCTT
Source organism: Sepioteuthis lessoniana (assembly GCA_963585895.1). NCBI lineage: Eukaryota > Metazoa > Mollusca > Cephalopoda > Myopsida > Loliginidae > Sepioteuthis > Sepioteuthis lessoniana. The sequence continues at coordinate 91,024,152 of OY757926.1, read as the reverse complement.
TAGCTAGGAATAGGCTTTGGAAGATAATCCATTTTATTTTGATAGAGTTATTTTTGACAGACGATCCCTATAGATGATGTAATTGTCATTTATTCCCTTTTTTCTTCTAGTTGTAGCGGCGGGTCAGCATTATATAAGGTTTTACATCCGGTCGTAGCCGGATGTAATGTTTAAGGTTTCAGTGATTCGGTTTGTTTACGTTTTTAGGCAGGTCACGACAGGTCCTTAACCCAAATGTCTCATCAAATCTAGAAATAAAAAAAAGACTTATACGTGGGTCCTTCAATAAGTTTCCAGACTCTTTTTGTACAAGCATTTAAAATTGTCGTAGACTCTTGAAGATTCTGTATGTTATTGCTATACATCTTATGAGATGACTGACCAATTTTTTGATTTCAGGTTCAAATGAACAGTTACAGCAGCAATTGGAATACACCCTACTAAAGCCTGATTGTCACAGCTGGTGAATTTCAAAAATGTAATCTGGACGTGAGTACACTTTAGAAGAACGATATACAATAAAATTCTGTTTTAAACTTGGAAAAAATGCCACAGAAATGTATGGAATGCTTCGGACTGCTTTTGGACCATCTTGCATAAATCGAGCATCAGTTTTTGAGTGGCATAAGAGATTCAAGGAAGGCAGGGAGTCTGTTAGGGATGATGAGAGGTGTGGGAGGAGTAAGGAAGTCAATATAGTAGAGTTGATTGGCCAAATAAAGAATTTCATGGATAAGGACCGTCGTGTGTCTATAGAGACAATAAGTGCACAGTTTGATGTCGGTGTAGGAACTGTACACACAATTATTCGCGAGGAACTGAAGATGTGGGAGATTTGCGCCAAGTTTGTCCCAAGGGCGCTCTGAGAAGATCAGAAAGAAAGACGTTATCATAACAGCAGGGAGATGGTCGAGCTGATCAATTCAGATCCCGCAGTTCTTGATGCTCTGGTAACCTGCGATGAAAGCTGGATCTACTGTTATGACCCAGAGACCAAGAGACAGAGTTCCCTGTGCTAGCTCTCCCAGACCCAAGAAGGCCAGACAGAGCAAATCCACCCACAAACGTTTGATGATGCCTTTTTTCACAGCACTGACGTGATCTACATGCACTAGGTTCCCACTCGACAGACAGTTAACAAGGAATACTATGTTGAGGTTTTAAGGGAGTTCAGGAAGAGATTCCGTCGGAAGAGGCCAGCAATCTTCGAATCGGGTCAGTGACATTTCCAGCAGGATAATACACCAGTCCACAACTCCATCCTTGTCACAGACTATTTGACCAAGATGGGCATCGAAACAGTTCCTCACCCTCCCTATAGTCCAGGCCTTGCTCCCTGTGACTTTTGGTTATTCCCTAAGCTCACAGGCTGTCATTATGAGACAATTGAGGAGATGAAAGAGGCTGTGACGAAGGTCATTGACACGCTCACACACGAGGACTTCCATGGGGCCTTCCAGAAGTTGTTGGAACGGTACAACAAGTGCATTGCAGCCGGAGGAGATTACTTCGAAGAGGACTAGAGTTTCACGCGTGTACTATCAATAAAAGTGCCCATACGAAAAAAGTCTGGAAACATTTAATGATCCTCGTATATGATTGTTATCTTTTGATTCTTCAGCATCGTTTCGAGTGATGCATTCTTTTTGATTTTGTCTTTTCAGATGACTTTTCTCTCCACCAACAAACTTGGAGGTAGACTTGATAGACAAATGGGGTGAGAACTGTGGCCTTCCAGAAGTTGTTGGAACGGTACAACAAGTGCATTGCAGCCGGAGGAGATTACTTCGAAGGGGACTAGAGTTTTCATGCGTGTACTATCAATAAAAGTGGCCATACGAAAAAAAAGTCTGGAAACTCATTTAATAAGCCTTGTAAGTATTATAATCTTTTTGAATAACTTTTCCCTGTTTTGTCTCTAAAATCTAGTGGGTCTGGATACCAACTGTTCTCAATCAGTCAGTAGCATTCCAGTAATCAAAGAGGACAGATGATGGAGGTTTGTGTTGACAGGACTTTTTTTGCCTTCACCGGTGGAAGTCGATAATTGACGTGACCGGAACTATCACCGTTTTTGATGTTGAAGCGGGAAATAGGAAACTCGGTCTTTTTGTTTGAAGATGACTGGTAAGAGCGGACCGCTCTAAAAGGAGCTCCGCGCTTGACTGCTGAGAACCATGTGGTGGGAAGAAGTTTTCCTCTGAATACGAAAAATTCTAATGGCTGATTGAGAGCCCGAAGGAATTCTATCAGGTATCCTTCATCAATTGCTGAATCTTCTAGTCGAAGGGAGATGTTCTTAGTTGCTGACTTGAGGAAATTTTTTTGAGTTTCAAATTCAATTGCTGAGTCTCCTATTCGAAAGGAGATATTTATAATTGCTGAATGGAAGCAATTCTTTCAATTTTTCTACCGCTAACTTGCTATCCTATGAACACGAAAATTATGAATGCTGAACTCAATGCTGGTAGGAGCTCTTCCCTTCAAGACTCTTCATAGAGGAACTTTCTAAGAAACAAATTGCTGAAATCTATCTCGATACATTTTTTCTTAATTGCAATTGCTGCTGCTGTTCAACTGAAAATTCAACTGTCGAGAAGACTTCCATTTTTTATAGGACTTTTTTGAACCTGTAAGACTGTTTTAATTTTGAATTCTAACGAATTCTATTATTTCCTTGTATCTGTGCCTCTGCTTATTTCGTTGTTTTCGGCCCAAATCTTTTTCAGAGACTACTGTCTAGAGTTAATCGTTCAGTCATTCGACTGAACACTAAAGTGCAATAATTTTAGAAGTATGTGCTTTCTTTCTTTTTAAGTGAATTTGATACACATGTTTTATTGATTTTTTTTATCTGTAAATAAATAGACAGTTTATTGGACGCGCATGTTACTTTTATTCCTGTTTAATATTTGAAGTTGAATTGACACATGAGAGGTTGGTTACCTTGTGGTTAAAGAAGACCGTGAGTTATTACCCTTACAGTGTGTTTTTTTTCTTTTTCTTTTTTTCGGTGAAGGACTTGTTTCTTGTGTTATTTTTTTTGTAAGAAACATAATTCTTTTAATAACCTCATCTTCCCTTATCAACCAGGTTGTCTGGTGTTTTCCACATTTCTGGCCACAATGTGCTTTCATTTCATTCTTGATCTCTTGCCAATTTTATCTTCGCATTGTCATGGAGTATGTCGTCTTTTCTGGTCTCTCGGCTACCACTCAACAACTGTATCAACTCTGCGATCACATCCTTCACTCCACTCCCAAATTACCTCACTTCAGATATACTCATGCAACAATATTCCCAGCATGGGTCTTTTCATAGCCTTTTGTGTTGCGACCAGTCGCTGTTATTCCTTCTTTGTAAAAGCCAACATTTCTCTTTTGTTTAGCATCACCGACAAAACAGTGGTATTTACTTTACTTTTACTTATATATCTTGATAAGGTATTGGTCTTGCTTTAGTCATTCGTATTTTGGGAAGAAATCACTGAGAAAAAGTAGGAGAGAGAAGGGGGAAGGGGGAGGTGAGTTCTAAAATGAAAATTTTTTTTTTTAATCTGCAGCGATGCTGTTGCTATAGTTACCAGTCACTCATTTCCGGAAAGTGTCGGAGATTACCGAAACGAAAGTCGATTGTCAGGCATCGGCCATTATCAACCATCCATGTAGGCAGTGAAGTTAACGAGTGTCAAAAAACACAAGAAGAAATATAAAATCTAACGAAACTTGGCGATGGGTGTTGTTATTGAAGAACCCACTCTCATGGACCGATTCCTCGAATGTGGACTCTTTGTAGGGGCCATTTTCCAACTTATATGTATTTTTGCTGTTATTATTTTACCGACCAGCAACCCCGACCAGCAGCAAGTATGTCTATTTACAGTCTTAATTTACTTGTTATTTTAGTTTTGTATTTAATTTACTGATACACCTAGAAAATCAGACGTAGACAACAAAGCAGGTATATTTATTTCATTTTATTTATTGTCTTAAATAGCTTAGGTGGGAAAAAGTGGGAAAAGCTATGAGCAATATTTGTTTATAAAGTAGTTTATGTTTTTTGCTTTTAGTTTTGGGCTTTTTGCTTTTTAATAGTTTTGTTTAAAAAATGTAAGGTTGATTGAAAATATTTTTATAAGTTAATATATTAATGTCTCATTTTTTTCTGAGATAAAATTTACTTTTCAAATATTTGATCGTTTCTAATATATATATATATATATATATATATATATATATATATATATATATATATATATATATAAAGTATTATTCTATTAGTTAAGACGACTTGAATCTTATTTTAAAATTTACTACTCAAATGTTGGAATTAATCGACACAATAAATTAAATGTTTCTTCTAAAATTTCTTGATTATTGGAAGATAAAGTCTTTTTTATTGTTCTGAGTTTAAGGATTTAAGTTGTCTTCGTCATTATTATTATTATTATTATTATTGAATGAATACTTGTGAATTATTTTGTGATTTTAAAAGTCAGGAGTCGGAATTTCACTGTTTTACAATTTAGTAATTATTTTAATTTGTATCTATGATTTTGAAGTTGCGTCAACTCTACCTTTCAGATAAGTCGATATCATTTTCAAGGTTTTTGTTTATTATTTTCGTTCTTTGATTTAGGACTGACTACTTTTATAATTATCCTTACTATCATTCTACCCCTTTTAAAAATATTCTAAATATATATAGATTTAGATTTAGATTAAAGCATGCAAAAAAATTAGTATTATTTCTCTATCTTCGCTTGTGTTTGTTCATTTTATTAAATTAGTCTTATTCCTTGACTCCAAAAAATAAAACCTGGCAAAAATACTCATACAATTATTTTTCACCAACTTATTACATCGTCAATTGGAAAAAAAAGGTGAATGTTTCCAATTATACAAATCTATCACAAAGAAGACCTGGTATTTTTCTAAAAATTAGCATTGATTTAAGAAAAAAGAAAAACAAAAATTAGATTTCCTAATCTCCTTTGCCGTTTAAGTTTTTTATTTGAAAAAAGAAAACAAACTTGTCACTCTATTCTTCTCAAGAAAATTGCTGGTTGTCTTTTTAGTAGCATTATATCGAAAACTTTCATTTACGTATTATTGAAAACACACACTTAAAAATTTTTCCTCATGATTCTTGTTTGTTTTTTTTTTCTCTGTCGACACTGGTTGAAATATGCTGACTGTGTCCTTTACACAGAGGTAAGATCTCCTCTCCAAAAAGGGGTGTCCTGGGCATGACACTAAACTGCATCTGATGGTGAAGCTCTAGTTCTGGAGATCCGGGTTGTGCGGAGTAGCTCGTTATTACCATTACTTCCAGGTTCACTCTGACCTGGATTGGTAGTACCTGTTAAGGTCCCATCTATGGTTCACATAGACCTGTCTTAAAAATTGTTGGTATTCGATAAAAATACTTGATGCCATATAACTAAGTTATTTGTATTAAGAAAAGTTACGTTTCGGTTATTTGATTTAATGGCATATCTGCCCTTGATGGCTCTTGCCAAATCCTGTTTATAATATATGTAATGATTTGTAAGTGAATAGTTTGTGGGCAACTTTATTTTTAAACGAGTTCGATCTCATTTGTTTACACAGGTAATAGCTATGAAAGGGAACTTCACATTCCCCTAAGCTACAGGATCATCAGATGCACTCAGTGTATTTTACAGCCCCAATCAATAGGGCAATAAGAATAGTTACTTTAAACTATAATTGTTTGCTAAGGATTAGTATTAGTTATTTTAAATCATATAATTGTTTACAAACAAATGACTATTATTAAATAGAAATATTACTTGAAACCTTTTAATTATTTTTGTTGGGTAGGAATACTTGAAACCATATAACTATGCAATTTAATTGTATTACATCATATAACTATGCAGAAAACTTAAGTAACAACTATGCAAAAATGTGAATATAAATGTACAATGACCCTAACTTCCTAACCTTTATGCATGAAATAACCCTAAACAAGTTGACATACCATTAAACTCAATCAATCTAATACAAACCCTCTTGTCCTCATCAATGCATACATGAATTGAAGCGAAAGAATGTTACTTCTACTAAACTCACTAAACAAATTTCATCTAAAACCACCTCTAAACCATCAGCAGGATGTGAAAACTTGACTAAATAAACATTCTCTTTATAAATCCATTTATTGGCTCTTGCAGTAATGACGAACAAACTTGTACTTCACCTGATGCTTGCTCTGCTAACTATGCTGAGCAATAAACTGACTGTATCTCCTATGAGGCTAAGCCCCCCCCGGGGGGGGTTGTCTTGGATATGACACAAAACTGCATTCAGTAGTTAGTAGTATAGGGTCACATCTCTGGGTCTAATGCATCAATCTGAAAATTATTTATATTAAGAATGGTTACTTGAAGCTAACGATTATTAGTTACTTGAAACCTTATAATTGTGTATGAATTAATACTAGATTGGAACACTTGAAACTGTATGTGTTCAAATTATTTGTATTAGATAGAAATACTTGATTCCATACTGCTTACTGTATGTAATCAAATGTTTTGACAAACAAAAAGTGTAATTTAAAAAAAAAATTGCAATGTAACATTAATTATAATCAAACCTTTTCTGATGAATCAAATTTCAGCATTAAGTAACCTATAAGAGGTTGATATGCTATTTAACAAATAAAACAAACCATTACCAGATGCTCCTCTTATCTTATTGTGCTAGAGTATGCTAAAGTTAGTAAATAGGTAACTATTATAGATGATCATTAGGAATTGATTCAAAAAGCAAATATACTTTTCTATTGGTCTTTCTTAAAAGGAGATGCACTAAACATCTTTTCATTACATATTTGTTTTGTTATTTATCTTCTTTCATTTTTTTTTAAGCTGACCTCAGCTTGGAAATATATTTTAAACAGCAGGTGTAATAGATAGCAGACCATTGTTATAGAATTTGAATCTCACAAGGTGTCTTATACTTCTGGTCTTATGCTAAGCTTATTAAATAACTATATTTTACACAGCTTTTTATCATATAATGCTTTTTTTTTCTTTAAGAGTTTTAACAAAAATGAAATAGAGAAGTTTGGCATCTTAAAAATGTCATGAACCTGTTTTGTTTTTCATTTATCTATTTCATACAAAATGTTATCATCAGGTTGTTCAACAGGAAATTGCCAATCTAAAGAAAATACATTAAAAAAAATTAATAGAAAAAAAAATAGACTTAAGATATCTGCCCTCTTTCAGTCTCTATAGACTTCCATATTGTGAATAAGTGGTTAATTTCTTTCTCAAAGTGTCCCTCCTTCATAAAAAAAACTGCTTTTAAAGTAATATTCTAAATGGAAGAAAAAAAAAAGCTTTTTAATTTGTTGATTTGTGTTTATGCAATTAGGTCTCTATTTTCAATCAATTCAACATTACTCATAATTTTTTTTGTCAACATGAAAGTAGACATTGTTGTATACCAAAATGTGTCAATCTTTCTATTCAGCAAACTAGGCACTAATTATTTGTTTGAATTTTGTAGACATTTCAAACTAATCCAAATAGCTGATTAAAAACTCTCTTTGTCTTAAAAAAATTAATGAAAAGATGTTTTTTAGTCTAGATATTAGTCCATGATATTAATACTTCTTTTTATAAAGGAGTGAAGGATTAATATTTGCATTTTATCTCCATTTTATCAAGAATTAGATGATTGAAGAATAACATTTAAGGCATTCACTAACATCACAAAATTATCATTCCGTTGAAAATTGAACTGGAAATTGCCTTATTCTCTAAGTCAAAGCATTTTAAGTATATTACTTTGATAATGATCTTGCTATTTTTTTCAGTGCCATTTTTTGCTGGATTATGTTTGCATTGTAAGAATTTTAATATATAAATCAGCAAGTAATGTTTAAGAATATCAAGCTATTATGTGAAATGGTAATATAAGATATATACGCTGAGCTTTTTAATAAGAGACTAATGTAGAATAATAGGTTTAACCCTTTCAATACCAATTTGTCAGCCAAGTTGGCTGGGGCTGTAGAATACACCAACTGCATCTCTACAGAGATGTAAGATCCCCCCCCCCCACAAGTGTCCTGGATATGACACTAAACTATCTTATAGTGTGTCTCCAGTTTTGGAGAATATGGAATACCCTTTCATTGCCATTACTCTCAGGTTCACACTGACCTGGAATAATATGGTTCCATCTATGGGTCAAATAGAACTTTGAGCTTTTAAACATGTACAAACAAATGATTGATATTAAATTGAATTGTTAGTGAACATATTTAAATGGTTCAAGTATTGTTATGTACAAATGAATGTGTAATTTTGAATAAAAGTACTTGAAACCTTTTAACTGTGTGCTGAAATTGAATGATTGATATTACGTAGCAATACTTGGAACCATCTGTGTTCAAATGAATGGTGTTGAATAGAATTATTAGTACTAAATAGCAATACTTGAAACCCTTTAACTGTGTGCTGAAATTGAATGATTGGTATTACGTAGCAATACTTGGAACCATCTGTGTTCAAATGAATGGTGTTGAATAGAATTATTAGTACTAAATAGCAATACTTGAAACCATTTAACTCTGTGCAAGCAATTGCAATATTTAATTGTGTGGAAACAGATTAGCTCCAATTTTTTAAAAATGAAATTACCTACAAACTATTCACTTAGAAATTATATGTATATCCATTTAACTATGTGCAAACAAATGACTGATGTTACATACAATTGTTAATATTACATAGCAATACTTAAACCTTTGAACTGTGTGCAAAATATGATTGATATTAAATAGAATTATTCATGTTAGATAGAAGTGCTTGAAACCATTTAGCTGTTTGCAAAATATGTTTTAAGGGTTAAAATGAAATTCACCTGAGACTGGTGTTCCAGTAAGAGTGAAAGAGTTAAAATAAAATTAGGCATATTGTTTATCTTGATATTACTATTTTATGTCCTCAGCATGAGCTTAATAAAATGGTTATATTTATGTGATTCTTTATATAAAGTAACATATGTCCTGATTTCATTAGGCAGACATCTGATCTGTGTGGGAATATTCACATGTTAATTATAATACCAAAATTTTCTTGATTGCATAAAAGAAAAAAATGGGGAAAATAAAATCTGATTGTATCTATAACCACTATTTTGATATGTTTTCTATGTATGAAAGCTTTATAATTGAATCTTAATTACCTGATAGACTTCTGTGAAAATAAAGTTGTTCCCAAGTTTTAAATGTGTCTTTTTGTCTAAATTACAAAATAGTACTTTATATATATATATATATATATATATATATATATATATATATAAATTAGAGTAGTTGTGGATCAATCAATATTGCATGTTATATGAAAAATAAAACCAAACAAATATTTAGTTAATTAAACCAACATGTACTTTCAGTTATCCTAATTGCATATTTTGCATTTATTCATTTATATATTATTTCTGTTAAAATAATTTTTACATATCAAAATATCAGGGCCAAGTTTTTATTAAATTTATATTGTAAATTAAAGATGAAGATATTAAGTTGGACACTAAGTTGATGCTGATTTACTCATTTTATATACTAGCAATACTTGCATACAGTATTACATATAGATTTTAAGATGGTCATGCATGTCATAAGGATACACACTAATTGCTGTCATACCATTATTTCTAATTCACTTTTTTTTGGAAAAAGTAACAAGACTTTAAAACAAAATTGGCAAATTCATATTGAACAGTTGGATACCAAAATTTAAAACTTAATGATTAAACTTCCTTTGTTCAAAGTTGTTAAGATAAGAGGTTAAACTATAACCTGACTCTGAAAGTTAACCTTTTCATTTTGCTTTTCAATCTCTTTTTAAAATGGATTGATTGATTTTAATGGCATTTCCTACCTTCAGGGTTATTTTATATCTAGAGGTTAGGTAATCATGCTCATTATACATTCATATTTGTATTTTTTGTGTAGTTGTTTGAGTCTTTTTTTTCCTTTCAATTACAAATAATTTTTAAACTGATCTATTTGACCCTTTGATGAAATTCTAACAAAGTCCCACCATTAAATTTAGTTTTGTCATACCTTTATAGAGGGGGTGGATGTCTTACCCCTCTACAGGGGATGTAATTAGTGTATTATTCTAAGTTCCACTAACAAGGTTACTTTGTAAAATGAAGTAGGATTTTTTAATTACTGGCATGATAGATAAATGAATTCTTGCAGAAAGTATCACTTGCGATTTGTTTTATCTAAAAAAAATGATTTTCTCTTTGGACTTTTCAAGAACTTTTAACTGGTATAAACAATTTTCTTAGATTTTTGCAAATTATGAAGTGGGTTCAAGAAATCACCAAATATTTTAAAATTCAAACATTTCAAAAGTCTGAATATAAGCACTTTGTGTGTATGTGTAAAATGCTTCTGGGTAAAAATATATATTTCTAATTGATTGTAGTGAACTCATTAATATAAATAAATATTAGTGTTTAGCAACAAGATATTTTCTTTAGAGTTCTCATTTCAGTCAAAAAAAAAAAAAATGCTGTTATATTTAAAGTGTTATGAATAAACCAGCACCTGGCAACATAAAGATGGAACAAAAGCTACCCCACCCCCACTAAATCAACAGAACTTAGTTGATAGAGGACAATTATTTTTGTGGGCTTATCACTTGTTCTACAACTACTATTAATACTTACAGGTGTTATACTTACTCGATAGTTGAGAGTGGTGGTTGTTGTTAAATAATATAACAAATTAGCATTATTATTTGTTTATAACTGCACTTCTAATGTTGGATTAAGAAATTCTGGAAAAAAAATCTTCTGATATAATATGCACTGACATTTTAGAAATTGTAATTGCTAAATTTACCCTTGATTCAACTTTTTATCGGTTTGTACTGACTAAAAATAAGAATTTGTATAGTTTGTCTTAAAACACAAAATTTACATAATATTTAGGGCAAACACATGGACACGTTCATACAAGAATGCAACAAACTTGTAATAAAAATAAACTCACATTAGGAGAAAGAAAATTATAAACAAACACATATTCAAGTAGATATTTCTCTGTAAAACACATGAATCTGGATTATAGATCTAACTTATTTTCAGTCATCTTATACTGAATATGGTGAGGAAAAAAATTAATTTTATAGTTCTCATGTAATAAAGTTAACCAGTTCAATGTAACAAAGTGAACTTGGTTTTGAGAATATCTTAGTTATAATTTTCTTCTTCACAAACTGTCTGGATTGGGTTAATGTGAAAAGTCAGATTTTTATAATTTTTCAACCTGTGTTGTTGATTTGGAAGCTTGCAAAATGTGATGATAACCAGATATGGGTTGGCAATATTTGAAATATTGTTTTGGGTTAGTAAGTACTACCCAGGTATAAAATGAAATTCTTATTAGCAAAAGAATTGACCCTTTGGATTTGAACAATTGCTGATTTGAAATGTATTTTAAGCACGGGAATAGATTTGGATTATGGTGAGATGTGCATATAATGGTTTGATTTTGACGTCACAAGTTTGTAGTGTTTGTTCTGTGAAGTGAACAGAACAACTTGTAATGAGAGAGACACAGCACGCATGCAATTTTGATTGTAATCATCCAAGATATAACTCCATGTAAGCATCAGCCAGCCAACTCACATACTTATGCACTCATGAGTAAATTACTTAAACATTTCACTACATTGCTGAAAGTTAACTTAAGGCTGACTTACATACAACAAAAATTGTATTTCATTTTCTAAATAAAATCTGTAACTTTTAATATCTCAAAGTTTTAAGGTATATCAACATCTTATTTATTCAAAGACGCTTCTCTTTTCACTTGGTGTTTTCTGTTTTACAGCATATCTACCTTTATTAAAAGTATTATCATCATCATCATTTTGGGGGTGATATTGCCCCTGCCACATCTCTCCCTAAACCTTTTTGTTTAATAACTGTATTAGATACCAGTACTTCAAAAGTTAATTCTACTCATGCAATTTGTCTATTATACCTTCCGCATGCTGGTATCACTTCAAAAGAAATGTATGTCCAATTACAGTCTCTTTTAGTTCCTTTCTTTTGATTAAATTCCACCATTCTTATACACACCAATATTTAATTAAAACAAATCCCTTCTATCAGGGTTATAATGTTCACTGTTCCCTTTTCAATTCAAACCAAGTCCAATCGAAAAAATAATTACATCTTACAATAACTTTCTTTTCAATTTCATGTCAAATTATAAAAAAATAATAATCACAATAAGACTTTTTTTTTTTCAATTTCATGTCCAGTTAAACAAAAAAAATAATGTGAGAATTAATTTTTTTTTTTTTTTCTATTTATTGCGGACTTTTTGTCCTCATCTTGGTAGTTTTTGTGTTGTTTCTTCTTTCACTACGTTTTGGCCAAATTTCACCTTTGGCCTTCTTCAGGTGATTTTACTGCGACCTCGGATAGGAATGCTGAGTCTTGTAACCGTATCCCCAGTAATTACTGCCTTCCATAGTTGTTGTCTATCGCACCATGTTTTTGACCAAGTAAACCTCTGGCCGGCTTGGGTAGGATTTGAAACCGCTATCTTCTGACAATGCTCACCTGGAACCATAGTTTTCTCTTTCTTTTCTGTTATTTAGTATTGAGGCATGTTAATCTATTTTCTAGCCTGAAATCTGTTAGATGTTCCCCATTTCTGTTTGATGAGTTGTGTAAGGTGAATTTGTTGTTTACATTTTTACCAATTTTGACATTCATGTCTCCACCAATGACGAGAATGTTGTGTTTCAGGATGCTACGAACAAGGGATTCTTCTCTATGATAGCTTTCCAATGAGGGTCCCTAATAACTTCTTCCTCATCCTCTGCTTCTCAAACTGAATGTTTACTTACGGTGTGAGAATTATCACATTCACTTGATAAACTCTGTTGTCCACACCCGATTCCAACCTAACGGATTCAGACTCTAATTTTTCTGGGATCCTAGATAAGAGATCTGTGCTGGTATTATCCTTTCCAGCTAGATACTCTATTTTGCACTGATAGCAACTAAGCTTCAATGCTCACTGCTGGATCTTATTTGTCCATTCTGCTTCTAATCAATGTTCGAGGGGCTTATGGACAATTTTAATGATAAACACAGCTTCACTCAAGTAATAGTCCAATTTTTGGACTGCATATAAAATGGCAAATGCTTCTTTTTCTATCGCTAGCCATCTCAGCTGGGTTTCTGATAGTCTGTGAGACAGAAAATATATAGGTACTTCTTCAAGTACACTTGGCACTGGTCCATCTTTATCCGTACAAGGCTGGGTAAGTACCGCACCTATGCATTTGTCACTGGCATCTGTGTAAAGTATCATCGGCTTTACTTAGGTCTGGGTAGGTCAGCAAGGGTACTGCTGTCAACTGGTCCTTGAGGGTATCAAAGGCTCGCCGACAATCCTCTATCCACTTAAATCTAGTGGCTCATTCCATGGAAAGTGGTCCAAAATCAGAGAATTTTAAATCCAATATTTTCTAGCACTGTTGTTTTTTCTGAAAGACAACACCCTAAACTACAAAAAAATTAAAAATTCCAATTCTGATCTTTTCTATGTTGTCTGTGCTGAGGCTATAAACATTGGCTATTTATTGAAGTCAGAAAATGAAAGAATTGCCTATTTTTCAGGCATTCATTTTTACTAATAAATAAGATAGAATTATGTTTAATTATATTTTTCTTGATGGATACATATATAGATTTCAAGATAATTGAGGTCCTGAGTTTCTGTTGTTAATCATTTTTACATGAAAATTTCATAAAGTTAGCCCTGTGTCCATGTAACACACGTGATGCTTAATCAACATTTATTTTTCTTATTCTTCAATAAAACCTCTGAGGAAAAAATTCTTTCTGTTTATAAACTAGTGTATTACTGCAAACAAAATAATAGCAAATAAAAAAAAAATCTAGCTATTTTTTTCTTCTTGAAAGAACACTTTGAATTTGTGTAACACACGTAACGTCACATGCCAAAATATCACTTCAAAACCTTCAATAATCAATGGAATTCAACATAGTAAATAACATACTCATACAATGCTATAAAATAGATTTATTTATTGAAAAATTTTAGGTTGAAAATGATAAAGAACATCCTGTTTCTCCCAATATCTACCATTCCTACTGGAACTGGTGGACTCAGTTTTCCGATGACATTCTCTGGCCAGCATGCAATTATATCACCTTTATCTGGCCAGTACCATTTGCTTTTTCTGGAATACTTCATTACTGATACTTCTGTATCAGTATCTATAATTGACACAACTTCACCTGGGAATTTTTTCCCATCATAGGAGACTAAGGCCCAATCACCTACATTGAGTTTCTCACTTCTGTCCACATCCTCATCTTCATATACAATAATTGATGATGGATCCTTATTTAAATTTGTCTTAAACATTTCTATAATCAAACCATCACAACAAAAGATACCCGAGGCATCTTTAATATTTTCCCAAGGTTTCTTTTCTTTTATCAACTCTGAAATTTGTCCTTCACTTATATGAAGAACAGTGACTCCCTTCATGTCATCTTTTGCTACTTTGTAAAAATCAGCAGAGTTTTGTACAATCACAGCATTTTTACCTTGATTCATGACTCTTTTTCTCACTAGAGATTTGGCTGAGCCACCAATTCCATCAACAACACCTTTTCTATGTGATGTAGCAAAATATTTCCAGGAAACTTTGCACTGGAATTTTTTTGATAACATAGATACTAGTGTCACGTGATATCCCACGGAGACGATAGAAATAAGATTAATACTATCCTCCCGTTGGAATGAACAGTGGCAACCCGTCAAAAAAGTGACTGTTAAGAAAGAATGTAGGTCACAGAGGGGATATCAACAGATGTTGGTACTTAGTAATCTCAGGTCGCCGGACACCAGGGGGGGAGGAAGGTAGAAGCCAAACGATTGGCTGGGACCCTAAAACGGAAGTGGGGACTCTCCTACCCGTAAGCGGAAATAGAAAAGTAAAAAAAGTCAGTTGTGTGGGCAGGGTTCGTAGGAGGCAGAACCAAAAGCCAATTACTCTGGGTGAAGAAGACAAAAACATATCTTGGACACGAGGGACCCCAGGTTCTTCAAGCCAGTGTAAAAAAAAAAAAATAGCATAAAGTCTATTAGCCCGTGAAAGAAGAAAGATTCTCCAGTGGAACCCCGTCGAAAAATAAGATAAGTAACTTTGGGACTATTTCTCCTTTATACCCAAATTATATGTACCACTCTCTCTCTCTCTCTCTCTCTCTCTCTCTCTCTCTCTCTCAATTTGAAGAAAAACAGAAGTCAAGAAAAGACATTTATATTCGTGGACTGTCCATTTATATATTTGACACTTTGAAAGTGTATCTCTTTGGATAAAGGATTCATGTATTTTTATGTTACCACGTGGTCTAAGTTGTTCTTTGCAGTTCTGCTACGAATTTGTTGAGTCACATTTCCTTTTCAGCTTCTATTCGCCTTATGTTATCTTGCTTAGAATTATCCTATTAATTCCTTTAAAATATCACACGGGAAACCGGAGTTGCTGACTACTACAATATAATATTATTACGACTAAAACCTATAGGTCCATATCTTCTGTTGTCTGGGGGAGGAAGTTTAGTGGCCTTGGTGGGTGTGTGGATAGTGTGAAATTTGGAACCCCTTGCCAGCGGCGGTCAGTCTGGCCCTAAATTAATCCCTCACGTAATATGCCAGGTCTTATATGCCTGAGAGAAAAACTCTGAATGAGAACTTATTCTATAGGGGATCAAGTGCCAACCTGCCCTGTCTTCACACGTGCAAAAATAAAGTCCCGTTTTGGGATTTTAGTCAATTTGCCGTCACACTAGTTTCACAATGTAATTATTTTTAAACTCTGATGATGGCCCATCTGTGTAGATTATGAGCATGTCCCTTTTTTCAAATTGAATGTAGTCTTTCAAAGCATTTATAAAGGTAAAAACAGAATTTTTTCCTTTGTCTTGGCTCTTACTATACAGAGCAGCAGTAAATAAATTAATGCATTTCCGAGACCACAAAGCACTTTGGACTTCATTTTGATAATCACTACTGTATGCCATTGTGAAGTCACATTGTAAAACATGGCAATCACTCCTCTTTTTGTCCTCCTTAAATGCTATAGACTGAATCCATTTAATATGGTTTTTTTTTTTTTTTTTTTTTTTTTTAATGTTTTACATGAAAGAGTAATGCCTTAAGACTACACAAGCCAAAAAGAAAAGAGAGTAAAGTATTATAAGGGCGATTTTAAATAAATTTTATCGCTGAAAACCCCTCTGAACTGTAACACACGTGACATGGAATGGGTCTAGCATACTTTTTCGTCAAGGCTATCAAGGGTCCTGCTAATCTGCTAAATGCAAGAACAAAGCATGTATAATATCCAATGGATCCGGCATGGCTCTTATCACTTCTGCCTTATCTAAATCAGGTTTTATTCCCATTTTGTATATAACAAAACCTAAATGCTTGGTCTCGTCCTTCACAAATTGACACTTATGCAATTTTAACTTCAATTCGTGCTTTCTCAACTGATTTGAACACCTTTTGTAGGTGTCCAAAGTGCTCCTCAGGTGTCTTAGAAAACACCATAATATCATCCAGGTAAGCCATAGCAAAATCTTCCATACCTTCTTGCACTATGGACATCAATTGAGTAAATACACCTGTGGCATTAGATAACTCAAATGGCATCACACAGAAATTGAATAAACGTGACTATTTTTCCCTGGTCCTTTTTATCCAAGGCTACCTACCAATAACCTGACCTTAGATCCAATGTAGAAAAACAAGTTGACTTTCCCAGAAGCACTAGAATATCAGGGGTAAGAGTACTGCTAATGGTTTTGTAATGGTGTTTAACTGTCTAAAATCCACACAAAATCTATGTCCTCCTCCTCCATCCTTCTTTTCCACAATGACAATTGGAAAACTCTATGGGGACCTAGATCTCTCTATTACTCCTGAGTCCAACATCTCATTTACTGCCTCTTCCACTAATTTTCTCTTATGGATCAGGGGGGGGGTCCTATATGGCCTCAATCTAATTTGGTCACCAGTATCTATTTTCATTTGCACTGTCCCAACTCCTTTTCAGTGTTAGCTATCACATCTTCATTAACTTTTAGCAGTCTCCTTATCTCATTTTTATATCTTTCGGGTACTATCAAGTCTTCCTCCTTTATTTCAGGGCTACTAGCCTCTATCTTTCTTCCATAATCCTTACTTACTCTCACTTGCTTCATAATTTTTAGCAGACAGGTGTAACCTAACTCTTCTCCCTGTTTTATTGTGATAGTTTTACTGGCTGTGTCAGTCAAGAACAGAGGCAGTGTTTCCTTTCCTTCTACCACAGAACTACACAATGTCACCTCTTCTTCCCCATTATCATACCTCTCTGTAGATGTTATCTGATATAACCCTTCCATTAGTTTCTCCACTGTATCTATCCTTCCTTCACATGAAACAGCCATTCTAGGGAGAAGTTTCACCTCAGTCTGGGCTACTATGGGGCACTTCTTTTTTACTTCATTCTGTAATGGAACCTCCACTCCTCCCGAAACCAATGAAACCGGGTCAAAACGAGTTTGGGCCTTATTCAGCCTAAGCCAGTCACTCCCTAAAATTAATTCTCTGCACTAATCAGGTGCCACATACACCTTACTCTCACTTGTGGTCCTCGCCAATTTGAATGGTTGCATGTCATACCCTCTATTCTCATCTGACTATGATCTGCCTGGCTAATGAATAAATCCACTGGCTGAAGTTTTCTATGTAACACCAGCTGCTTAAACACCTAAGAATTTGTCAAGGAGACCGACACTCCAGTATCCACTAATGCTTTTACTGTCTTGTGCCCCAACAACACATTGCAGGTAAAGTCGAGCCCCACTTTAGATAGCTGAATTATCTGAGCTTTGTCTCTATTCCTCAACCTTCCCTTATTTTTATTTCCCTGTTGGCTATCCCTATTTCTCAATCTCAACATGGGTTCTGGCAATAGGGGCTCATCGTTTGCTACTCTAGGCTAGTTTCTCTTGGGTAGGTTGTGTAATGGTCTTCTTTTTCCCATTATTTCTTCCCTTCTTCTCTCAGCACTTTTTCTTCCTGGACAATTCCTTAAGTTTCCATGTGTCTAACATAACCAGCACTTATGCCATTTACTGTTGACTGCAAAAGGTCCAGCCACACAACAGGACCAGCACTTTAGAGGCCTTGTTTTCATTGGGGCCACCCTGCCTCTTCTCTATGGGGTCCCACTCTTGTTTCCCCGATTGCTTATTTTTTGGGGGGAGTTCTAGGATGTCTATTTTCTTAATCCCGTCTCCTATCCTCCGCATCTGTGCACCACTTCACCTTGTGGCCAAAACTTCTAACAGTGCCTGAATCACCCCATTTTCTCTTATTTTTGGATTCAGGAATGCTAACCCCACCAATTCTGTCATCTTATCTCCTAGGTCCTCTAGAGTTTCCCAAACTTCCTGTTCAATCCTAAACAATTTCTGCACCACCTCTATGGTTGTTTGCTTGCTAGCATACCATCTAATTAGGGTCCTCTTGAGCTTGTCCTATGTTGTCTGGAGGTTTCCCTGTATAAAGTCCCCATAAATTTTGAGACTGGTCCAGCTGCAGCTTCATAAACTAACAGCACCATCTCCCGGTCTGTCAATCCATACATCAGCTGTTTCTTTTGTACAGCTACTAACCAATTATGAAATTCTGCTGGATTGCCTTGGTAGGTGGGTAACTTCATCCCACCCAACAGACTCCTAGAGGCCGGCATTATTTTGGAAACCATTGCTTCACTCTCCGTACTGCCTGATCCAGTGACACTCATCTTATCTATTCTGGCACTGTACCTCAATTAATAAGTAATATGAAGGGCGAGGGTCACACTAATCCTTACTGGCTGTTTTCATGCTCCACAATTGAGCAATAAAAAAACAATCAATAATAGAGGGGAAACCAAATAGTGACCTACCTGGGGTGTACTTCTGCTGAGGTTTTGTTGTTCTTGTAACTCTCAGCTCTTTGAATCAATATAATCTTTCAATTCAGTCTTTTTTTCTTTTCGTTGTACTTTGCCCTTGCAAGGGTTCTCTCCTTTCCTTTCACATCCTCTGGATTTCTCTGACTCTCTCTCACCATTCACCTCTAATGTTCATCACCCTCGACAGGTGTTCAAACAACTTAACAATGGTGTGATGAAGAAGTAATTTTGGGATATGAGAGTGAGGAAATAAATATTAAATTTACTGTATATACTCACATATCATGCAATTTTCTGAGACCTGAATTTTTGTCTAGTATTACACAAGATACAAACTGGCTTAGCCTTGGTCAACTATTTACATACATAGTATAGTATGTGACTCCCTAATACTAGGTTAAAATTTAGGTCTCAGAAAGTCAGATGAAACACGAGTATATATTGTATATTTGCGTTTTTGTTGTTCTATCTTTTCTCTTTTTCTTCTGGTTAAAAATGTTCTCATTTGTGTATATTTGTATTATCAAAACAATAATTAGTAACAGATTCTTGAAAAAAGATTTTCATCATTTATTATAACTAATTAGTTCAACTTTAAAAATATTTGTGAACAACATTGACTGAGTTCTATCTAAACATTCATTAAGTTGTCTTTTTAGTTTTTCTCTCCAACATTTGATTTAGCATCTACTTTTACCCCTCCTCTTCCTTTTTTTTTCTCCCTCTGAACTCTTAAAAAAATTTTTTTTTTAAATATTGATAGTATGGATAGCCAACAAGAAATGAAATGTGTCACCAGACAAGGCCAAGTGTGAATATGTGTGAGCATGTGATTGTTTGAATTTTTATTAAGATTTTATTCTTTCCTACTCATTCTATATTTAACAATTTCATTTGGACAAGTACTAAATGACATTCACTTGTTGTTGAGATGTCTTTCTTGTCTTCCTACTTCTTCCCATGTTTGCATGTGTCTCTCTCTCTCTCTCTCTCTCTCTCACCACTTCTTCCCTTATTTTTCTCACCCCAACTCAATGAGTGTCCTGGGTATGACACTAAACTGCATCTGATTGTGAGTTTCCAGTCCTGGAGCTTTAGGGAATATGGAATACTGCTTCATTATTATTATTCTCAGGTCCACTCTAACCCAGATTGGTAGTACCTATTAGGGTATCATCTATGGGTCAAATAGAATTGTTCAAACTTTTACTAAGGATTACTATTATTAATTATTTGAAACCATACAGGTATGTGTAAATTATTTATATTACATAGGAATAGAATTACTTGTGACCATTTAACTCTGTGCAAACAAATGATTAATATTAAATAGTGTTAATATTAGTGTTAGATAGGAATATTTGTAATCATTTAACTGTGCAAACAAATGAGCTCTAAAAACTTGTTTAAAAATAAAGTTACAAACTATTTACTTACAAATCATGTGTATATAAAAACAGGATTTGGTATTAAATAACTTAAAGGGTTGATATGCCATAAAACACCAACCAACTTTCTCTATATCTATCTATCTATCCATCCACATGTTTCTTTTCCCCTCTCGCTACCTCATCCCATGTGTGTCCCTCTCGCTACTTTTTCCTGTATGTTTCTGAGCCCTGTTGGCATTAAATAATCCACAAAGGTTGATATACCATTAAACAAAGAAACTAAGCCAAACCTGTTCAATCATTTACTATTAACTCTGCAAATAAATGATTAATATTATTAACTGTGTGCGAACAAAAGATTGATATTAAATTACATAGGAATACTTGATAAATAGAATTTCTAATATTAAATAAAAATACTTGAGACCATTTAACTGTGTGCAAACTAATGATTAATATTGAATCAAATTATTAGTGTTGGATAACAATATTTAAAAAAAAAATTAAACTGTGTGCAAATAAATGAGCTCTGACTCATTTAAAAATAATGTTACTTATAAACTATTCTCTTACACGTGTGTGCGTGTATAAAAAGGTTTTAGCATTAAATAACCCACAAGGGTTGATAAACTATACACACAACTAAACCACTTGTCTCTCTCTTGCTACCTTTTCTCGTGTGTGTATGTGTCTCTCTCTCTATTCAGAAAAAAGCCCCTAAAAACTTATCTTCCTTGTTAACTTGTTTCTTATATAGAAGTCAACCCTTTGAACCTTTTGCTTTCAGATCTTCTGTATCTGAGCTTATAAAAGTTACACACACACAAAGAAATTGTCCTGTTAACGGAGTTTAGAATACTGTATAATCTTTTGGGAGTGACCTGGGTATGGTGTTAAATTGCATCTGAGGGTGACACTTCAGTTTTAGAGACATTTGAGAATTATTTGAATTTGATGGGAATATTTAATGCCTTATAACTGTAAATTATTTGTATTCAGGATAGCCATTGGAAGCCAACATTTTTTTTTTTTTTTACTAAGGATTATTATTGTTAGATACTTGGAACTATACACACAACTGACTTATTGAATTGAAATAATTACTTAAAACCATATAATTATTAGAATTAGATAGGAATACTTGATATCATTTAACTAGGCAAAAACTCTTAAGAAACTACAATACAAAAAATGTAAATATACATGAACACAATTCCCAAACCTCTATGTATAAAATAACTGAAATTAAAATGACTCAGCAAGATGGGGGAAAAAAATGAGCAGAAAGTGAATTCAAACTTTGATTCAGAGTACAGTTCCATTAGATAAGATCTTTCAGAAATCAAAATAATGGGTTTACAATATATAGTAAAATAGTGCTCAGCCCAAAGGCACGTGGGTTTAAAAGTTTAAAAAATACAATGATTAATTCTGCAATGTCTATATTATTTTCTTTATTAATATTAGAAATGAAACTTAATTTTTGTAAAAAAGTGTCTTTTTTTATTTTATTTTATTTTTCAAAGGGCTTTTAAAACAATGCAAGTAACTTTATCATTCAAAGTAAATAATGGGTTGTAATCCAACAATATATAGAGAAAAATTGATAACAAGGTAATCCAAGTAGAAAGAGAGATTTATTGAAAAGTAATGTTGACACTATAGCGTTTCGGTTCCTGATGATTGGTTCATTAGAACCGAAATGCTATAGTGTCAACTTTACTTCTCAATAAATCCCTCCTTCTACTTGGATTGCCTTGTTATCAATTTTTCTCTATAGTTTGTCATTGAAATTTTATTTTTAAAAAGATAAAATATTGCCAATATTTGTAATATTTTTAGTTCTGTCTTAAACCAAAACTTGTTGATTACAAATATCTTTCTTCTAATTTGTATTGTTTAAAATGGACTTCACTTCAGTTAGATTTTTAGTTTCCAGTTTGAGAAAACTTAAAACATCAAGCACTTACTGTAAATCACCACAGACAAATAGGAATGTTTAAAAATAATTTGCAGAAAGGCAACATTTTTTAATATTTAAAAATAATCTATTTTTCAGAGTTTGGAAAAAAGCCCCATAATTTCAGAAGGTAATTCTGCTGGTAAATCAATTTCTCACGATCATTCAAACAAGGGAGTGAGAAAAAGAAACAAGAAGAATCGTTAAAAAGAATTTTAACAAAACTGCCAACATCACTACCACCGTCGACTCTTTCCAAAATTTTTCTATTTGGTTAGTAATTTTTATTTAGTATTATATTTTTCCTCTCTTATTTCCAATTCTCATTCTTTTGTGATTTTAGATTATACAAATGTCTTTTTATCATAACTTTTGACAACACTTTTAGGCTTTCTTTTAAATACATTGTGGTAAACGGTGCCAAAAGGAGTGGTGGATCAGTACTTTTTAAATACATTGTGGTAAACGGTGCCAAAAGGAGTGGTGGATCAGTACTTTTTACTGCATTAGACAATCAAAGATTTAGCAAAAGTTTTGTTAGTTTCCAAGCTAAATAACAATATCATAAGACTTTCTTGTGTCCTCTGACAAAAGCAATCAAAATTTGTGTTCATCTGTCTCCACAATAAAATCTGGTTCCTTTGATGACCATGTTCATTTCATCTCTCTCTCTCTCTCTTGCACAAAAGTTTGTTCTATGAGTTCCACCAATATGTCACTCTTGTTTTGGTTTGCTTTCAACAGTTGTTCTTCAAAGACTGTTGTCTGTTGCTTAACTACACAACTTATGCATATTCATAAACAATGGTAGGATTACAGCAGACTCGTGCACAAGGATCATATTACAAATGTCTTTTTAGACAAAAAAAAAAACAAACATGTGAAGCAGTGCAATCTTTTTGCTTCAGGTAAGTGTAATTATAGAAATATGTCAATATTTGATTGTTAACATCTTTGAGATCTTTGAATATTCTTAAAATATACCAAAAATATTTAGAGCAATATTTCAATAAATACGAGATGCATACGATAAGTTTCCAGACTTTTTTCGTATGGGCACTTTTATTGATAGTACACACATGAAACTCTAGTCCCCTTCCAAGTAATCTCCTCCAGCTGCAATGCACTTGTTGCACCGTTCCAACAACTTCTGGAAGGCCCCTTGGAAGTCCTCTTGTGTGAGTGTGTCAATGACCTTCGTCACAACCTCTTTCATCTCCTCAATTGTCTCATAACGACAGCCTCTGAGCTTAGGGGATAACCAAAAGTCACAGAGAGCAAGGCCTGGACTATAGGGAGGGTGAGGAACTGTCTTGATGCCCATCTTGGTCAAATAGTCTGTGACAAGGATGGAGTTGTGGACTGGTGTATTGTCCTGGTGGAAATGCTACTGACCTGATTTGAAGGGCGCTGGCCTCTTCCGACGGAATCGGTTCCTGAACTCCCTTAAAACCTCAACATAGTAACCCTAACCCTTTGGCCAATCAACTGTGGTGTATTGACTTCCTTACTCCTCCCACACCTCTCATCATCTCTCACAGACTCCTTGAATCTCTTATGCCACTCAAAAACTAATTCTCGATTTATGCAAGATGGTCCAAAAGCAGTCTGAAGCATTCCATATGTTTCTGTGGCATTTTTTCCAAGTTTAAAACAGAATTCTATTGCATATCGTTCTTCTAAAGTGTCTTCATGTCCAGATTGCATTTTTGAAATTCACCAGCTGTGACAATCAGGCTTTAGTAGGGTGTATTCCAATTGCTGCTGTCGCTGTTCATTTGAATCTGAAATCATAAAAATTGGTCAGTCATCTCATAAGATATATTGCAATAGCATACTGAATCTTCAAGAGTCTATGACAATTTTAAATGCCCATACGAAAAGAGTCTGGAAATTTATCATATGCACCTTGTAGTAAAAAAAAAAATAGTGGAGACTGAAACTTTCTTTTGACACTGGTGAAAGGTTAGCATGGGTATTTACCTGCTTTTCTTATACAAGAACCAACAAATAAGTTTATTAACCTCAAATTCATGAATAATTTTCCCAAAGAAAGATACCCATCTTTTCTCTTTTTTTTTTTCTGACATTGAATTCTCCTTAGAAATTTTTTTTTTTTTTTTTTTTTTTTTTTTTTAAGCTTTATTTTTTACAAGATTAAAAATTTAATCTGTAATAACAACCATTTGTAATTTTTGATTAATTTCATTTGCTTTTAATTGCATCTACTTGTCATTCTGTGGTCATTAGTAAACAGTATGAATTGAAAATAATGGTTGACAGTGTTTCTTCAAAAAAAAAAAAAAAAAATATTAAAGAAAAAATTTTTGCATTGTTGATAAATATATTCAGAATGTAAAATTAGTGGTAGATTTATTGTGTGGATTTTCTTTATCAGAGATAGAATTGAGGAATTAATCTGTGTATAATCATCTGAATTATATTGGTGGCATTAAATACTGTTGCTAGCACAAACTAATCTGTTTGATATATTAGTGACTATCTTATGTTTTAAAAATAAAAAAATCTCTAACAAATTATGTCGCTGAAGAAGGATGAAAACAAATTCTGTATTTCTGATGTTGTTATCACAAAGTAAGAGTTGAATTGTCTTAACAAAGTTTAGAAATTAATAGAAAATAATTTACTTTAGTTCAGCATTTAAAATTTAAAAAAAATGTTTTTACATCAGTTTTTGATACCGTTTAGCCTTGTTGTCCAAGGGAGGTAAGTGAAACTGATTTACCTTCATATTTTGACACTAGAAGTATCAGTCAAAATAATGATTACATCTTGTTTGAGTTACGTTTATATTACTTCTCAGTTTTTGTGTTGGGAAGCACATGAAAAAAATTTTTTAAATTAATATCTTAGTTCCTGCAGTTTTTCTCTCTGAGCGGCACCTGCCCTATCATGTTAAAGAGGTAAGGGTTGGGTTTATTGTCCAGTACCTGAGGTGCCCCTCAGGGTGTTTTAACACCACCTCTTGGAAGGCTTCCTACATTAAACCAACCCTGTCACATTCTGGCCTTGTGGGATGTCAAATAAAAAAAACTTCTCTATGTCCTATTTTATTTTTTCTCTTGTTATTTCAATGAAGATAAAACCTCAACAATTTAAGCAAGAATTACCTTTTTAAGTTTAGGGGTTTAAAATAGGTTGTTTCTATTGCAAAAAGGTAAGAATCTCTCCCAAAAAAGGATGTCCTGAATATGATACTAAATTGAATCTGGGCAGTGAGATCCTTTATTGCTATTACTACCAGGTCCACTCTGACTCATCTATGGATCAAATAAATCTGTATCCAGTAGAAATACTTGATACCATATAACTAAGTTATTTGTATTAAGAATTGTTACTTGGATTTATAATTCTTTACTAAGGGTTATAACTAGTTGAAACTCTATAATTGTGCAAACAAATGACTTATTAAATAGAAATGATTATTTTAAACCATATAATTATTAGTATTAGATAGGAATTGTAAAAGAAAATTCTTAAACAACTACACATAAAATGTAAATATAATTTTATTTGAACCATAACCTGATTTTCTCATTTCTTGACATGTAGTTTAATTGCAATTTTTTTCTTTACTTTTTTTTTTTTCCAGACTTGTTGGCATTTTCTTCTATTCTCACATTAACTGCTTTACACAAACAACACTTGGGACCTTAACGATGTTTACTTTTTACTGTTCTCACAATCATCTTCTTTGGTTGGATTCTGTTGCTCCTCTCTTGAAAAGCTGTCACCAATTCCAATGTGGATGAGAATCAGTAAAGGAAAGAAGAAACCACAATTCCAATTGACAGAAACCAAAGAGAAGCATTCAATCATCATTTTCTGATTCTTTATACATTGTTGTTGTTGTTGTTCTTTTCTTTTTTTTTTTAACCCACGCCTTTGCTTTAAGGAAGTTATTTTATCTTCCTTTCTTTCCCCACTCCATTTACTTATCTTTCTTTTTCACTAACCAAATGGTTTCCATAGCAACATATTTATTTTCTGTTTTTTTAGAAACTCATTAATTTTTATGTTTTTAAAAATAAATATTTTGAATACAACACTTTGAATTATTTCTATTGAGTCAAATTTCTTTCTTTTTGCAGTAGCTCAATTAACTTTTAATGTATAGAAACATTCAAGCAGACCCCACTGTGCTGGTGGTGTTTTGCAAAATGTTATTGCTTTATTGTTTCCATGCTATTGTATCATGACACACAATTGCTGATCAAATTATCATGTTTTGTTTGTTTTTATATATGATTGACTTATTCAAACATACCTTCTATTTTGCAAAAATAATTTGCCCACTGTACAAGGATTAAAAAATTATTCACCTGTGAATAGTTAGTGAGTCCGATTTATCTTATTTACAGCAGGCAATAAAATCTTAACCACTTTATCAGTGGGGCTTAGAATACACTGACTGTAACCCTGTAGGAGGAGAATAATACTCCCTCCAAAAGAGGAGGGGTTCTGAATACAATACTAAACTGCATCTGATAATCATTACTCTCAGACCGACTCTGACCTGTTAGGGGTCCCAACTATGGGTCAAATAGATCTGTTTAAAAAAAACTCTAAACAACTACTCAAAATATGAACCCAATTCCCTAACGTCTTGGTATTAAATAACCCTCGACGGTTTACATGTCCTTAAAATCAAAAAATCTTTTAAGATTTTTTTTATTTCCTCAATGTAGAAGCTATCTATTAGGTACAATAAGACTCCTAAATTATATACAGGTTCCAGCTAAAGAACGGGAAGGACTAGCAGCAATATTAATATTAAAATATATATATCTCTGTGAGTTCTTATGTTGATTGTCGATAGATATTTTTAAAGCCATTTTTATTCTTTGCTGAATCTCTGCTAGGGTGATTAAGGTGACTAGATTTTAACGCTTTTAGTGATGTTCACCACGAGGCTTAGTTTCATAGGGGGCAAAGCTACAATTTGCTCTTTTGAAGTGACTTAGTCTTTGCTGAAATTATCTCCCTTGGAGTATCATTTGTCCTTAAATAGAACATCATTATAAAATTCTTGAACGTTATTGAGGAATAAGTTTATAAATGAGACTCTTTTTTATTTTAATCCTTCAACTTCTAAATGATTTATTGATTAATCATAATCACTTGTCAACCAATCTGGGGTTATTGAATACATTGTGTAGTTTGTTACAAACAGATGAGACTCTAACAGGTACTATCACCCCAAGTTAGTGGACCTGGGAGTAATGAGAATGAAAGAGTGATTCCATACTTTTCAGAATTAAAGCCTCACAGCTAGGTGCAGTTTAGTGTCATAATTTAGGGAAGGTCTTACTCCTCTGGGTATATATATATATATATATATATATATATATACACACACAATAAAAAGAAAAAAAGATTCATACCCTTAAATATTTTATTAAACAAACCAACTTAACAAAAAGTGTCTTATTTTTTTTGATTCCAGAAAGAAATTGTACAGCAAACACCGGGTTTAATTTGAAATGAGATTCTAGAAGTGATGAAAACGGAACAGGAATGTTTGTTGTTGCAGATGGAGGAGGCAAAATATACAGAGGAAAGTTGAGTATGTCTTGGGATGTTGGAAGTGGGTAATATCTGGGATTAATTAATAAATCAATCCTGTCTCTTAATCATAGAAACGTTGAAAAATAAAACTCCTTCAACCCCTTACCTACCAATCTTGTTAAAAAAATATGTAATAAAGGTTTGCTGTACATGTTTTCAATGAGACTACTATTGTATTATGTAAAGTATCATGTTATTTTTCTAATGTTGTGGTATGCAGAGTATGGTTTTCAGCCTGAATCTACTAGTAGGTAAGGGGTTAATGTAGAGATTATTCCATATATATATATATATATATATATATATGTCATTCAATCCAAATGAATTTTAACTTTATCCACCAAGTATCTTAAGGGGACATGAAAGCTTAATGGTAGAGTAGTAGGCTGATGAGGACTTAGATCTAAAGTTTATCTATAAAATGGGGTGTGAGGGAAGGGACATTAACACAAATATATCTTAAAAGAAAATAGTTCTAGCCAAGATAGAAAAGGCCACATATTCCCTCAGATTTTATCCTTTAACTGTAAAATTCACAAAAGCTTGTATCCTTTAAAAAATTGAATGCCTCTACTTTACACTTACAGGACACTATTAGTCATCATTGTTGGCAATTTTAATCTCTAAGCTCAACTTATTTGAAAAAAAAAAAAAAACTTTCTCTAAATCACTTTTGCATTGGAAGTCAGTTGTAAGATTTTTTTTTTCCCCCCCAGTTAAAATATGGCTTAGCTTTTTCATCGTGGTTCTTTAAATGTATAAACATTATTGATATAATCATTTTCTTTTGAAACGTAGGTATTATTGATATAATTAGAATTAATATATTTGCCAGCTGCTGAGACACTCCACCTCCTCTAAAAAAAGTATCCTAATCTTCAACTGTATCAACATTATTGATATGATGTTGTAGACCAAACATATTTAAGTCATCCAAAATAAATCCTTCATAAAATGGATCATGCATCTTATCAGCTGGCAAATATGAAATAAAGAAGATTCATTTTGGTGGGGGTGGGGGGGTCATAAAAAGGGTTAGTATTTTTAGTTGTTTATTTTAAAATGGCTGGGATAAAACTAGAATTCAAAAGCAGAAACATGAACATAGACATTGGTCACATGTCGTGAAATAAGTAAATGTTGAGTCTGACTGTAATTTTCCAGTACCATCCTCAAGTTGAATTCTCGGGGCCCTCGAATAGGTCTGATTAGCCGAAGAGCTCCTGTAAAAACAAAAATGGTTAAAACATAAGTCTGACAGATCATTAGTCTTAAGTTCATTATCTGTGGAGTATTTTATAGTACTAAGTAAAGTTGGCGACCTTAGTTGTAGATGACCCAAAGGCTCCCTTTTCGGTAGCTACTACATCAAGGTGTAGGGAAGGGCGCTACTCCTTTCCCTGGATTTTTCCACTTTACCCTTGATCCCTACCTTATAATGCTGAGTGTTAAGCCAGGTGGCATCAAGTACCATTATTTTTATATATATGAGGGTAGAATGAAAAATTCATAGAATGTGACCAAATGAGGTTTATTTTTCAACATAGTTTCTACTGGTGTTACAGTGATTGGATCCTATTGATCAAAACATCATATGAATTTTCAACCCACCCTTTGTGTGTGTGTGTGTGTATGTATATATATATATATATAATGAAATGACATATTTCAAAGCATCAGTCTCTGTTTAAAAAAACAAAGCATTGAGAACATCTGTACATACCTAATGTTTTGATTTTCTTGCAATGTTTGTCACAACTTCCATCCACTAAGGTATTTGGTCTCTTTCTAGGAAATTTCTTAGAATTTAATTAATTTATTTTTTTTAGCCATATTTTCCCTGCCCAAGAGTATATTTATTTGACTCCCCAAGATTAGTTTGGTTGGAAGGCCCCATGGAACTAAGCAGATGAATTTCTCACCCATTCAGCACAAAAGGATCAAACTCACATTTCTTTATTCCACTAAGCCATGCCTTGAAAAATTCTCAGATCTCTTAATATCATGCCTTTTCTTATCAGGATATCTACATCACTGATTAATATAACTGACTGGGATTATTTACTAAGTTTAGTGCAAAGCTAGAAGTGAATTCTCTAATAATAGTGTGCTAACTATTATCTTACAAGAAGCACTCGGAACAATATTAAAGTTGGCCTTTTATCATTACTCTAACATGAAGGAAGGCTACTTCTTAAAAAAGAAATATAGACAAGATTAAATCTTTCAAAATAAATGTGTAGGTTCACGAGGGAACATGGTCTGGTGAATAAAAGTGTT
Organism: Sepioteuthis lessoniana; assembly: GCA_963585895.1. Taxonomy (NCBI): domain Eukaryota; kingdom Metazoa; phylum Mollusca; class Cephalopoda; order Myopsida; family Loliginidae; genus Sepioteuthis; species Sepioteuthis lessoniana. The sequence continues at coordinate 90,993,857 of OY757926.1, read as the reverse complement.
GGTTAAAGCCTCTAATTTAGATGCCTTGAAATTGTGAATTTAATTGATGGATATGGTAGTGTAGAAATTACACAAAGTATTTTTGTTTTTTAAAATTCAATGAAATTTAAAACAGATTTTTTTTTTTTTTTTTAACCACTGAACGAAAGGATATGATTTTCACTGCCTGATCCATAGATTGAACTCACAATCACCAGTTTACTAACTAGATGAACTTAATGAAGATGTTCATAAACTCAGTATAATATACAGATAGCAACATTGGAAGAAGTTGTCCTTACATGAGAAAATCCATATTAAGTTTAAGACTATTGAATTGCACTATAAATAGTATGAAACAGAGTCAAATTCAGTAGTCAGACAAAATGATATTAGGTTTAAGCCTTTAAGTTACCACTACTACCACCAAATTGACTTATGGGACAATGGTGTAGTGGATGTAAACAGTGGTTTAAGTGTATAGTGATTACCTAGTGGTCTGAGTTCAAACCCTGGGTCAGATAGTAGATGAGAAATTATGTACTTTAGGGTCTGTAGCAAGTGATATAGCAGAATAAGAGTAATCTATTTTTATAGATTGAATAAAGAATTGAGATTGGACATCTGAGTAAATTCATAAGATCATCAATTGCCTACAACATCAAGGAAAATTATGGGACATTGTCAGCTCAGCTTGGCACAAGGCCAGAAATATGGATCATTCAGATCATCAATTGCCTACAACATCAAGGAAAATTATGGGACATTGTCAGCTCAGCTTGGCACAAGGCCAGAAATATGGATCATTCAGTGAGAATCAAACTTGCTAACCATCACAAAAGTGAAAATATATCTAATGAATTTCCAATAGTAGAATTTAAGTATGAGATTTATTAAATGTCTAGCTTCACTTTCCTTAAATATAATTAAGTTTTCTCCCTTTGATTTTCTTCCCTGGCTTCTTTACAAGATAAAATTTTTTTTTCACCTTCAAAGATTGAATGAAGATTACTGATCTTAATGGTAACCATCATCTTTCTATTTGGTATCCAACTACTAGAAGGCATGAAAGCAATCTTCTTTTAATTCCTGCACACTTTAGATCTAAAAGGTCCAAGTGAGACTTTGTATATGCATGCAACTTCAGTTTTGTTGATTCCATGAGGTATTCTGATGAGTTTCCTTATCCTTGTTGTTTTTATCATATTTCATAGATGCATCCTTCAATCGTTTTTCATTGATATAATTATCCAGCTTGGAGAACAGTATCTAAAAAAACATTCTTAGAGTTGGGTATCAAAATGCCAGTGGTAAATTACGATTCACCCTGAAAAAATTGTACAGAGTAAGAGATGTGCTTAATGTAATGGTTACCATAATTGTAGATGGAAATGACGGCCCAAAATCAAATTCTGGAAAGGCTGTTGGTATTTCACTAAAGTATCCTCTTCCTCCCACTGTTAGGGGTAAATAGAAGGATAGACTGATTTTTTTATAAGGTTTGTCAAGCAAACAGTCTAAGAGAATGAATCTTGTGTTGTAGCCTGTCCATGGTGGAGGGGTTGGATAAATATTTACATTGTACAATCTTCATCATCATCATGTCATGTCATACTGGTAGCACGGATTTGAGACTAATCCAGTGAGTATCAGGCAAGCTCTGGATCTCACTGTCAAGTGTGGGTTGTCACCTTCACAACTTTGACAAAAGTATTGGAAGCTGCTGAATTGTGCCTCATATTACCAAAATTTTTCTAAACTTTTGACTTATCCTCGTAATAGACTGAACTGGAGGAACTACTACTAAGCTCATAATTATGGATAATATTTACATTTTTCTTTCTTGTACAGAAGTGAAATGTTGGTAATACTTTACTTAGTTTAAAATAGACCAATGATTATCAAGACTTTATGATCCTTTTTTTTGAATGCTCCATTATTGTGAACTTATACCAGACTAGGTTAACCTCCTAAATAAATATCTACAGTAGAACTCCACCATCCAAGGTTTACACTTATCTTCAGTTGGTTTAACCAGAAAGGTTTTTATGTTCAAAACTTATTAAACTAAAACTGTAAGATATATTTCAAAAGAGTAAAATATCAGGGTGAGTCAAAAGTTTTGCAATATGCTAGTTTCTGGCATGTATATCATGTGACTGAAGCAGTTCAAACCATGAAATGTACTCACTGCAATTGGTAGTATCATGGTAGTTGGTTTGTTGATATGTACGTTGCTTCACTCTCTGTGTGATTTGAAAGCTGTACAGATGAATGTGTAATGTAAATTTAGTTTGAACTGGGCCATAAACTCCATGAAAGCAACTTTAAAGATTTGTTGTGCAAAAAGCTGAATACACAGTTGATCACAGTAACCACATTGTTCAAGAAATTTTGCATATGTTGTAAGACTCTTAATGATCCACCAAGGTCAGGTAGGTCTAAAACCGTGGTTTCTGAGGCTATGCTCCAAGTCATAGAGGCAAATCCAGCAAGTAGCACTCAGAGAGTATCAGGCGAGCTTGGCATCTCATTGTCCAGTGTGGTTTTGTCACCTTGATGACCTTGGTAACAGCATCCAGAGCCGCTGAATTGTACTTCACATGATTAGAATATTGCAAAACTTATGACAACCCCCAGTGTATATTGAAAAACAAAATAAGTCTTTAGTAATATTTTAAAAAATGAATTAAAATTTCCTCAAAAATAAACTGTCATCAGATCTTGAAGGTAAAAACTAAAATTTAAAAAAAAATTTTCTTCATCAACTACTGAAATAATTTTTGTCTAAAAATATTTCTTAATTGGGTGAAGTTGCATCCCTTCTGTCACTAAATGATGTATAATAAAATATTGATATATACAATTTAATATTATCAGTGGATTTCACTATCTATCAACCATAAATTACAAGGTCCGACTGCACTCAACCAATTTTAAAGGACTTTGGAAAAAAATTTGAACAACTTACCAGTGGCTTCATGGATGGCTGTATCAAAGAATAATTCTTCATTACCTTGTTCCAAGGTGAGAAAAAGCTGTGGATAAAAGACGTAACCTCTGGTTCGTACCATTACCAGGGTGAGAGGTTCTTCTAGGACATAAGGGTAAGAAGGGATGGAGATAAACTCCCATCCAATGGTCAGAGTTTTGTCTTCAATGCAAATTTTGTCTTCCAACTTACAAGGTTTTCGACGGCAAACAATTCCTCCAGACTGAACTCTGATGAAAAATTGCCAAAAAAAAAAAAAGCAGGCAGAACATTTATGACAAGAGACATAAAAGATAATGTTTAGGGATACATACAAACTGATAGGTAATCTGTAATGGAGATAAACCTGTCTTTTAAAGTTAAGAAGTTGGTTGTAGTTGCTGTTGTTAGTAATGATGAAGATGATAATATTTTATAATAATAATAAGTTGGTTAATGATCAGGTAAAACTGGTGTGAAAAACTTATATAAAGTTAAAAAAAAAAAAATAGATAAAATAATAATAATAATACTGGGTGATCTGGAGATCAGAGGAAAAAGCAATAACATCTAGACCACAGCAGTGCTAAAATCAGTTAGGATACTTAAGTCCTGAAGAACTGCTATTAATCAGACTTATGTGAAAAACTCAGAATGCTGGTGATGAAAAAGAAGAGTGGTTTGGTTTGGTTTGGTTTTATTGTAATATAATGGCCGAGTGATTTCGTTTTATGCCTTTGGGTTTAGTTAGGCTGAGAACCTTTCGGCTCAGTGCATGGGTTACTTAGGTGTAACATGCGCGCGTGGAGCAGAGATGTCACAATAGCCCTGATGGGAAACGGGGCTAGAGAGTGCGGGTGACATCACGCACCAGAAGCATGTGGAGGATTTTGGGGATTTTGAAAAAGTCAGTTAGTTCAGTTGAGTCCTGCCTCGGAAGAAGATGGTTGACTTTCGGGGCTCGCAGAGGCCAGACAAATTTGTGCGCTACGGGTGCCGTGCGAGATGGGGGGTGCAGATGGAAAAGCCAGAATAGAAAGAATGTGTATCTCTCTCCTTATGTCGAAGAACCTTTAAACTCAAAGTTTCGTACCTGAACTAACAAGTCATAAGTGTTTTTCGTGTTTCGAGATTCCTATGTTCTATGTATATGTTTTATGAACATTTTATGTAGATTTCACGTAACCATATGGCCCGGGAGACCTGGGTTCAATCCCAGGTCGAGTCATACCAAAGACTCAAAAAATGGTACTTGATGCCTCCTTGCTTAACACTCAGCATTATAAGGTACGGATCAAGGGTAAAGTAGTGCAATCCAGGGAAGGAGTAGCGCCCTCCCCTACACCTTGGTGTAGTAGCTATCGAAAAGGGAGCCTTCGGGTTACCCTCGACTATGGTCGCCAACTTTACTTTTTTTACTTATATCATGGCTACAGTACATTATGGCATATCAACCTTTGTAGGTTATTTAATGCCAAATCCATTTTTATGTAAATAATCAGTTCTATTTAAAACAATTCAGTTTAGCATGAGTACACAGTTTGTCAAAAACATTTATATTTCAAACTATTCAGTTTATTCAAGCAGTTATATATAACAATTCAGTTTAGTGTAAGTACAGTTTCAATGTCAGAAAACAGTTAAATTTCAAATAACTCAGTTTAGCATAAGTACGCAGTTTAAATGTAAGTATGGTTTAATTGTGAAAAACATTTCTATTTCAAGCAACTCAGTTTAATCAAACAATTCAGTTTAGCATAAGTATGTCATTAGTTCTATTTAACCCATAGATAGGGCCCTATCAGGTGCTACCAGGCCGGGCCTGAGTGGACCTAGGAGCAATGGCAATGAAGAGGTGCTTCATATTCTCCAAGGCCCCAGCATTACTGGGACCCCACCATCAGAGTGTTTAGTGTCATATCCAGGACACTCATTGGGGAGGGGTCTTATCACTCTGCAGAGGTGCAGTCAGTGTATTCTACACCCCCAGCCGACTGGGCAATACACAGAGTTAAATGTCAAACAGTTTTATTTCAGATAATTCAGCCCAGCATAAGTACATAGTTTAGATGTTAAAACAGTTCTATTTCAAGCAATTCAGTTTAGAATTAGTACGCAGTTTTAATGTCAAAATAGTTCTATTTTAAACAATTCAGTTCAGCATAAATACGCAATTTAAATGTATAAAAACAGTAAACGCCAATCATCGTTTAGTTCTCTTTAACCCATAGATAGGACCCTTATCAGGTGCTACCACTCCAGACCAGAGTGGACCTGGGAGCGATGGCAATAAAGGAGTACTCCGCATTCCCCAAAGCTCCAGCATTGCTGGAACCTCACCATCAGATTGTTTAGTGTCATATCCATGATACTCGTTAGGGGGGGGTGTCTTACCCCTCTGCAGAAAAGCAGTCGGTGTATTCTACAGCCCCAGCTGACTGGGCAAAGTGGTAGTAGTAATAGAGGAACTGAAGATCAGAGGAAGAATTGAGAACATCTAGACCACAACAGTGCTAAAATCATTTAGGCTACTTAGAAGAGTCCTTGTGACCAGAGGAGACTTGCTGTCCCTTAGACTTCAGTGAAAAATCACCATTTAGAGCTGGTGTAAAAAAAATCACAAGGAGTAAAATAATGTTAATCAAAATAATTAGGATTTTGTCATTCAAAATTTTTGGAATGATTTAACAAAAAGTAAAAGTCAATATTACACCAGGCTTAACATTAATGATATTCTGTTAAAAATAAGTTTTTTGGTAATGAATGAATAAAACTTGTTTATCATGTGACTTTTACCTGCTATCTACCAGTTATGCAGGGCTTAAATGCATCCCCATAAGCAAATATGCTAGTTGAAAATCAAACTCTGCTGCTTTTCTGTGCCAAAACATTAAAAACATGATATTTCAAATGATTTTAATCTTATTAAAGACAGGTATTACAGACCTCTTTACAATAGATTTTCACCAATGTACAAAAGACAGGTGTACAGATTGGTAGGTAAATAGTTGAGCTATTATTTTAAAGAATATAATTAATCCAGTTTTGTATTTTCATTTTTGGGGGTTTAAATCAGTGTACTGCAATTGAATTTGATCAAATTGAAAAATATGCAACTATCTCACTCACTAAGCAAGTAAAAAATGATAGTACAATAAATTAGTACTTCTATGTTGTGAAATGACAGTTTGATTCTTGGCACAGCACACATACTAGACTTTTATCTTAAAAGTTCAGAAAGGGGAATGAATAAAAAAAATCCTTCTGTTCATTTTATAGATCAGGTGACCTCAACTTCTTTAACCCAAGAGCTATAAAGCTTAACCCTGGAGGGTCCAGGGCTGCAATCTTAAAAGAACAGAGGAAAAAAACAGCTATAATATTCACATGGTAACAATCATAATTTATTGATAAGACAGTTGATATTGTTTGCAATCACAAAAGATATAATATCTAGGTTAGATGAAGAGGTTGACAAAAGGAGCACATCAGACAAATGATGATTTGATAGATTCAAATTCAGCATACTTTTGGTATGCTTCATTTGGGAGAAAACCTGTTCACTACTTGCTTAAAGTGGGTGATAAGGTTGGAGAATCTTCCATATGGAAGCACATAGGTCTTATAAAAACCAAGGATGTGGCAAGCAAGAAACATGGACTGCAAATCTGAATACTGAAGATCAATGACTTCCATTTCTAGTTGTATTGGTATTTCTTCAAAGTCAACATCAAGGTGAAGAGAACAGTTTTAAAGTTGGGTGAAGAGCCTGTGGGGGGAGTATGTAATTTGGTTATTTCAGTAGATTGCTCTCTAAATTATTCCCACCACAAATACAACACAAAACTTTACAATCGCGCAAAAGAAATGGAACAGAACACAACGAACATTAAATAACAAACAATTTAATATGCATATAACAGAATATGAAAAACAAAATACATGATGTGTAAATGGCCTTTTGGAAAATAAAGTTTGAAGAAGAGAATAAATTTGTTGAAAGATATGTGTATGTTCATGTTATCAGAGTCCGTAAATAAGTCGTTCTTACTTACATTAAGTTTATAGCGGGTTTTATGATTGTGGCGACAGCGTGTCTCGTTGATGAAAGAAAGTTTGTCGGGTTTTCCTTTTGAATATAATTCTCAGCCATTTGAAAAGAGGTCATGAACTTTAGTTGAGGAAGGAAAGGAATTGGTTGGACATAGTATTGGCTACTGGCTTAGTGGCTTGTCTTTGTCTGTGTCTTCGTTTGTGTGTAAGCTTGTGTCTTGTGTGTATGGCTTCCTAACTCTGTGTTATTTATATCCTACAGGTGGATCAAAGAATCGCCCTAAAATCTTGGTGCGTAGACATTTATTGACCAATCAGATTTGTATTTTACTATTTTATTTTCGAGCCTAAATGTTTTCTGTTAGTTCACTTCCGATCCTAATTTTCTAGAATGTTCTATTCCATGTTTTTAGCTGATTGGTTGAAAAATATAAAAATGTAATTTAAATGCTAATGCGGGTTTGATCCTAAATTTCTAGAATGTTCTTAAGTATGTTTTTATTGCTTATTTTAAGACTAGAAGAAATTTGTATCCCATAAGCCTCCATAGATGGTCTGTAGGCTGCAGTTTAGGGACCCCTGATATAAATAACTGATGTATTTGTCTATGCCTATCTACTTAAATGTGGACAATACTTTCTACAGATCCATTAGTGATTCTCTTGAAATAAAATTAAATTTCAATGAATGACAAAATGCAGGGCCAAAATTTTAACAAAATTGAAATACACTAATCACTAGATAACATTTTGTGATTCTTTCTCAAAACTTCCAAAAAGTTTGTAGAACTGAATAGAATTATTGGATCAAGAGACAAATGACATTTTTTGGGGGGTCCAGAAAACAAAATGCAGTTTTGATAGAGAACTATTTTGTAATGTTTTAGTTATTATTCTGAGTTTTAAAATAAGGAATGACAGATTCCAGCTTTGAATGTTTCAAAGAGAAATAGCAAGAAAATAAATTACACAAATTTTGCTTAACTTTTGTTTTCAAACAAAAAACTGATTTTGATTGATTTTAATGGCATCTCAGGTTATTTTATACCAAGAGGTTAAGGAATCTTGTTCATTGTATGTTCATATTTACATTTTCATTATTAACACAAAACAGTTGACTAAAAATAAGTTTCCACATAGAACATAAAACAAAATCTATAAACTGTGAAACAAACTCCAACTTGATCAGGTTAAAAGAAGAATCTATATTCAACACATTTTTTGGTCTAATTAATTCATTTTCTTTATTAATAATTATGATGTGTATTGTCCTTCACCATCCTAATTTTAGTTGCTTTTTATAACAACTCACTTGGATTGTCACTTCTTTAGTGAGGAACAGTGTGCATTGGAAACAAGTAAAGAATAAGCTCCTGGTAAGATTTGAACTCACATCCCAGTACTTGGAAAGGCCTGGTTCAGTGTTTCAACTGCTTTACCATTATACTTATCAGAACAGTGATGGTATCACAGAAGTTCAAATAACTCCTATAAAGCCACACAATATAACTGTTTCTGATTGATCAACACCATATTTAACATTTATGTTTTTAATTCTTTTTTTAGACAAACCTGTCAATTATTATTATGACTAATATTATCTTTCATCTTCTTAATTTTTCTTGATTTTTATTACAACCCGCTCCAATCATCACTTGTACAACATCAACGAACCACATATCACAGAAACAAGAATGTATCATTTGGACTTCTGCAATACCATACAAGAAAAAGCATGTCATCAAACTTTTGTCTTCCAAACTTCAGCAGTTATTTCAATGAGGTTTGCAGCTTAATTCTCTATAAATTATTCATATTTGATTGGAATACTTGATATCATATAGCTGAAAATTATTTGTATTAAGAACAATTACTTGATGCTATAATTATTTGTTAAGGATTGTTGTTATTATTATTAGTTACTTGAAACCATATAACTATGTGCAAACAAATGATTATTATTAATTAGAAATAATTACTTGAAACCATATAACTATGTGCAAACAAATGATTATTATTAAATAGAAATAATTACTTGAAACCGTATAACTATGTGCAAACAAATGATTATTATTAAATAGAAATAATTACTTGAAACCATATAACTATGTGCAAACAAATGATTATCATTAAATAGAAATAATTACTTGAAACCATATAACTATGTGCAAACAAATGATTATTATTAAATAGTAATAATTACTTGAAACCATATAATTATTAGTATTAGATAGAAATACTTGAGATATAACTATGTTCAAGAAACTATACAAGCAAATGTAAAAATAAACATACAATGTATGCAATTGCCAAACCTATAGGCTTAAAATAACCCCAGGCAAGTTGATATGCCATTAAAATCAATTTATCAACAAAATTTTATAGTCTGCATAATGTAATACAATGAGATAAGATCATCATCTCAGATTTTGAATTTTAAAATTATAACTGGAAGAAAAGATTGAAGTGATAAACTTTGAGGGTTAAGGATCTCTTGCCCAATCTTTTTTACTTCAACCATTGTGGCATAGCAGTGATAATGTGTCAAGAATAATACAGTAAATCCCAATGTGGGACATGGTAATATTTTGTGGGGCTTGTTTAGATGCCAAATTAATGGCCTTTTAAGCTTCTTTCACGTGAATTGCAGTAAAATTTTGAATATGTATGAGCTAAATATTACAGGGAGGGTATCAGAATTTTAGAAATACCAAATTGGGGCATGGCCTAAAATTGGTTTGGACAGTATGCAGGAAAAAGTGTATTCATGCCTTTGTTAAAGATATTAATGTCAAGTGATATACACAGTTGAATGCAGAATTCAAACAATTTGACAATTGTTCTCCATGTCAATAATGTTTACACCATCACTGTGCAATTTGATAAACCCGCAGCACTTACCTAAATAATGAGCCACCCCCAGCTCTTGCATCACCATTGCAGCACCCCTAGTACTTGCATGATCACAACTATTACAGCACCCTCAGCCCTTACCTGGCCAATGCACCACCCCCAGCACTTTCCTCAGACATTACATCACCACCTTACACTCTCAACTATTATAACATCATCCAGTTGAATTTTTGATCCTGAAATTATTGGGATAAAAACTGTCAGTATTAATTTTGTATTAATCTGGATGGAAATGTGAGAAAAAAGTCTCCCCCTTTCAAAAAAAAAAAATGTTTCCATCCTTCAAACCTCAGGATATTCCACTAGCAAGGTCTTTTATGGTTTAATACATTTAAAAAAATAAACAGTTTGAAATGATTAAATATAGAGCCATTCAAATATCCTCATCACTTTAAATTTCCAATAACTGAAAACTTATCACATCTTTTACAGGTGAAATATTGGACCCTTTTCTTCAGCATTTTCAGTCTTGTATATTATACTAAACTGCATCAGATGGTAAGGCTCTTGTTCTAGAGATCAGGTGAGTGTGGAGTGCTTCTTCATTGTTATCAGTCGCAGGTCCAATCTGATCTGGGGGTTATAGTTCCTGTTAGGGATTTATCTATGAGTCAAATAAATCTGTTTAAAAAATTATGTAGAAATACTTGATTCCATATAAATAAATTATTTGTATCAAGAATAATTACTGGAAGCTATAATTATTTAGTAGGGATTATTATTTATTATTTGAAAATATATAACTGTGCAAACAAATGAATATTATTAAATAGAAATAATCACTTAAAACCATATAATTATTAGTATTAGATAGGAATACTTGAAACTATATGACTGTGTGCAAATTATTAGATAAGAATATTTGATATATAACTATTTGCAAAAAACTTTTAAGAAACAACTACACAAAAATTTAAGTATAAACACACAATGAATGCTATTCTCTAACTTCTAGGTATAAAATAATCCTAGACAGGTTGACATGCCATTAAAATCAATCAATCAATAAGCATTTCCATGCCTGATTTTGTTTTTAAATGAGAAGTAGGAAATTACATTACTGAATGTTTCTAATAAGGAATTATAAAGTATAGTTAATATTCAGTATGGCTTTCCTTAGTTTGACTACCTTGTTCAATATATCTGGGAATCTTTTACCATCTTTCCAAGTATCAAGTAACATGCTTTGCGATTAAACTCCCATGACTCTGCAAAATAATGTGGATTCCTCAAATAATCTTTTTCTTTGTGTTTATATTTGCTTGATGCTATGGGTTAAATAGAAGGTCAGACTATTTTCTTTAACCTTGGTATGGCAACCAGTTTAGAAGAAGGAAAATTCTGAATTCAAACCAGCTACACTTGGCTTAAAAATTGACCATGTAACATTCAAGTCAGGATCCTGAGCTAACCTATCTTCCAATATGGTGACACCTTCATTCTGCCGGATTCTGTTATGTTGCACTTGGTCTGTGTCATAGAATTCTATTATGCAGATGAAGTTTGCCTTGATCTATCACAGATTTCAAATGATCCTTCAACATTTGGACACATGTCATGATATTTGAGTTAATATCTATTTTAATCAGCTTATCTAAATTGTCTGTTTTTATGTATTATCAAAGCGACAAACACTTCGCCAATAGCTTCACCGTTTTCATTGTATAATGCAGGGCTTTTGTAGGAGGTGCCCGTGATGTAATGGTTATTGTCGTAGGAAATGGACACGGCAGCACAAGTTCAAATCCTGGACGAGGCTGATTGCATTTCACATAGCACTAATTCCCTTGGGAAAGGTATGAATCTAATTATTTTCCCTCCAGCTATTGGTAAATAGTAGGGCAGACCGAGTTCTTCAGCCTTGGTGAGGCAACTAGTCTAGGAGAAGTAATACTCTGAATTCAAATCTGTTAAACTTCGCTTAAAAATTGACCTTGTGTCATATCCTGCCCGTGCGGAGGAGTTGGGTAAATATGATAATGCAGGGCTTCTCAAATTGTCTACTCTATCCGTACTTTGTAACCAAATTTAATTTCCATTTAACCCCATAATTGAATATTGTTGACAATTTATCTCAAACTGAATGCTATGATGGTTAGGACTGATTTTTAAAAATGTTTTTATTGTCAAGTTTGGTTTGGTTTGGTTTTATGGCATATCAACCATTGTAGGTTATTTAATGCCAAATCCGGTTTATACATATATATTAGATGTATATGATTTGTAAACATAAGCCAACAAAGTTAAATAGCTCTCAGTATTGCTATGTATCACTAACAATTCAATTAAACATCAGTTATTTGTTTACACACAGTTAAATGATCAAACAGTTCTATTTCAAACAATTCAATTTAGCATAAGTCATTTGTTTGCACTTGGTTTAAATGTCAAATAGTTCTATTTGACCCATAGATTGGACCCTTTCAGGTGCTACCACTCTGGACCAGAGTGAACATAGGAGTGATGGCAATGAAGGGGTACTTTGCATTCACCAAAGCTCCAGTATTGCTGAAGCCTCACCATCAGATTGTTTAATGTCATATCCAGGACACTCGTTGGGGAGGAGTTCTTACCCTACTGCAGAAAATTAATTATTGGCTGCCCTATTCATATGACCTTGTTCAATATATCCATATATAGCTTAGTAAATTACTACAACAGAAAATGAATTATAAATGAAATTTTGAATCATATAACAACAGCCACACCAATAAATACCTGGCAATACTGAAACTGACTTAAAAAGTGAAGATCTGGATCTCTTCTATTACAGTGGGATTTTTTGGTTAATAATCTAATCCTAATTTTTGTCATTCAAAATCTGTTTTGGTGAAAAAGAATTAAAATTTCAAGCATCGTATTTTAATTTTATTTTTTCATTATTATTCTTTCTTTTTTAAATCTATATTTTCATTATTATTATTAAATAATCTTTTTCTTTAAAAAGCCTATTAAAAAATGGGATATTTTAGTATTTTTATAAAATGATTAATACAAAATAATTTTTGAATTTTTTGTGTGAAAATCTGATTATATGTATCATAAATGACACCAAAAAGATTTGGATATTTTGGATCTGAGTCAAAGTGTTTGTTCATTTTAATGACCCATATATTTAGAATAGGTCATATGTGAATGACAAATCACTAGTGGACATTACACACAATCAGGCATTCTGCTAGGTGTATGATATCTGTCATTAAGGGTTTTCAGACTATTGTCTTCATCTTTATTGTTATTTCCACAACGTTTTGGCCGATATGTCTGTCGGCCTTTTTCAGGTGTTTGTCGAACTTGGGAACCTACACGGAACCATATCGGCTGAAACGTTGTGGAAATAACAATAAAGATGAAGACAATATTCTGAAAGACCTTTTCATCTCAGAAATTTAGACAACTAGTATGATATCTGGCAATTAATCCACATGATCCAGCAATTTTTGTTCTGCCATTATAAAGGAATTAATAAATTCAAACTAATGAATTTACCCCACGTAGACCCCTATGCTTTCTCGAGGATATTAGTCCAAAAGCGAATGTAATTGTGTGATCAGAGTTCAAACTCACTTATTACGATGTCACAATCCAGTACGTCAATATGCCGACTTTAACACAGCTTTGGGTTAAATAATATCATCACTGTTTTTTCTACAAGGATGAGTTTGGCTTTAGATAACCTGCAAAGGTTGATATGCCATTAAAGAAAGAAACCAAACTAAAAACGCATTTTAACCACTATACCACAGGGATTCCTCCTCATCCATGGATCAAATAAATTTGTTTAAGATGTTAAGAAGGATTTTAAAATGCATTGACTCTTAAAACTTTGATATTGTAAGTGATTGCTTGCAAATTAATTGTATTAAACAGGAATTAGTGAAACACTATAATAGTATACAAGTTATTTATATGAGATAGAAATAACATCAAGGCTAGAAAGCCAAAGCTATTTGACCCATATCTTGGGAGAAAAAAAAATTGATTCCTGCTTTTCTCAAGGGCATCAGGTTGAAGTGAAATACAGTCTTGTCCAGGATTTGAACTGGATTTGTTGAGTCCATTTTCTATGACAATGAATATTACATTACATGTGCATTTATCAATCAAGATGCAACTGAAGTTAATTTTAAAGAATTTAAACAAAAAATAGTTTAAAACTTCCTTTAACAATGCAAAAAGGATTTTTTTTAAAATTTTGACAAATTGTTTGAAATGAAAACCAAAATTACAAAAATTTCAACAGGTTTAAAAATTTTTGCAGTTTTGTAATATTTTTGATACTTACCAATTTGAGATAAGCAACATTTATGTTGTAACTTAACAAAAGGTTACCAAATGAGAAATAAACAAAACAGATTGGAATTGAAATGGAAATCTTTATGACATTAACAAAACACAACACTCGCCAGCGTCCTGAAGAAGGTAAACCACTGCTCATGGTGTATTACTTAATCAGCATATTACCCCCCCTCACAATAATGTCCAAATGAATTTATGAGGAATGAGACATACCCATTAATGTTCATAGGTATATTACTGTCTATGTCCCATAATCATTGCTTCATTTATTACATGAAATTTACATATAAGCATAACAATCATTATGGGACAGAGTAGTACCATTTACATGAATATACGAGGATCATTAAATAAGTTTCCAGACTTTTTTCATATAGGCACTTTTATTGATAGTACACACATGAAACTCTAGTCTCCTTCAAAGTAATCTCCTCCGGCTGCAATGCACTTGTACCGTTCCAACAACTTCTGGAAAGCTCTATGGAAGTCCTTTTGTGTGAGCGTGTCAATGACCTTCGTCACAGCCGCTTTCATCTCCTCAATTGTCTCATAACGACAGCCTCTGAGCTTAGGGAATAAGCAAAAGTCACAGGGTGCAAGGTCTGGACTATAGGGAGGGTGAGGAACTGTCTTTATGACCATCTTGGTCAAATAGTCTGTGACAAGGATGGAGTTGTGGACTGGTGCATTGTTCTGCTGGAAATGCCACTGACCCAATTTGAAGAGTACTGGCCTCTTCTGAGGGAATCTCTTCCTGAACTCCCTTAAAACCTCAACATAGTAACTCTAACCCTAACCCTTTGGCCAATCAACTGTGGTGTATTGACTTCCTTACTCCTCCCACACCTCTCATCATCCCTCACAGACTCCCTGCCTTCCTTGAATCTCTTATGCCACTCAAAAATTTTATTGCATATCATTCTTCTAAAGTGTCAGATTGCATTTTTGAAATTCACCAGCTGTGACAATCAGGCTTTAGTAGGGTGTATTCCAATTGCTGCTGTAGCTGTTCATTTAAATCTGAAATCATAATAATTGGTCAGTCATCTCATAAGATGTATAGCAATAACATACTGAACTTTCAAGAGTCTATGACAATTTTAAATGCCTGTACAAAAAAGTCTGGAAACTTAGTGAAGGCACCACATATTTTAGGATTAAGTACACAAAATATAAAAATTGTATGTATTTATCAAACCCCTTGCCCACCACTATGGACAGGATGTGACATAAGGTCAATTTTTAAGCAAAGTAAAGCTGGTTTAAATTCAGTTTCCCTTTTCCTAGACTGGTTGCCTAACCAAGACTAAAGAACCTAGTCTGCCCTACTATTTATCTCTAGCTGGAGGGTGGGGTTAGCAGATAGACTCATGCCTTTCCCAAAGGCATTAGCACAAAATGAAATGCAGACAGTCTCATTGAGGATTGGAACTTAGGTCACCAATTCCATTTCCTACAGCAATAACTGCGATGCCAAGTGCGCATCACCAATATGAAAAGTATATCTGATCATAGTTTTTATGTAAGAATAAAAACAAAACATAATGTGTTTAGTGAATTACAAAGTAATGAACTCTGGATTAAATGTCTAACACATAAATAAGTAAACTCCTAAAATTTCTTTATAAAATCTTAATTTTCTGCAAAGCTAAAGATGCCAGTATTTTATTTCTAGTGGAAAATTATACAATTAAAATGAATATTATTAAGCATTGTTTATTATCAAATTAAAGAATTAAAACTCTATAACCCTGAAAAACATCAAGTTTTGTTAAAAAGATATACGTACTATAAAGAATAAAATATACTTATCGAGAAGAAAAAAGTTTTTGCGGAGAGCTGTACTATAACATATAAAATCATTAAGGGTTTTCAGATTATTGTCTTCATCTTTATTGTTATTTCCACAACGTTTCAGCCGATATGTCCTCCGGCCTTCTTCAGGTGTTTGTTGAACTTTGGAACCTTCATGGGACTTCGAATTACGTCCTTTATTGAATCCACGGGGGTCGCCTGTTCTGATTCCATTAGCCATAATCGGGTACTTAACACTTGTACCCGGTTATGGTTTATGGAATCAGAACAGGCGATCCCCGTGGATTCAATAAAGGACGTAGTTCGAAGTTCTGTGAAAGTTCCCAAGTTCAACTAACACCTGAAGAAGGCCGGAGGACATATCGGCTGAAACGTTGTGGAAATAACAATAAAGATGAAGGCAATAGTCTGAAAACTCTTAATGATAAAAATCAACAAGCTTTGTCTCAGAAATTCAGACAACTAATGTAACATATAAATATTTTTCATGACAGAATTTCAATGTTGTAGAGTTTGGTAATAAATAATACCTAATAATATTCATTTTGATTGTATAATGTTCCACTAGAAATAATAAAATCCCGGTGTCTTTGATTTAGAAGAACATTAACTTTTCATGAAATTTTGTTTGGAGTGTACTTATTTATGGATGATACTCTGATAATTAATCATATTCATTTTGATTGGATAAGGTTAAAGTAGAAAAAATAAAATTCTGATATTGTGTTTTGTGTGTGTATATATATATATATATATATATATATATATATATATATATATATATACGATGTGCCTTCACTAAGTTTCCAGACTTTTTTGTACAGGCATTTAAAATTATCGTAGATTCTTGAAAATTCAGTATGTTATTGCTATACATCTTATGAGATGACAGACCAATTATTATGATTTCAGATTTGAATGAACAGCTACAGCAGCAATTGGAATACACCCTACTAAAGCCTGATTGTCACAGCTGGTGAATTTCAAAAATGCAATCTGACACTTTAGAAGAATGATATGCAATAAAATTGTGTTTTAAACTTGGAAAAAATGCCACAGAAATATATGGAATGCTTCAGACTGCTTTTTGATCATCTTGCATAAATCGAGCATCAGTTTTTGAGTGGCATAAGAGATTCAAGAAAGGCAGGGAGTCTGTGAGGGATGATGAGAGGTGTGAGAGGAGTAAGGAAGTAAGAACACCAGAGTTGATTGGCCAAATAAAGAATTTCATGGATAAGGACTATCGGGTGTCTCTAGAGACAATAAGTGCACAGTTTGATGTCAGTGTGGGAACTGCACACACAATTATTTGCGAGGAACTGAAGATGTGGAAGATTTGTGCCAAGTTTGTCCGAAGGGTGCTCAGAGAAGATTAGAAAGAAAGCCAGCAGGGAGATGGTCGAGCTGATCAATTCAGATCCCGCAGTTCTTAATGCTCTGGTGACCTGCGATGAAAGCTGGATCTACTGCTATGACCAAGAGACAAGAGTTCCCAGTGGAAGCATTCTGGCTCTCCCAGACCCAAGAAGGCCAGACAGAACAAATCCATCCACAAACGTTTGATGATCCCTTTTTTTGACACCACTGGCATGATCTACATGCACTGGGTTCCCACTGGACAGACAGTCAATAAAGAATACTGTGTTGAGGTTTTAAGGGAGTTTAGGAAGAGATTTCGTCGGAAGAGGCCGGCACTCTTCAAATTGGGTCAGTGGCATTTCCAGCAGGACAATGCACCAGTCCACAACTCCATCCTTGTCAGAGACTATTTGACCAAGATGGGCATCAAGGCAGTTCCTCAGCCTCCCTATAGTCCAGACCTTGCTCCCTGTGACTTTTGGTTGTTCTCCAAGCTCAAGGAAAAACTTAGAGGCTGTCGTTATGAGACAATTGAGGAGATGAAAGAGGCTGTGATGAAGGTCATTGACACACTCACACAAGAGGACTTCCATGGGGCCTTCCAGAAGTTGTTGGAACGGTACAAGAAGTGCATTGCAGCCAGAGGAGATTAGTTCAAAGGAGATGAGAGTTTCAAGTGTGTAATATCAATAAAAGTGCCCATATGAAAAAAGTCTGGAAACTTATTGTGTGCTCCTTGTATATATATATATATATATATATATATATATATATATATAGAGAGAGAGAGAGAGAGATAGTTACAATAATATCAATTTAAAAACTGAATGAACTGACCAGTAGTTTATAAATCTAAAAGTGCTCAATATTTAAAGTCATAGAGCAATTTAATCTCTGTTAAAATGGAGAAGGTTTCATGTTTCGAGTAATTTACTGGCTGAGTAGTGTGACCTATGACCTAGTTTGGTCATGGGCTTACTTCTCTTTTAGTGTCTTGGGTAGGAATAGCCTTGCAGAGCCCATCCTTCTCCAGGTGGACAACTGGTTTGAATTCAGAATTTTCCTCCTCTTAGACCAGTTGCCTTACTAAAGTTAAAGAGCCCATTCTGCCCCACTATTTACCTGTAGCTGGAGGGAAAATCCAATAGTTGGATCCATACCTTTCCCAAAGATTTCATCATTATGAGAAATGAAAAAACCTTGTCTACTTCCTATGATAACTATTATGTCACAAGCACCTCTTTATATATATATATATATCAGTAATATCCAGTTGGTGTTACATTATATATATATATATATATATATACACACACACACAATTGTGATTAAAAACATTCAAGCAGTATTGTAGTGCAGAATATTAAAAACAAAACAAACAAATAATTTTCATACAATAAAAAAACAAGTTTATTTGCATAATATCCATGCTTTTTTTTTTCTTCAATACAATTGACATAAAATAATGAGAAAATTCATACCACAATGAAAGCCACTACATGATTGTCTTCCAAAAAACATTTATCATATCAGACTAATACTGGAAGTTTTAGAATATATTATTTGTAATACTGTAAATGACTTCCTTAGGACCATACACTCTCGATTTATATATAAACATTGTCAACCTCTTTTAGTCCAGGTTAAAAGTGTAGTAAAGATAACACAAAGTCAAAGTTTTTAGACTTTAGTTTTCTGATGCATTAGAAAACAAGGAAAATTTTGGTAAACAGTCCAGGTTTTGGTGCATTTACCAAGAATTTTCTTGTTCCCTAATGATACCTGTATGGTCTAAGAAAGTTTGGCTTCAGGTTACCTTTAGGATGCTTTTAACCTAGGCTACTGGTACTAATTCAAATGTTGTCCCTTTTACTAAACTAGACTTTTTTTGATAATATAAACTTTAAGTGAGTGATAATATCACATAATCACTTTATGATATTTTTAGTAAGCACAATGGAAATTATTTGGATTTAAAATAAAACTACTGTTTGGTTAACAAGTTACAGTTGCATAATTATGTCTTTAGAAATTCTAATTAATGAACTTATTAAATAGGAAAGAAAGACAAATCTACCTTCCCAACTTCTCCATCTGATACCCCACTCTCTCTATCTCCTCCTACAATCACTATATAAAATGGAAATATTTAGACAGAATCATTAATACATTTCTTTCTTTTTTTCTTTCAGGTTAATATGTAGCAATTTTTTCATAAATTTTAGAGATTTTTTTAAATGCAAAGAATCCAAGAGCAATAACATTTTTAATGATGAGCTAAATGAGAATGAAAAAAAGAATTAGCTAATTAACAATTAATGTTTTCAGGAAACTCAAGCACACACTAAAATGAAAGTGAAAGTTGTGCAATTCAACATTGAAGAAAACCAGGAAACTAAAATAGAAATTACTTTTACATTTTATCATTAAATCATATATATATATATATATATATATATATATATATATATATATATATATATATGAGAGACCCCATGGTGTAATGGCTAAACTGCTGGACTGCTCTCTAGAAGTGAGTGAGTTTTAACACCAGTCAGACTATTACATTCACTTTCAGACATATCTTTTGGAAAGGTATGAATCTCCTTATCCCTCCAGCTATGGGTTAGATAGTATCACTGTTGTTCTATAAGAATGGCTTGGACATTAAATAACACACGAAGATTGATATATCATTAAACAAAGAAACTGAAACTATATATATATGTGTGTGTGTGTGTGTGTGTGTGATAAGGCATTAAAAATGATATATTGATTTTTAGTTTTTGATGGTTGTTTCTAATTCCACTGTGGAATGCCGACATATTCAGCTAATAATTATAATCAATATATGAAAATCAAAGGTACTCAATAAGATGATTGTGATTGACTGATAGACTAGAAAGGTAGATCACATACCATTAAAAAAACCTTTTTTTTACATGTTAGCCTCTCATCTATCTTCCTTATTTATGCAAATCTACCTTTTCCGATATAAAGATTACTAAGTCCAAGTACCATTCCATCAAAACTGCTGATCTGGATTTGGAAGCCTGCTTAAGACCGGCTACCAGCAGTTACTGTTTAGACTATGCAACCGTGGCTGACACCATTTAGTGAAAGTGATCAGTGTAAACTAATGACTATAAATATATTTAATTGTTTTGTACCATAATTGTTTTGTACATTTTCCAATATAAAGATTACTAAGTCTAAGTACCATTCCATCAAAACTGCTGATCTGGATTTGGAAGCCTGCTTAAGGTCGGCTACCAGCAGTTACTGCTTAGACTATGCAACCATGGCTGACACCATTTAGTGAAAGTGATCAGTGTAAACTAATGACTATATATTTAATTGTTTTGTACCATAAGGGTTCATACAGTAACGCAAAAGGTATACAAACCTTGCATAGTGTACATATAAAGTATACTAAGAACATATAGAAAGAAATATATTTAGTATCTTTTTTTTTTAATACAAGTAGATCATTTTGACCATGTCATTTTAAAAATAACTCTCATTTCAAAAAAGTATTGGCACCTCCATAATAAATAATCAATTTAGTATTGATTTGTTGATTTCATATTACATCTATAAATACAGTACATCAATCAAGTGTATTTTGATTTGAAAATTTGAACTTGTAACTAATACTAAGATTTAATGACTGATAGTGTGGATATTGGTAATTTTACAAGTACATGTAATCTATTGTGACTCACAATCAACTTTATAGATCAAATAATAAAGAATAATAATGTTAGTAAAACTTGAATCTTAAAATTTTACAGAAAATATTTCAGTGTCAAAGGGATTAATTAAAGAAGTGGGGGCAGATAATGTAAAGATAATTTGCTATATATTAAAACTGGGCACCTCACATGGCATAATGGTTAGCAAGCTAGATTTGAAGATTATTGATAGTGAGTTTAACTCTCAGTCGGTGACCCATACTTTTGACCTTGTGCCACATCTAAGCCAAGTTTAGTAAATAACTCGATATTAAGATTACATTTTCTTTTAATTCTATATACTTTATATATATATATTTGTAATAATGTAGATTTGTTTAATTCTTTGCTCTTAGGTTCTCAAATACTCTGTACTTGAGTTCACACAAAAAAAATCAAATACGAAACATTAAAATTTTGGCTCAGGATAAATAATACATGCTGAACAACACCTAAGGTATATAAAATTTGAGGCCCTTCTTTAAACCCTATTTTATGATAATATTAATGATAAAGAACAAATAATATATATATGTGTGTGTGTGTGTGTGTGTGTGTGTGTTTGATGAATTAGTGTTAAAGAATACAATTTATGATAAAATAGAAATACATTTTAAAAACTGAGGCCCTGAGTGTGTGTGGTCCTAAGCTGTAGTTTATTTAGATTATATGTAAGTCCAGCACTACTTATAGTGTATAGTAAACTAGTGCTTAAATTAAAACTTATTGTGTATAGCAAAATAACCCTTGGTCTAAAATATCAGACTTATGGGTTCAAAAGGTTAAAGTGTCAAAATCAGAAATTTGTGATTAAAAGATTTAAGAGAATAATTAGTTGAAAGAATAAATGTGTTGCTTATAAAAAATGGCATTCATTGTGACTGAGGCCCTATGAAATTTTGGTTAGTTTTTTTTTTCAGACAAATATTGGATGGAATTATGGCAGGTGGTAACGTCCTAATATATATTAGTCCTAGTTTAAAAGAATGTTCTTTATTTTAAAAATGACTCAAAAGCAATAATAAAACAATAAAGCTTTTTAATGTTAATCCCTTAAGTTTTCAAATACTCTACAAAATTTACATAAACAAACACAAAATATTCAAACTTTGATCCAAAATGAAAACATTCAATCTTTTCCACTAAAAGAAAAGTTGTGAATTGTGACCATGTTTAGCTTTTTTTATGCATAGTATCTGGTATGATCTCCTGAGCCTGAAATATTGAGCTCATCATGTGTATCATAAAATAGTGTTCAACCTGAGATATCAGGTCCAAGATTCAAAGGATTAATATATCCAAACTATGTAGTACAAATATTTGTGAGTGGAGTTTGAAACTGACAAGATGAAAGAACTTCAGTGAAGAAAAAAGATGTGTGATCTTTGAGAATTGTTTTCTAGTTTAATTTAGTTTAGTTTGATAGGAATAAATGTTGTATTGATTAATTAATTAATAAATTAATCTTATGTTGAAGATTTTAATAATTTAGTCAAAATTTATAAATCTTATATAAAGGTTTTTGATTTTAAAAAAAATTTGAATTGAATGAATGATTAATTTTGGCTGTGCTTCAGTTTTTCAGTTGACACTTTTTATATTTAAGTGGATAATAAGTTTGAAAATTCATCATATACTGATAACATGACTCTAAATTTATTATCTAAAAATAAATTATTGTTTTTTTTTTCTTAAAGGTTTGCTATGAAACTAAAAAAAGAGGTTCTAAATTGTGATACATGTTGAGAACTGGGCAACTCTTTGAAAGCTACAAAATTTTATTAATGGTATTTTTTAGAGGTGTTTCTAAAAATAATTTGGACAAAATTGGGCTACAAATAAAAAGAAATTCAATGATTGATTCCTTGGGGGAAAACAATTTTCATTGAATTAGATCTGACACTTGTTTTTTTAAACAACTTTCAGCCTCTGAATCCAAAAATAACCCACCGTTTTTCTGTATCACATCAACTTTTTGACCTACGGAATATCATAGCTTTGTCTCAAAAACCATAAAAATACTGCATCTAACAAATTTGTGTTTATTTCATTGAATGATTGAAAAAAAACCAAAACATTGCTTGACTAATGTTTGTACAAATTTATTTTGTTCAAACAAAGGGTAAAATTGTATTATAAATTTATAATACAATTTCCCTTTGAAGATGCATAAAGATCAATATTGGTAAGTTATTCTATCATTTAAAAAAAATTAAATACATATAGTGATAATATTAAGAAAAACATTCAAGTCTTGCAGTGTACGCTTTATATTAAAATGTATTACTCTATATTTTTCTGATGAGATCAATTGTCTGAACAATATTTTGTATGCCAATATCTCTTCTTAATGTGATAGAAAATTCCAAATTCTATTTAAACAATTGAACCAATTCTTGTTTTTTATTACATAGATGCAGTAATGATAAGACCATTCAAATCTTGTAGTGTACATTTATATATTAAAATTTATTTGTGAAAATTGTATCAATTAAATATACATATATAAGGCTAATTTGAAAATTACTTTTATTTCTTCATCTCATTAATTTCAGTAAATTTACACCGGATAAACCTGATAAAAAAAAAAGTGATTTTCTTATAAACTTTTAATTACTTTTCTGATTTGATTGTCAATAAATTCTAAAAGAAACATGAACATTCTATTCAGATAATTCTTTCTCAAAGTATTTCATGTTGTTACCTTATTTCATATGCCTTATATACTTAAGTAATGAAAAACCCTTCATTTTTAGCCACAAAAAGGTGTTTTTATCATATAGATCAAGAAACAAGGTAAAATCCCACTTTCAAAAACATATCTCTTGTAATGAATTATAAACTTGTTTTTGAGATTAAAAAAAATGGTTTTAATAAGTCATTCATTACATGCAATCCATTCTTTATTCTTTTTCAGGTGAATAAGCCATAAAAGGAAAAAAATAAACCTCACTTATTTCTTCAGAAAATCGTAACAAAAAAAAAAATAGTTACTAATATATCAGCTATTCACATCTCACACATGATGTAATGCTTAACAAGCTGAGCAAGCAGACCATCAATAGTGAGTTTGATTCTCACTAGGTGTCCCATACTTCTGGTCTTGTGATAATTTTAGTAAATGGTCACTAATTCATTGACCATGTACATAGATTGGAATCACCTGGGTATGTGAGGGCCCAGCGGTTAGAGTGTTCGCCAATGGCCCGGGAGACCTGGGTTCAATCCCAGGTCGAGTCATACCAAAGACTTTAAAAATGGTACTTGATACCACCTTGCTTAACACTCAGCATTATAAGGTACGGTTCAAGGGTAAAGTGGAGCAATCCTGGGAATGGAGTAGCGCCCTCCCCTACACCTTGGTGTAGTAGCTATCGAAAAGGGAGCCTTCGGGTCACCCTCGACTATGGTCGCTAACTAACTAACTAACCAATGGATGAAATGGACTGATCTAATTGGTATATTAGCAGGCATTTTTCTGTGGTCATTTTCTAAAGAAATAAGGGTTTCTTTTTTTCTTTTTCTAGAGATTTTGTACCTGATGAAGACTGAAGAATAAATCAGCAGAAAGGAGATGACAAAATCAAGAACACAGAGTTCAACTGTCCAATAAAATTTGGAATATTCAAACTTGATGTGTTTATGTGAATATCATAAATGCTGCATGATTTTAAACCCATTTGTTTTAATTTGGGTTTCTTTGTTTTGATGGCATATCAACACTCATGGGTTATTTAATGCCAAAGCCATCCTTGTAGAAGAATAGCAGTGTTACTATTTAACCCATAGCCAGGGAAATAAGGGGGTTCATGCCTTTCCCAAAGGAATTAATCCGAAAGTGAACATAATAATGGGATTAGAGTTTGAACTCACTTACTGTGATATCAGAGTTCAACACTTTAGCCACCATACCACAGAAACTCCCCCATCTCACTACACCACAGGGAGCCTCCCCCATTATGCCATAGAGACTCCTCTCCCAAACTCATTTGTGTTCTGAAGTTCTGAGATAAAGTATTGTCATCATTCCATGAATTTTTTTCTTATCTCATTTTGACTGTTACATTATTCATTCTTCTTCCAATATTTGGTTTGTCTTTGAACTTTGTACAATTTCTCTTTTGAAAATTTCTGCTACCAAATTGACCAATACATAAGAATTCCTGGATGAAATGTCTACTTTGGAGAAAGGCTGAGAACAATAACATTGTGATCAAAACAACAATAATAAGGATGTGCGTTCTTAAGAGGTACTCATAGTGTAATGGTTATCATCATGGGGAATGGACATGATGATGCAAGTTCAATTCCTGGGCCAAGCTGTTTGCATTTTACATAGCACTAACATCCTTGGGAAATATATGGATTCAACTATTCTCCTTCTAGCTATGAGTAAATAGTAGAGCAGACTGGGTTATTTAACCTTGGTAGGGCAACCAGTCAGGGAGAAGGAAAAAACTCTAAATTCAAACTTGTTACACAAATATGGCAAGACACCATCTTTAGACACGGATGTTCAAGATACTCCACTGATGAATAGATATGTAGAGCTAGCTTAATCCACCAAAGGTAAATGCTATCACGTACACACACACAAGCCATAATTACTAATGACACTATTTGATCTCAGAATTTAAAAAATCTTTGGAGATTACCAGACACCTGGAGATGGTCGGAGAATCAACTAGATGAAGAATGAAAAACAGTAAAGATGAAGATATTAGTCTAAATCATAATATGGTAACCTTCAAAGAGAAATTAAAGTTAAAATTATGATTTGTTACCAAAGAGTTTAACATCACAGATTGTGTAATTTATGATGTCCTGAATTATAGAATTAGAATATTGGATCTTATGGATCTGAAGACTTTCTTCTTTGTCTTTTAATAGTTGGATATTTTTATTTTTTGCTTTGTAAATAGAAAAAAATGTAAGAGACAGAAATTTTGGACTTAAAAAAAGTCTGGCTTTAATGATATTTTGATAATATTTGAATATATAATGGTATTTTAATGGTATCAAAATATTTAATTATATTTTGAGACAAAATAACTGAGATCCTTTTGAGAATCAAACATGCTTTAAAGTTTTACCTTAAAAGAAAAATTATATTTTAATCATCAAAATGAGGAATTTTATTTATATACAAAGCAGCAATACAATTACTCAGCTTTAAAAAATTATTCTATTTTCACTTTATTCATAAAAACAAAAAAAAACAATAATTTGATTTAATTGTAAATTATATTCTTAAAAACAAGAGTTAACAGGATTAATTCAAGGATGAAAAATACGAAGTTCATAGGACAAAATAACTTTTTCCAATTTTTGTATCAACCTACAAACTTCTCAATATCTCGCACTTAATTTGACTTCTTATGTGTGAGTGTAATCAGAAAAAAGTTTATATGTTGAGGGTATGCAAAAAAGAGAAGTTATTGTGCATAAGTAGTTGAATTTTTAGTTGAAACTTGACCATCCTCACTCAAAAGTTAACCTCCAAAAGTTATTATATATCAACTCAGTAATTCCCACTTTACTCAGCCCAGGAGACCACCAATAAATTATGGGTAATGCCCATCTTCTTGAATGTGACCCCCTCCTACCTAAACCTAAAAAAACAGAAAGTAATCCAAAACTATATATATATATATATATATATATTAAACAGTTAGGTGTGGCTGACAGTCTTGAACCAGATTTCTGAGGAAGAATAATTGAAGAACAAGGGAGAGAGAGAAAAAAAAACGAATGAAAGCGAGAGAAAGCTAAAGCTGAAATCAAAGAGGAGGCCATTAGTCGTACTGAATAAAACCTTTGAGGATAATGCACAAAAAAAAAAACCAAACAAACAAAAACAACAGTATAAAGTTTCTTATTTATAAATTAAATAAAACACCAAAACAAATTAAAAAAAAGGTCTATATATTTAAATGTTCTGAAAGCATTAAAAATATCTCCAGATTTCATCAAATGAAATAAAAAACTTTTTTCAAAAATATTATTGTTTGATGTAAAGAATAAATGTTATATTATTGATTAACTGCTCTTATCTCAAATTTCTTTCTGACACTTGTCAAATGTTACAGACATTTATTTTTGTTTTTACAATGTTTCTAAACAATTCTAAAATTTCACTGTCCTTTTTTTTTCTGTTTCTTCTTCTCACATCAGTGTCCAAAAAGAGAAAACATGAAACTCCATTAAAAGAAAAATATATCGACACTTGCGATCTTACAGCATTTTTGGTTTCACTGCATCTCCAAGAAAATAATTTTGCCAAAATAAATAAACTTAAGTAATTCTATATAAACACATTTTAGACTATTACAGTAAATTTGTTTTAATACATTTTAAACAATATATTTTTCAGCCACTCTTTTACACAGGATGTTTCATAGAAGACAAAACCCTTAGGATAAGAGAATGGAATTTATGCACAAATTCTATGCTCTGATAAGGATTATGCTGCAATAGTATATAGTAATTCAAATGATTGCATTATGCTCTAGCCTCACTTAAGCATCCATTTCTTTGTGCTGTTTTCCGAGACTTATTTCTTATAGGAGGGCGAGTCAAAAATTTTACGATATTTGCATATGTGCTATTTTCCGGGATAAACTCCAGGAACTTGAAGGAATCAAACTGATGCCATCCTCAGTCTGGACATAGTTCCTTTAGATTATCATTTGTTCTGATCCATGGATCACTCCCTGCACTGATGATGTTTCAATAATTGAAGCTTCACTAAAGAAGTTCTTCACCTCAAAGAACTGGCAGAAAGGTGGCTTCAGACAGTTCAACTCAATGGCCTTAACTTTGAATACTAAGCTATTTTTATTATAACTTGAAGAATAAAGCAAATAAGTTAGCAAAATATTGCAAAACTTTTGATTCAGACCTAATATAAATCCACTCAGTCTATACTTCCAACTAGTTGCAGTTGGTTGATGTCATAAAATAAGTCTAAACCTGCAAACAGGTTAGAGTAAACCACCTCCAATGTTTATTGCAAAGTTTGAATGATTGTATAATCGGCATCTTTTTGCCATTTTTGTGCCTTTAAAATAGTTTAGATATACGTAACAACATTTCCACTCATATGATTACAATTTTTACGCAATTCATTTTTTGATTGTTCTCAACTAGTTTAAACCTTTTCTTTAACTTGTTGAAACCAATAAAAAAATAAACAACATAAAAGAAATATTCCTATTTGTCTTATTATTTTTGTTCATCATATATATATATATATATATATATATGTATCTGTGTGTGAGTGTGTGTGTGTATTATATCTAATATAGTGGATTGTAGAAACTGTTTAATTCATTTTGTTATTTCCATTTTCTGATAATTGTCATATAAAGTACAAATTGTACTGCAATAATTGTTAGGTATCAAAATCTCAGCATAATTATATTTGACTATGCAACATGACATCATCATATTAACCAATCAAGGGTGGCAATGTAAGTGTTACCAGAGCTAACCACCTGCAACACTGTGACCACAGGTTTTGGCTGACAAAACCTGAGACAGCAGCAGTAAATCTATTCAGTACAGTCTACAGGTTGTTATTGTAAATGCAGTTGTGTTGTTTTTGAAACACTCTTTATATGGTGAATCGGATGGTCTTTAGAAGTTTTATCAGGCTTTAATTCTTCAACTTAAACATTACAGTCTAAGAGAACCATATTACTGGATGTTTGGGTTTTATGTAAGTAGCATAAATTTGAGAACAAGCTATTTACTTTTGTCAAGGAACCACAAATTTTGATCCTTGTTCATAGAAAATTATTTTGAAATGGCTTTGTATGGCTCTTTGATACTTAACAGATTCAGTATTCAGTAACTTCTAAAAGATCCACAGATTCTACATATTCCTGAAGATAGTGTATTCCTCAAAATATTGTGTTAAAAACACTAAAATTGAAGACAAAAATTTAAAAAAATACTAATTTCAGAACTTCTAAAAACAATTAATGATTGCACAAATACTTCACTTGCCTAATCATGGTGAAAAGTTGTTTTTTTTAACTGTTCAACATTTAAATCATTCCTTATTCTTGTATCTTTTGGAGAAGCCACTGTTAAAATTAGCATTGATATAGGCTAAAAATTCTTTCTTTCACATTCCAATAGACACTTGCATCTCTCTCTTAAAATGTTTGCTTGATTCTAAAAAATAAAGTAAAATTTTGACAAATTTGGGATGTTAAGAATGACCCCTATAGTCTGTTTGTTATTTAGAGAGCTTTCTGATAATTTCATCTAGTCTAAAAGAAGAACCGCATCATTGGTTGCAACAAAAATATTAGTGGTGAACCTGTACAAATAAGTGTCCCCAAACCTAACAAAAAAGTGTCCCCACACCTAACAAAGTAATAAAAGTCTAAAATGGAAAAGGGGAAAAAAATGTTTTTATAAATTTTAATGATTCTTACAAATCCCAGATATTCTATGACAAACCCTTAAGTGACATAAATAAAAATCTTTGATTCTGCCTGTCCGATGAGTTGATGCTTGTCCGAATTGTACATATCCATGACAAGTTGCAGTTCAACATCTTGGGGGCCAGGGATTTCACGTCGAAGTTCCACAGCAGCTGAGCTCCCAGTTATTCTCAGGTTAAAGTATTGTTGAGTGATTTTAGCGACGTCAGGGGCTTGTGGCTCGGCCTTTATCAGGTTGAGGTTAAATCGAAAGTACCGCGATGCAACAATCCGCCCAGAAATGGTAAACAAGGCAGTTGGAACCTTTATCTTAGATGGAAATGTCATGAAATTATAGGACAGGGAAAGGGGGGATGTTAGACACTCCACGTCTCGCAAGGGACAGATATTCGGCCGTTGACATCGTACACTGAAAGAAAAGAAATATTAAAAGTCAGGATTAGTCAACTGTCAGGAATTTTGTTTCTTTCTATTTATCATTTCAAAGTCAGGGTGTAAAAGTGTTTGGTTATGTTTAACCAGATGAAGGTCGGAGAAACATTGGCTGAAATCTTAAGACTGTCTGAGATGAATATATGCAGCTACAATCCAAGCATAAGAAGTTTTTGGCAATGATATTTGTTGTCTGAAATTCAGAGTCATTGTCATTATTTTACAAGTTTTTCAGACAAGTATCATTGTTGTTTTGATCCCAACATTTCAGTTAATACATTCTTTTGACTTCTTCAAGTATATAGTTTATCAAGATGGGCTTTTTCTCTTTTAGAGACAGTTCTAAACTTGAGTAGCAAAAATTTTCATAGTGAGAAGCAATACCTGACTATCATTTTTTGAAATTTTCACTCACTATTACCGACTGGTCCTGTAACCAGGTTTGGTTGTGGTGGGGAGTGCTACTCATGTAGCATGTCATGGGCAGGAATAATCAAGCAGAGCCCATCCTTTTCCAGGTTTACAACTGGTTTGAATTCAGTGTTTTTCTTCTCTTGGTTGCCCGACCAATGTAAAAGAAGTCAGTCTACTTTACTATTTACCCATAGCTGGAGGAAGAATAGATGGATTCATACCTTTCCCAATGTGAAATGTAAACAGCCTCATCCAGGATTTGAACTTGGGTAGCTGAGTTCACTTCCTACTATGATAATCACTACTCCACCACCAGCACTTTCATAGATTTTCATAGAGTTTATTAAAACTCCCCTAAAGCAGAGTAAATAAAAATATTTTCCATATTCACTGATGCAAAATATGTCTTTTTCATGTGATTAGTTGCAAGAAAATACTTGAATTCCTTGCTCTTTGCAGCAGACATTAGGGCATAACTCACTTAATACAATAGAAAAATACAATTAGAGGAGGAATGAATATCTAGTCTGCAAGCTATTTTTATTTTTAGCTGCCAATCCAAATTAGTATGGATGTGTCTCATTAGGTTATTACATGACCATGCCAATTCTTTTTCATGGCATCTTTCAAGGTAATTGGGGATTATTTGATTGAACCCATCTCTTTTTGAAGTAATATGAACCAGATTGTACTGGGTTACATGGCACCCACAGCAAATAATTGTCCCTGACTTGACGTGTTATCAAATGCTCAAGATGCCTTTTACAACGATAAAAAGCTCTATCTACCCAGCTATTTACCCCTAGATGTAGAGAGAAGTGGATTCATGCCTTTCCCAAAGGCATTCGTATGAAGTGAATACAAACTGTGTCACAATTGGAAATTGAATTTCATTCTTTGTGCTATTGATCATGAGGTCACATACTTATACCACCTGCAAGGTCAGTCTCAAAAAATTTGATGTGTTCACATTCTTCCCATGGAAAAATGCTGATTTTCTCAGCTGCAACTGATGCATGTGTTCAGTTACTTGTGACTCTACTTAATACAGTTCCTAACTTCCCAACAGCTGACAATTCTATTCTGAGTCAGCTGAATTTTTGTTTATTTTAGACTGACATCTAGATTAGAACAGATCTATTTGACACAAAGATGGGACCCTAACAGGTACTACTACTCCCAGTGAACCTGGGAGTAATGGCTCCACACTCCCCCAGATCTCTAGAACTGGAACCTCATCAGCAGATGCAGTTTAATGTTATACCCAGGACACCTCTTTTTGGAGTGGGGTCTTACCCTTCTGCAGGGGGGGGGGGGATACAGTCAGTGTATTTTTAGCCCCACCAGCAGGGGGCAATTACATTAGGAGATGTAGGCCAATCCTAACCCTGCCTATGATAACAGGCTTTGCATCATATTTTGTATATATGAACAAGCAAAATAGATATCACAGAATATTGCTTCTTGCAAAAATCTATGCCACTCAGATCAAAAAATAAAAACCAAGAAATCATACACCTGAGTAAGGCTGAAGAGTGCATCAGCTGAAATGTGATAAAAATAACAAAGGTGAGGATACTCAACTAAATAACTTGTAAAATAAACTATTTGGTTATTTAGTCTAATTACATCAACTGATTTTTTCACTGTTTTTTGATGGTCAGCAAAATTTTGGTAAAAAATTTGAAATGAAAAGAGAGAAAAAAATTGTTAAAAATGTTTGGATTACAAATTCATATTTTCTTTTTTAATACCTGATTTTAGTTTCAGAGAAATCCAGAAAAAATGTTGCTATGCTCAAAAAAGATGAGTGTACAGTCCAAAAAAATAAAATTAAATGAACAAACAATTTACAAATTTATCAGTTTAAAATACAAGGGTTAATAAATTCCTTCAGCAGTTTTAAAATTAAAAATTCTAACTCATGTTGTACAAAAATAGAAACATTTAGTAAAAAACAAATGAAAGTTTACAACATGGTCATCATCTTTGTTAATACATTTTAGAACTGCTGCTGGATTTGATGAATACCTTGTTTAATTTCATCTATTCATGTTTGTTGAAGTATTTTGCAACAAAAATGACATAACAAAAAAAAAAAAAAGTGATGAATCCTGAGATATTAGATTGTAAAAAGGCCTTTTTTATTTTCATAATTTTTTAAAACCTTGATATGAGCAGGGTAATCTTACAGGAGAAAAACTGCCAATAAAATACAAAACAACCAAAATTGAAGTTAATAGCAAAATCCAAGTTTAAAAAGGCTATGGAGCCAGCAGAAACTGTAGTGAGATCTTCTGTCTGTCATTCTAACAATTCTACAAATGTGGACATGCACAAAATTTATTGGACAGAAAATAAAACAGCACAGAAATTACTACAAACTCTGCTAAATATTTAAACATAATTTTTACAATTAACTGGAATTTTGGTTCAAGTCATTGAACTCATTGGATTCATGGTATTTTAGTTCTAGCTTGCTATGGTAATATCTGTGTTCTTGTACACCTATGATGTCTATATTCTTTTGGGTTTCAGAAGCAGTAAGCTCAGGTAGCTAGTTTATTGCAATTAACGTTCTAATGTTTAAAGTCACAATGTTGAATGTCTTCTTGTATCTAAGTTTAGTTTGGACTTTGTAACAGATTTTTTAAACCCTGAAATTAGCGGTTCTAGTTCACTCACTTGAGGGACAAGGTGATTTGAATGTTTGGTCCGAATCAGTTCTGGTTATTTTTTTTATGGCTTTTTCTTCATCGATAAATACCACCCTCATAGCTGAGTAGCGCAGTAGTTTCCAAATAAGACAAGCAAAATATGCTGAGCACTACTGGAGAAATAAAGACAAACTCATTAGTGTAATTCTTCTATGGACTCCTACACATGGACACACCAGTGTTGGTTGACCAGCAAAAACTTACAATCATCAGTTTTGTGTGGACACTGGGTGCCATATAGAGGGCTTAACAAGAGTAATGGTCAATCGGGACAAAACGTGAGAAAGATTCAATGGAATCATGTCTTGGTGATAATTTTTCCAGTGATTCGTTTGTATTATTCTAAGCAGATCTGAATAAGATTTAATAAACTTGGTGATAAGGGATTTGATAATGATAAGACAATACAACTTTGTCTTCTTTTAGACAAAGATGCGATAAAAAACAAAGACTTTAAGGAAGTAAAAGATACATTCAATTTAATGGAATAACTGACTTTGATGTCAACTCTTTTAAACATTCTTTTAAGTAGATTTTAAATCACCCTCAGTTAAGATAAAAATCTTTCAGGTCTTTTGATGATACTGGATTTGTCAAACAGTTAAAAATTTTAATGCAATACAAATTGTAGTTTCATGTATGGATGCTTACAAAAATTGCTATATTTATAGTTTACATCCGACCAATGTCCTATAAATGGGACAGAATTTTTACATATATATCTACACTAATCTTAAATTGTGTGTACATTATTTTCACAAGTATCCCATTCTAATTGTTATAAAATTTATAAAATATTTTCTGCTCATAATTCAAGTGGGTTTAAGGTAAAAACATTTTAAATGTACTGTAGTTATTTGTGTATAAGATGCACTATTTTTCCAGATTTTTCAGCCCAAAAGTTAGGGGTGTGTATCATACATGAGAACTATATAATTAACTTTTCTTCTGGCCACATACGTCACCATATGAGGATGAAATAATTGAAAGTAAGTTATATCCATAGTCCAAACTAATCTGTTTTATGCCATTAAATGCAGGAATGTGTGTATATTATTTTGTTTCTCCTAATGTGAGTTTATTTTTGTCATAAGTTGGCTGCATTTTTATGTAAACACATCCTTGTGTTTGTGCTAAATACTGTGTAAATTTTGTATTTTAAGACACAATGTAAACTATATAAAGACTTATCTTTAGTCTATACAAACTGGATAAAATGTTTTAAAGTGCTATATATTACACTAAGGGGTCGATTAACATAGTAATGTGTTTTATAAAGGAACATAAAATATCATTTTATTGTACATTCAATAATTGTCATGACACCAACAACTGTCAAGAAAATTAGTATTAACTGATTGTTTTATAGCCCAAAAAGTTAAATTGAACAATTTCAACTGGGAGTTTTTTTTACCTTTAAGAGTAAAAAGAATGCATGGGCTTAAAAGAAAAATATTATTATAAATGAAATCATCTGATCCCAGTGTATCCTACCAGTACATAGCAAAAGTGGCAGGATTTTTGTTAGCGAGATATCATTCAAATTTTAAAAAATAAAGCAAGTCCAGTTAGGCCACCAATTTCCAACTAATCTTAACTTAATTCTAAAATTTCTATTGATTAATACCTAATAATCTAGATGACTTTAGACAAATAGTTGGATCTTGCTGGAGAGCTGAAAAAGCTGTGGAACATGAAAGTGAAACTGGTCATTTTGAAAGGATGCAAAATGAATATCCATTCAGTGGGCTACCAACGACAGAAGAAAGTGTTATTGTTTTTTTAAACTCTCTGTAGAAGTAAAATTATGATATATTCCATTTTATTTTCATATTTTATTATTTGTTTTATTTTTGTCTTTTATTATTTTTTTATTTCAAACTTTTTTATCTATTAATTCCTACAGACTTGCAGTCATTCAGACTTCAGTGAAAAAATACCATCATCATGATTATTATTTTCATTATTAATATGGCATTATACAAGTCTAAACAAAACAGATCAATTTTAATCTTCAGTCTCAAAATTCCCCTTAGTTTAGAAATTCTTTATTGACTTAATCATAAATGAACAGGAAAAAAAAGCAAAACAAACATATTTGTCCAAGGGAGATAACATCAGGTCTTCTATTAATTGTTACTTATGAAGTTATTTCCCCTATCTTAAAAAAAAGAAAATAATAGGTGTTAGATGGGAAGATCCCTATACTGAGCATTTGCAAATAAAATGAATTCTATGAATAGAAAATAATTTGATACTAAGTGGAAGCCACTATAGGCGTCATTTAAGTAAGTCATATTAAAAAGGCCTTTTTCCAAAGTAATAATATCAAAATACAAACAAAATAGACTTTTTTTTCATGACATTGGTTATGATTGCAATTCAACTACAAGAAGTTACTATTTCTAAAGCTGAGCATACAATCCAAACACGTTCAATGCAATTATTTTGAAAGAGTTTATTTATTCAAATATGCACATCCATATAATAGTTGGTGAAAGAACATTCCTAGTATAAAGAATTTCAAACAAAAACTGATGTCAATTGTTATTCATTTTTTGATTAGTATTTCTTTCATCTTAATTTCTGTTGAATTTTATCACAATTCTTTGATTGTCATTCTATGCATCTTAAATAAGCAGCACAGATCTGAAAAAAGAAGGAACCATCAAAAAGACTCAAACCAGCCTTCTTTGCTAAGCCTTACAGATGAGGCTACTGAGACCTTCTGGCTTTAGTCATTTAAATCTAACCAAATTGTTATTTCTTATCTTGTGCAACAGTCTATGCCACCAATGTCTGTTTTATCTACATCCACCATCAGCAGTAATATTATTTTCTTTTTAAATTCTTGAACTGTAGGTTGTAATAAAAAGCAACTGAAATCAAGATAAAAGAAATCAAGTTGAAAAATGAATAATTGGAAAAAAATGTATTACTACTGATAATGCTGCTTGTGTCTGTAAATAAAAATGAAAGGAAAATAAGGAATGGCTATATAATATTTCTGGGTGTAAGTCGTTAAGAGGAAGCCAGAAGTGACTGTGGGGGCTCTGATTGATAGTCAGGGTCATAAGGTGATTCCATGCTTTGAGAACTGATGAGTCAGAAATAAACAGTTTACAAAGTAGATGGTGTCCACTCATTGGTTGAATGAGAAAAGCCAGAACAGATAGAAAAATTAGTTTGACTCTCGGACACATTTTGACCAGCCTATGAAGCACAATGTACTAGGTGAAGTCGAGGGAGAAGAAAATGGTAGCATTTTAGTGTGTAATAAGAATTTCACCTCCAGTTAAAATGATATTTTGAATACCCACACAACATGAAGGCCAGCTTTGAAATGCAAACATAAAAAAAATGGGTAATTAAAATTCCATGAAATAAAAGTTATGATCCTTAACTTTTGGTTGGTTGGTTTTGTTTTACGGCATATCAACTCTTTTCAGTTCATTTGACACCAAATTGAGTCATTTTGGTTTGGTTTAGTTTTACGGCATATCAACCATTATAGGTTATTTAATGCCAAATCCATTTTTATACATATAAACAGTTCTATTTCAAACAATTCAGTTTAGTATAAGTACACTGTTTAGTTCTATTTGACCCATAGATAGGGCCCTATCAGGTGCAACCAGAGTGGACCTAGGAGTAATGGCAATAAAGAGGTACTCTATATACCCCAATGCTCCTGCATTACTGGAGCCTCACCATCAGATTGTTTAGTGCCATATCCTGGACACTTGTTGGCAGAGTTTTACCCCTCTGCAGAGATGCAATCAGTGAATTCTGCAGCCCCAGCCAACTGGACTACTTAACTTCTGGGTTTTGTCAGGGATCAACTGATAACTCATTACTCAGACAACATAAGATGGCTATATGTTTGAGATGTGCTTCGTATCATGGTTGTTGTCATAAGAAATAGAATCAACAACACAAATCCAAATCCTCAACGAGGCTGTGTTTCACTTTATGCAATTAACTAGTGGAAAAGCATCCATCTGTTCTCTACCAAAGCTATGGGTAAATTATAAGGCATATTGGATTCTTTAGCATTGGATTGGCAACTCTAGGAGAAGGAAAACTGACTTCAAGCGAGCTATAGCTCCACTTAGAAATTGACATTGTGTTATGCAGGGGTTGGGTTAATACATATGCATAGATCGTTAAGTTTGAAAGAATGTAACTAGAAGGTCTCAATGACCTAATTGATAAGATCAGCTGTCATGTGAAATAAATTAGGCTTCCCAAGATTAAAAAAGATAAAATGGAGTGTGAGTCTTAATTATTTACTAATGAGTATAGAATGACACACTTAGAAGTTGTGATAAAAAGCAACAGAAATAAGATAGATTATTAAAAAAATGAATAATATATTGACATTGCTTCATCTAAGAAAAAAGTGCATCCAGTCTGAATAAATAAACTCTTTAAGAATATTTGTCAATTGGGACTTTACACTTGTTTTTGTCATGCTGCATCACCTGATGAGGGTTCGTAAAAATGCTGGTTTGGAATTTTAAGCTGAAAGCATTTATGTAAAATCCAAAGTGACAATATTTCTTAATTCTTCGTGTTTTTTTTGAGGGGCTGGGGGCAGGGTGTAAATTTGTCATGCGTAATGTAAAATCTCTTAGGTGGATCTGTAAAGTAAGATCTGTAAGGCAGATTGTCAGTGAATTAAATGCCTAACTTTGTGATTTCGCTCTATTTAGGAAAATATCAGTAAACAAGTTAAGATTATTTATATAAGTATTTTATATATTATTTTCTTAATTCAGATTTAAATGAATGCTTATAAAATCTTTTATATCAATAAAATGAACCTATTAATCATTTCAGAATTTGTCAGAGAATTTTTGATAAACAGAACATTGGTTACAAGACTGTTAATATCTGATTTAGGATAGTACTAGTAAAAAATATGAGGATTATTAACAAATGGATCAGCACTTGTGCTAGGATTAAAGTGTTGTATCTATGCTAGGATCAAAGAGTTGCTACTTTGATCTCTGCCTTAGACTATAGTAACCCAACCTTTCGGTTGTGATCAAAGTGTAGTATCTGTTTGTTTTCAGTTTCAAATCTTAAAAAAAAAAAAAAAAATTGCCAATCTAGCTCACTTCCCCAAAAAGTTTTAAAACATTTTCTTTCAATTGTATTTGGTATATTTATATCTCACAATTATTTTTCTTTTGAAATTCATTTCAAAATTTTAGGAAAAGAATCATATTATAGGTGTGAAATATCTTTAATAATAAAAAGAATTATAGTTAAAGAAAGCTAATATCTTATAATAGTGGAATTGAATTTTATTTTCCATTGGGAACATTTCCATTGTGATTGTGAACTTAAACTTTCTAAATAGTGTAAAGAAAAAATTTTCATGTACTACTCTTGAACCTCTCAACAGGGGGAAGTCAAACCTGCTTGGAGGCCCCAAATATTACTTTATGAAAATTTTCATGCAGTAGAGTTGGGAAGCTTATATCATAGATCTGGCCCTGCTAATAAGTCAGATGAAAGTTGATTGATCAGGAAAGGAAAAGCCACGTAATGTAGATTGTCTTTTTCTAAAAAAATATCTTGTATGAATCACATTGGCAGATGAGAAAATTTCATTTTAAAATATCATTTTGTTCATCAAATTTGTTAGTTAAGTAATGATTTTCAATTTAAAAATGCAAATTTATTTGAAAAAATGACATTTTTTTAAAAGAAAGGTCTTATTTTTTAAAAGAATACCATCATTGTATAAAGGAAGAATTACTTGAAAGAATAAATATTCAATAAATATAAGCAAATCCTTTATTTTATACTCTCTCTCTCTCTCTCTCTCTCTATATATATATATATATATATATAAAGGTCTGTGGTCTTTGTATAGTCCAGATTTGGTTTCTGACAATTTTTTGTTTTTTCCAAACCTGAAAACAGTTACACAGAAAAGGAATAAATTTCAAACCATGGCTGAGATTAAAGAGAACATGGCAAGACAGCTGATGGCAATCCTAAACGAGGACTTTGCAGGTTGTTTTTAAAAGTGGAATAGATGCTGGGATATGTTCATGAAGTCCCAAAGGAGAGTACTTTGAAGGGAACTAAAGTACCATTGTTCTAAATGAACAAAATTATTGAACTGCTGAATTGATATATATATATATATATATATATATATATATATATATATATACACACAAGATCTGTCAATATATATAATGTGTGTGTCCGTGAGAAAGAGAGAGAGAGAGAGGGAGATCTTTTGTTTAGGGTGATAGTGAAAAAATAATTCCTGATTAATTTTTCTTCACTTTTAGATCCATCATCTTTTTTAAAGACTCTTTTTCTTCACAACTTTTCATCTGATTAGTTTGATTTGGTTTTATGGCATATCAACCTTTGTAGGTTATTTAATACCAAATCCAGTTTATACATATATATTAGATATATATGATTTGTAAACAAAAGTCAAAGTTAAATAGTTCTCAATATACTTATGTATCATTAACAATTTAATTAAACATCAGTCATTTGTTTACACACATTTAAATGACCAAACAGTTCTATTTCAAATGATTCAATTTAGCATATGTTAAAGTTAAATGG
>OY757926.1:90836607-90949107 GCA_963585895.1 Sepioteuthis lessoniana | reverse complement strand
CCCTTATATGATCATCAGACTAATCTTGATCTGATGATTGCATAGGGCAACAATCACCAAGCATCATTGACTCTCTGTCTACACTATCCTTAGATCTACATATGCTCTATCACTGATATTGAGCACAATTCATTTATGAATATAAAAAAACTACATTATATATATATATATATATATATATATATATATATTTCCATCAGCCATGTATTTTTGATTGGTTTGTTTTAGTTTCTTTGTTTAATGGCATTTTACCCTTTGTAGGTTATAAGATACTAAAGCCATCTTTGTAGGAGAACAGTAGTGGTACTATTTACCCCCCCCTCCATAGCCAGGGGTATAAGAAGGTTTATAACTTTTCCAAGGGTATTAGTTTAAAAGTAACTGCAATAGCAAAACTGGGGTCTGAACTCACTCACTACAATGTTTCAGTCCAGCACATTAGCCACAATACCACAGGGACTTCCATTATTGTATTTTTGATTTAACCGCAAGTAACTGTAATTACGGAATGCAAATTAAGCAAAATTCTTATCCATAAATTTCCAAACTTCAGCTTCAATTCTTTCATTTTCTTATCAATATTGTCTAATAATTGTCTCAGACAAACACAACAGACAGGTTTCCTGACCAAAAAAAAAAAAAATAGAAATTGGCATATCTCACAAGCTATTCTCAATTGATTTAGTCCTGACTGGGTTATTCTTTACTAGAATCTCAAAATAATACAAGTATATTAGAGTCACCCTCCTCTTAGTGAACACTAAACAAAATGTGGAAATGGAAATCACACTTAGCACTCGATGACTCTTTTTTATAGAAAACAATTTACAATGTTGTCAGAATGCAAACACTTCTGAATTATCTAAGAAAGTTATTTCTAATTTTTTATTTAATAGGCAAAGAGTAATATTCTGTTTTCAAATGAATAAACAAAAAAAAAAGAAAGTAATTTTAACAATCACATGCAAAATAAGACTATATACTACAGCAAAATAAATCTATAAGGCAATTCTATTGCTATAAAAGTAGATATCTACGAGCATTTTAGAATAGTTTGGCTTTTTGTATGCACAAATAACTTATCTATGTCAAAGTATTTGATAGTATATCAAAGCTTTCATGCAAGTTTAACTACAAAATAATATCAAAACAAATTTATCTTATTTGTATGACATGCAATTCTTATTGAAATATTTTTATTATAAAAAATATAAAACAAGTAGAAAAGTTTTCTATTTCACCAATTCACATCTCAAATTCATTCCTGTCTATTTCAAATTGTCTTAGTCTGTTCATATCTATCTACAAATGTTTGTTCTGTTTATATCTATCTATCTATCTATCTAAACTTATTGTTTCTATCAGATAAAATTGACAAATTAATAAAATACCTGATCCAAATCTGTAGAATTTATGTAGAGGATTCAAACGAAAAGTTTATTGAAGAATGCAAGATTTACACGCTTTGTACAAAAGAGTAAAAATAATGAAAAGAAGAGAGAAATCTTTGGAGAAAACAAGAAAAACAAAAAGAAAAATTGAGTCAAATTAAAAAGAACCAAATTTTATTACTTGGAAGGTTGCCAACTTTAAAGAGTGTTGTAATTGATATAACATTTTATTAAAAATACTAGTATAGAATACAAATAAATAAGTTTATTGACATATAGAATAGCTGTTCTGTACAGGATCAGAGTGTAGTATCTGTTTTCCCTGTCTCAGATTAAAGTATGACTTCCTGGAACTTCTGCTGAGGATCACAGTATAGTATCAGTGTAAGATAGTGTAGACACAGAGTCAATGATACTTAGTCACATGATTACATAGCTGAGAAACTGACAGTCATTAAGCAACACTGACTCTTAGTCTACACTATCCTAACTTAGATCAACATATGAGGGTTGTTAAAAAAGTTCTAAACCTCACCCAGAAAGAAGAGCCACAGCTAAAGAATTTTGTTGTGGCAACACACAACAACTTCATATTCAGTTTTCTGTCTTAATTTCTGTCCAGGTGATGCCCATACAAAGGTAAGAGGTATGCAACAAATATAAGATATTAGCGAGGCTTAGAACTTTTTGAACGAATCTCATATACACTGCTATCACTGATATTGAGCAGTTTTTATTTATATTATAGCAACCAACATTATATATCATCAAAAACAAGAAAATTAATATACTCCATGATAAATTTATTTCACCATAAAACTATTTAAATTATGACAAATGCAGACTATGTAGATGATCAAGCACTTCTTGCAAATACACCAGCCCAACCAAAATCCCTACTGTATTGTCAAAAGCAAGCAGCAGGAGGCATTGGTATCTATATGCAAATAAAACTGAGTATATGTGTTTTAAACAAAAAGGCGTCATCAACATTCTAAGTGGCCAGCCTCGATAATTAGTGGACCCGTTTACATACCTTGGCAGTAATATCTCATCTACTGAAAGGGATGTTAACATACACCACATGGATACTAACAAAAAGCATAGAGAAAAAGCTGCAGGGAATTACTCAAGTATGTTGCATACTGTCTAAAATAAATCCTGAAAGCAACACCTCACAAAACAGCAGATGTACGACCACCTGCCTCCTATCTCATAAACCATTCAAGTAAGATGAACAAGACATGCAGGATACTACAAGAGAAGAAATGATAAACTCCTAAGTTACATTCTCTTATGAACTCCTACACATGGACACACCAGTATTGGCTGATCAGCAAAAACTTTCTTTCATCAGCTCTGTGCAGACTCATGATGTAGCTGAGAAGACTTGCCAGGAGTGATGGATTATAGGGATAGATAACAAGAGAGTCAGGGAAACTCTATGACATCAGTATGACATGATGATAATGATGAGGGCATTGCTATATAAAGGAATCTTGATCTCTTTTTATAATTTCAATAAGTCATTCCCATTTTCTCCTCTTTTCATAGATTGTATTACAGACTGCAGTAGCAAGCAAAAAGAAATGAGTCCCCAAAAACCATTGTGCGAGATAAAGCAAAGCTTAGTAAATAAGAAGAAATGAACCTTATAATTTAGAAAAAAATTACTGTGTTTATCTTTTCTCATACTGAGTTAAAGTGAATGATACAACTTGAACTACAGTCCTGAATGACCACAGGTCGTATTACTCCTGAAAATAGATTGTTGAACATTTACAGCTTCTTAGAAGAAATTGAAATAAGGTTTAAAAAAAGAATTTGAAAAATTAATAATTAAAAAATTGAAAAAAACTTGGTTAGATTAAGCAAGTTTTTCTTATAAACTGAAAATCTTAAAATTTACTGAAGGTTGGCAATTCTGATGGTAAAAAAATACTTTTCATTCAAATATTAAAATTAGTAAAAATCAAGAGAAAAAAATCATGCAGAAAAGAAAGATTTCTTAAAATGTTTTTTATTCTATTTTCTAAAACTCATTAAAATGCTGTCTTATTTCTTATTTTTGTAGAACAGAGAAAGAGGGATAATGTTTTACTTTTATTTTTTTTGCTAAGTTTGTAAAGAAAAATCAATTTAAATAAAGTTAATGAAAGAAAAACTTCAACAATATTTATTTGATTCTAGTTTTATTTCAATTAGAATTAAAACCATTTTCTTAGCCTCAAAGATGAGAAATATGGAATTTGAATCTTAATTTCATCTTTAATTACAAAAAAACTGCTGAAATTAATCATTATATAA
Organism: Sepioteuthis lessoniana; assembly: GCA_963585895.1. Taxonomy (NCBI): domain Eukaryota; kingdom Metazoa; phylum Mollusca; class Cephalopoda; order Myopsida; family Loliginidae; genus Sepioteuthis; species Sepioteuthis lessoniana. The sequence continues at coordinate 90,945,409 of OY757926.1, read as the reverse complement.
AAAAAAAAGAAGTTATTTCTCCTCTCTACATTTCACATGCTTCACATTTTCATTAATTTTAACCCTTTGAACCCAATACTTTGGTATACCAATGGCACTTTTAATTCCCCACCCCATATAGTAGCACCAGTTTACTGGTACACAGATCATACTAAAATAGCAGAGGGTAAATGTAGGCTCAGAAGCTTAGGGATCAAAGGGTTAACTTCTATTTCTAACCAAGCATTCTTATGTGTTAATTCCAATAAAAGCAGAAGTTATTGTTGTTTTGTTGGTACTAAAATGAACAAAATATCAAGCCAAGTTATATGCTGGTCATGGTAACAGCTTATAGCATTTTTTAACCGACAAAAATACAAACATTTGTGTACAATCAAAAGTTTATGAAACTGCCAAAAGAAAAAAAAAAAAAAATGAAGTACATAAGAATAATAATGGTAATCTAGAATGCAGAAGAAATAAATGTATTGTGGTCGATGAGTGTTTATACAGGGCAAAGTTAAGAGAAAAGTGAATAACAGCAAAATAGAAAGTAAATATTTATTATAAAAACAATCAATAGTGATTAACAAATTCAATTTTATCTATCCTAAGCATTATCAGTAATTCATGTATGAAAATGATAAAAACAAAAAGTAAAAACAGAAATTCATTTGTTTCAATGAACTTAAAAACTTTTATAGAGTAGTACATCTTCCTAGATAAGTTTCTCAGGAATTGGAATGCAAGAATCAACAATTCTTTAAATTGATGGGTAATATATTGATTCAGTTATTACTTCTGCATGACTCTGGATACTTCCTTCTTTCAACCAACTTTTCACTTGGTACAACAAAGTCTTCTTTATTATGTAGCTGACTTTATGCCCGGCTTTAAAGTTAACTTTGTTTCTTCAAAAAGGTAGATTGGAGACTTGTTATTTTTTATTCATTTATTATTAATAATAATTTATTCATTTATCTTATATATCATTTTATTTTTTCCTGATTTTTTATTTAATACAATACCTTACCGACCTTTTTTTACCTGCGACCTGAGATAAAAGAATGTTTTACTTGGTTATTGAACATATTAAATTAAAGGAGTTATTATAATTTTTATTTATTTATTTCACTCTATGTGAGTTTTTTTTTTTATAGAAATTTTACCTTGTTGTTTTTCACTGAGGTCTGAGTGGTAGGAAGTCTCTGGGACTCTTTTAAGTATTTTAGCTAATTTTAACAGTGCTGTGGTCTGGATGATCTTAATTCTTCTTCTGTTATTATCATTACTACTACAACTACCACTGCATAACTCTTAGGTAAGTTGTAAATTATATACAAGCAGAACTATCCAGCAGAAATGGAGAATCAGTTTATTAAATTAGGACCAGAATATAAGAACAAAAAAATTGATATACAGTATTGCCCATAAATAAATACACCTGTAACAATTTATTGATAAACATTTAATCTTTTTTAAACCAGGTTTTATTTGTTATGAAACATTGTAATCAAAGATATGAATGTGTAACAATCCAAAAGTAAGTACACCTCTGCAAAAGAAATAATCTCAAATGAATATTTTGTGTGTGGCTGTCTTTATTTCCTTTTTTCTTTTCCTTTTTATTTGTAAAGTTGGCAACCCGAAGGCTCCCTTTTCAATAGCTACTACACTGAGGTGTAGGGGGAGGGCGCTACTCCTTTTCCTGGATTGTTCCACTTTACCTTTGATATGTATCTTATATTGCTGAGTGTTAAGCAAGGAAGTATCACAAGTACCATTTTTAAAGTCTTTGGTATGACCCGACCTGGGATTGAACCCAGGTCTCCTGGACCTATTCATTAGGACAATGAGCCTGTTTTGTTTGTAGTCTTGATGAACTAGACCTCATTAGATCTGCACAAATAGTTACTGGAATGTTTTTTCCACCCTGAAAAAAATGTAGTCTTTCATTTCTGTTTTAAGGAATAGGACTTGTATGTTTGATTTTGAAGAAAACCAAATTTAAAAAAATATTTTTTGGTTTCATTAATTACCAAAACCTTACATTCTTTCACTTGAATAGTTTGTTGTCTTTCAATTCTGTTTTGTTGAATAATATCTTTAGTTTAGAAGAAAATTATCCTTTTTTTTAAAATTGGGACAGGTGTATCTTTTGGGTAATATAATTGATATTTTAATTTATATATGTTGAGTACATGTCTTATTTCTAAAAAGATGCAAGAAACCTTTGCATCTAATAGTAAAATCTTTTAATCAAAGAGAGTCATTAATTGATCAGGAAATATGATTCAAATTCCAATTAAGAATCACTTTCATGCAAATCATCTCCTTTTCTTTTGAAAAGGCTTGACTCCAACCTTCCTGCATTCTGTCACATTGCCTGTTATCCTGGCTATATATTTATTCATCACTGGTATGCCACAATGAGAGACAAAAATAGTTGTTATCTATTAAGCTTTGCTTAGTTTGGCTTCAGGTTATTTACAGTTTTTGCAGTTGATAGATTGTCATCAATCTGAGTACAGACCAGTGATTTGACAAGAATTGGTGATTGAAGTGACTATAAGTCAGTCAATGATAGCAAGTATATTTTCTTAGATGTATTTACAACTTTGACAGATGGTAGTCTATAATATATCATTTTTCTTATGATATAAAAGTTAAAGAACCTAATATAAAACTGGATGAAAAAATGCCTCCATTGAATCTTTTAGATGAGAAATCAATAAGATTTCAAAGTAGAGATCACTAAGACTTCAAAACTGAGATTTAATCCAGGTTAGATTTTGGAAAAGGCATGAATTCAATCGTCCCAGTAACACTGTCGATTATCTTGACCCTAATTTTATCACTGATATACATTGAGAGCAGATAGAAGGTGAAGTTGATGCTGTGTTGGTTTTCCTAACAATAAAGGCATGAACTTTGTCTTTTCAATATATAATCTCATCTGCAATCACCTTCACCCCCACAACCTAGTTACTGGCATGTCTCAATGGATGCCAGGTAATTAGAAAGCAATTGAGATGCAGAGTACATCTTCTTTATTATAATTTGATACACTTGCCTGTACCAATCCACAAAATAAGAATTAATATAACATGAAGATATAAATAAGAATTAATATCACACGAAGATATAAATAATGATACATTCGTGATTATTTAGAAATATTTCTCCTTTAAAATAAAATCTAAAAAATGAATATGAAATCTGAAGCAGAATTAAAAAAGGAAAAATTCAGGAATTATGTATAGTGTGTTTAATGGATTATTTTTTATTATAATTGTGATTTTTTTCATTATTTTAAAATTATATTATCATCATCTAGTTATCAATTATTTTTTTTTTATTATTATTATTATTACTACTACTACGACGACGACGACGACGAAAAAGGAAATCAGCAACATCAAATTTTTCAACTTATATAATCTTTAAAATATCAATATCTTTAAATTTTGTCCTGGAATGATTTTAAAATATATCATTACTGTTATAATTATGATTATTATTATTATTATTATTATTATCATTATCAAATCTGACCCCTGAAATATTTTCTTTAAATTTTTATTATTATAAAATTTTGCATTTAATTTAAATCATTAATTATATCATTGTTGTTGGTCTTAAAAATTATGTTTTACATTTTTATTAATTTTCAATTTGATTTTAAAGTAATTAAATTTTGTTTAAAGCCTTTTTCATGGAAAATATAGACCAGACAAATCAAATACGCAAAGTGCAATTTTAAATCAAAAGGAAAAATGCAGACACTGATTTTTAAGTGGAAAGATGATTAAAAAACAGGGCAGGGACGCAAATTAGTTATAAAGGATAGGTAAAAAAGAAATGTTATTGTAGACGTCTTACCTGTTACCTGGATTTCCATAAGCTGATTTGGTGTAAGCACTGGGGCACTGAACAATGGGACATTTATAATTACCACGGACGTTGATACAAGTTGCATCATAATGTCTGCAGATGTTGGGTGTTTCTTTGCATTCATCAATGTCTGAAAAAACAAAAATTCCAATTTATTGAAGCCTTTATTACCTAAGTAATAAGAATTTTGTAAATTGGTTGGCATGTCAACCCCTACAAGGTTATTTAACACCAAGTTGTTTTTCAAGCAGTTACATGGTTTCAAGTAACTTACATTTTAATTATAATAATAATTTCCAAACAATTATATATTTTAAATTAACACATTGATGGATTGTTTGGTTTTATGGCATGCCAATTGTTTTAGGGTTATTTAATACCAAAATCAGTCATTTTTTATAAGCATTTATATGGTTTCAAGTATTCCTATCTAATGCTAATAATTTATAATCATATGGTTTCAAGTAACTATTTAATAATTTAACTTTTTAATAATAATCATTTATATGAAGTGGGCTGAAAAGTTCCTATGATGACATCTGCTGTTGATGACTTTTTTACCAATCGGATTGAAGTACTGCAACATCGACAGAAGAAGTGTGTAACTTGTAAGAGAGACAATGTTGAAAAATAAACCTCATTTGTTTACATTCCATTACTAATTCATAAATCAACACCATTTTTTAGCCAAAAAATTTGGGGTAAGGCTTTAATTTTGGAGCTATGGGGAATGTGAAGTACTCCTTTATTGACATTGCTCCCAGGGACACTCTAATCTGGACTGGTAATACCTGTGAGGGTCTCATCTATGGATCAAAGAGAACTATTTAAGAATTATTCATATTCAATAGAATTGTGTGCAAAAAACAAAAAAAAAAAACAAAAACAAATAAGAAACAACAACAATGTAAATAATGAATCTACAATGACTGCAATTCCCTAACCTCTTGATATTAAATAACTCAAGACAGGTTGACATGCAGTTAAAATCAATCAATCTAAAAATTAAGGGTTCAAAATTTGACCTATACATGAATATATATTATTATAATACTTAACACCTAATAAATTTATTTTTACTGATTTCATTTTTTAAAAATTGGCTTTTTTGAGAAACAAAATCTCTGAACAATTAAGCAAATCTTCTACTTAAATCCAGCATGATTAATACTGTTTGACTCACCTAAACAAGATACCTGATCAGCTGCCATTCGGAAACCAGTAGGACAACTGCACTGGAAAGAACCAGGTAAATTTTGGCATTGGTACGAACATCGTTTATATGGACCAGCACATTCATCAACATCTGAAAAATGTATTGAAACAAACAAAATAAAAATTGTGAATCAATTTTACTGCACATAAACTTTTCTTTAATAACCATGTGGTGACAAATATCTTATCAATTTATTGGCATATATATATATACACACCAACAAATAAAGATGAGAAGCATTGATTGTTATAATTTTCTGATGATGATAACACTGAAACATAGAGAAAGTGGGAAGTTGGTTGGTTGGGTTTTACGGGTTATTTTATGCCGAAAACGTTTTTATTAATCATTTTTATTTGGTATAATTTTTATGCGTATAGGTGTTTGAACGCTATAAACAAATACCAACGACATCAAAAATAAAACGATATGCAGGCTTGAATTGTCTGCTGAAGTCACCATTTGATTTTTTATATAATTAATTTGTGTGGGAAGATGGTTAATTGAAAATAGGCAGACTGGGTGACAAAGTTAAGAGTTGTTCTCTTAAGAGGATCTTAATTACTTAAATATTATTTGGACAGAGAAAAAAACATTTGAAGACTCACGTGATAAGATGATTTAGTTGGGCTCGGTTGAAGAGAGTTGTCGTGTTTATTTTTGAGTTATCAGAGAAGGGATCGGGTTTGTTTTCATTGGGGGAATGACCACAAAGGTCTGATAAGAGAATCTTAGTTTCTTAATGTTATTTGAACAAATAAAATTTGAAGACAAAAAATATCTAGCTGCTTACAAAAATCATCAGAAAGGGAACAGATTTCTTTGCGTTTGAGGTGAAAAATCTGATAGGAGAATCTTAATTACTTAATGTTTCTTGGATAAAGAAAAAACCTTGAGACTGAAATTTTTAAAAAAATGACCAGACAGACAAGAGAAGACATTTGGGCCATCTCTGAGGTTATCAGAAAACAGAAAATTGGTTTCAGAAAAGTCTGGGGGGTAAATCTGATAAGGAAATATTGGTTTGATAATCTTTGGCAACTCTCTTTCACCTACGCATTTTGAAAATGAGATTTGTCATAAATAGACAACTATGCCTGCTCAGAGATGAGGGCCAGGTTGAATAAAAAGTGAATATCTGTGGATGACAATATATACACTCCTCCCACTGCCGGGGGTGGGGTTGAGCACTTTGGCAAAGGTATTAATGGTTGCCACTTGCATAATGTAAAGCTCTTCTAATAAATTGAGCATTTCTGTATCTGATAGCGCAAAATGTAAACAAATGAAAGTTAATCAAATTTACCAACCTCTCCGCTCGGGCAGGATATGACACAAGGTCAGTTTTTAAGCGGAGTTTAACAGGTTTGAATTCAGAGTTTTCCTTCTCCTAGACTAGTTGCCTCAACAAGGCTGAAGAACATAGTCTGCCCTACTATTTACCCATAGCTGGAGGGAGAATAATTGGATTCATACCGTTCCTAAGGGTATTAGTGCTATGTGAAATACAATCAGTCTCGTTGAGGATTTGAACTTGTATCGCCGTGTCCATTTCCTACGATGATAACCATTACACCACGGGCACAACAAATGAAAGTTAATATATATGTGTTAATTCCAAAGGTGACATTGAGTTGCAGGCTTAGCCTTAGGGTATCTCATCAGCCTGATGTCAAGTTAAGGTGGGTTTTAATCTCGGCTTGGAGTGTCTCACATGTCTAGCCCCACTGAAGAATAGTGATATATTGAAACAGTCTGTCAGTGGATGGCTATATATATATATATATATATATATATATATATATATGTATATATATTTGTTCTTCAGGATTGAGATGCTTTTAATATGCAATCAGATGCATTGGGCTGAGCATATTATAAGAAATGGAGGATGTTAGGTTAACTAAACTGTTGTTTTTTGGAAAGTTACAGCATGGTAATGGCTTGGTTTTGTTTTCTTTGTTTAATGGCATATCAACCTTTGTGGGTTATCTAATGCCAAAGCCATTCTTGTAGAAGAACAGAAGGGATACTATTTAACACATATCTGGGAGGATAAGGAGGTTCATGCCTTTCCCAAGGGCATTAGTCTAAAAGTGAACATAACAATGTGAGTGGAGTTTGAACTCGCTTGCTTTGAGGCAGTAGTCCAGCATTTTAGCCATTACACTACACAGAGCCCTCCCCTCTAATGGTAAACATTTGAGACATAAACCTAAGAAACATTCTGGGGATATCATCAAGAACAATTTTAGAGCATTTTCTATAAATGTCCAAGACTGGGAAGAAAAGACAGAATATCAGTCAATTTGGCAAAAAGTGATCAACAATGGTTGTAAGACATGTACAGCATGGCTAATCAAACAGTCCATCTTGAAACAAATACTTCAAAAACGGCACTTTGTCTCAGTCCCAGATGTTTCTCAGTATGAATATGTAACATTTACAGAAGGATTTGTTTGTCCAAAGATGGACTTGTTGGTCATATGAGATATTCTGATTGGTTGGTTGTTTAGGTTATATGGCATATCAACCTTTGTAGATTATCTAATGCCAAATCCATTTTTATACAAATAAACAGTTCTATTTCAAACAATTCAGTTTAGCATGAGTACACAGTTTAATTGTCAAAAACATTTCTATTTCAAGCTATTCAGTTTATTCAAACAGTTCTAATTCAAACAATTCAGCTTAGCCTAAGTACAGTTTCAATGTCAAAAACAGTTCCTATCAAACAATCCAGTTTAGCATAAGTATGCAGTTTAGTTCTATTTGATACATAGATAGGACCCTATCAGGTGCCACCACTCCAGAGAGAGGTGCCCGTGGTGTAGTTAGAGAGGTGCCCGTGGTGTAGTCGTTATCGTCGTAGGAAATGAACACGGCGACTCGAGTTCAAATCCTGGACGAGACTGATTGCATTTCACATAGCACTAATACCCTTGGGAAAGGTATGAATCCAATTGTTCTCCCTCCAGCTATGGGTAAAATAGTAGGACAGACTAGGTTCTTCAGCCTTGGTTAGGCAACTAGTCTAGGAGAAGGAAAACTCTGAATTCAAACCTGTTAAACTCCGCTTAAAAATTGACCTTGTGTCATATCCTGCCCGAGCGGAGGGGTTGGTAAATAGTACCACTCCAGGCCAGAGTGGACCTGGGAGCAATGGCAATGAAGGGGTACTCCGCATTCCCCTGAACTCCAGCATTACTGGAACATCACAATCAGATTGTTTAGTGTCATATCTAGGACACTCATTGGGGGAGTCTTACCCCTCTGCAGAGAAGCAGCCTGTGTATTCTACAGCCCCAGCTGACTGGGTAAGAGATCTTCTGATAGCAAATCATCACAGGCTGATTTCCTTAGCAACCTACAGGTAAGTTGTGTCAATTCTGTGATGAAATATGTGGGTTTGCAGCAGGTTTGAGAATCTTTATGTGAGTGCATAGGGTTAATGTCAATGCCAAAGACAGTTCTTTTGCTTGTCACATATAAAGCATGGCTTTCATAGGTGAAGTTTGCCTGAGGAGTCACATGCAAAGCCCATGGGTACACGTTATGGGACTGAGGAAACAGCCTTTTTCAATAAAGAAATGAGAGTTACTGTATATAGGTTGATGTAATACTTCACAGCATAGAAAATGTAATTGGTGAACTGGATTTAAATTCAGACTGAGAGAGTTTTTGTTTATACAAATACTTTCAAAAAATGTCTCATATCACTTCCCCCTCAACTATACACCATCATCAATTATCTTGATAAAAATAAGTGATTATCCTATAAACTGGACATTGGCATAATGGTTAGAGTGTTCACCAATGGCCCAGGAGACCTGGGTTCAATCCCAATTTGAGTCATACCAAAGACTCAAAAAATAGTACTTGATGCCTCCTTGCTTAACACTCAGTATTATAAGGTAAGGATCAAGGGTAAAGTGGAGCAATCCAGTGAAAGGAGTAATACTCTCTCCTACAACTTGGTGGAGTAGCTATCGAAAAGGGAGCCTTCGGGTCACCCTCAACTATGGTCGCCAACTTTACAACTTATCCTTTAAACAAACTAGAGATCTAATCAATTATTTTACATGCTTGGAGAGTAGCAGTAAACAGCTGTTACCTTCATTGTTACTCTTGACAGACACCAATCAATATTTGTGGAATTTGTGACAGCTAAATTTAAACTAAATTTAACATTTGTTCAACTTTTATTTGGGTCGGACCAACTAAAAATAAGAATTTATATAGTTCATATTATGTCTTATCTGGGCTATTGGCCTAATGAGTAGAGTGTTCGCCAATGGTCTGGGAGACTGGGTTTCCATCCCTGGTTGAATCATACCAAAGACTCAAAAAATGGTACTTAATGCTGCCTTGCTTAACACTCAGCATTATAAGGTAAGGATCAAGGGTAAAATGAAGCAATTCAAGGAATGGAGTATACCTAAGTATAGTAGCTATTGAAAAAGGAGCCTTTGGGTCACCCTCGACTAAGGTCGCCAACTTTACAATATTAGGTCTTAAAACCCAAAATTTACACTGTATTTAGGGCAAACAGATATACATATTCATACAAAAATGCAACAAGCTTGCAATGAAAATAAGCTCATATGAGGAGAAGTAAAATTATAAACAAACACGTCCCAGTTGATATTTCTCTGTAATGGCATAAAACACTTTAGGTTGGATTATAGATACAACTTATTTTCAGTCATGCCATCCCAAATATGGTGAGGCACATGGCCAGAAAAATAGTTGAATATAAAGTCCTTAAATATAATGTGCATCCCTAAAATTTGGGCTGATAAATCTCAAAAAATAGTGGCCTAATGAGTAGAGTGTTCGCCAATGGTCCAAGAGACAGGGGTTGAGTCCTAGGTCGAGTCATACCAAAGACTCAAAAAATGGCACTTGATGCCTCCTTGCTTATCACTCAGCATTATAAGGTACAGATCAAGAGTAAAGTGGAGCGATCCAGGGAATGGAATAGCACTTTCCCCTACACCTTGGTGTAGTAGCTATTGAAAAGGGAGCCTTTGGGTCACCCTCGACTACAGTCGCCAACTTAACTCATATACAAATAATTATGGTAACTACTTTACCTGCTAGAATAGAAGCAGCAAATAGTTGTTAACTTCATTATTACTCTTGACAGAGATCAATCAATATAGATATGCTTGCACAGTTATGTATATTTATATATTTATTAAGTTTGGAAGACATGTCAGGAGTGATGGATAATAGGGACAGATAGAGAGAGAGAGAGAGTCTAGGAAATCCATGTTGTCAGTACAACTTGATGATAAAGTTTAGATTTATAGAAAACAAGGCTAATTGGGGTTGGTCCTGACTATTTTGAAAATCCAAATTCTATCATTTCTCTTGGGCTCATAGAAAATATGCAACTGCATCAACCTTAAAGTAGTTCCAGACTTGTTAAGCTTAGTTTTTTCTGGCACAAAGCCAACTGGTAGAAAAAGTGAGGGAGTGGGTAGAAAGATTTTTATACCATAATCTTCTACCAAGGAAAATTTTGGAAGGTGTGACATATTAAATGACAATACAGAGAAAAAATTTGTGGGAAAGTTATTTAGTTCCAGTTAGCTTACAAATGATTAGTATCAAGTCCTGAGTCTATAAAGGTAACACAATTCTGTTCAGCATTAAATCCAGTATTAGAAAGTTTTTCCTTTGCAGTATATTGAATACCTCCACATGAGGAGTCAGGCTTTTTTTTATTGTAATTAGAAGATACATTTTACCCAGAATGCAATATTGATGGCTATTTATTTCAGAAAGGACTTGGGCTTGTATAAACACATTTGAATTCCATTGAATAAATATCTGTACAATATTTTAGTCATGTGACTCTAACATGATTAACTTACTAAGTTACATGTGGATTAATCTGGCACCAAATTATTGAGTAAATATTCACATTTGCAGTGACATTTAGATGCTAATTCTGAGCATCTCATTCTAGCAGATTCCTAGAATCTGAAAAACTTATGACATTTTTCCTCCACTCACAATTTAAAATGTTTTGAACCCTTATTACAAGCATACACCTTTTTGAAAATGAGCCATGTAAGCTCTAGTTCTTCCCCATACTTCTCTTTATATTTCCAAATGTGTTTAGTCTTGTGCTACTGGTGTAGCCTTTCTTTTTAAAGGAAACTTATTATCATAAGACCCAATGTATTTATGCATTCATTTACTGAGCCTACATTAGTTTGCCTCAAGGTCAGAAGTATGGGCACCCAGTGAGAATTGAACTCACTAGTATTGGTATGCTAGGTTATCTTATTTACCACTTAATGCAGCCCTTTCCTTCCAAGGATAAAATAAACTTATACAAGTCAAAACAAAGCTAAAGACTTACCTTGACATGACCTTTTGTCTAGGGAAAGTTCATAACCTGTTCGGCATGAACACGTAAAAGATCCTTGTGTGTTTGTGCAGACATGGTCACATGGGCTTTGCACAGTGCATTCATCAATATCTGATAAGAGATTTAAAAAGAATAACAGTTAGAATCACCTCTTTCTGATATAGTAAAAATGAAAGGCTTTCAAAAAAAAATTGTATTTGTTGACAAATCTAGAGATAGATGTCATTAATGTTAAGTCAGTAGAATAATAGCCATCAGAATGCATGCAGATACAATGAATGTATATTCATACACAGATATATAGAGATCTGAAAAAGCATGTATATATATATATATATATATATATATATGTGTTTGCCAATGGTCCAGGAGACTGGGGTTCAATCCCAGGTTGAGTCATACCAAAGACTTAAAAAATGGTACTTGACACCCCCTTGCTTTACACTCAGCATTATAAGGTATGTATCAAAGGTAAAGTGGAGCAATCCAGGGAAAGGAGTAACACCCTCCCCTACACCCCGGTGTAGTACCTATTGAAAAGGGAGCCTTCAGGTCGCCCTCGACTACAGTCACCAACTTTACTATATATATATATATATATATATATATATATATATATATATATACGGACATATATATATGCATGTATGCACACACACACACACACACATATATATATATATAGAGAGAGAGAGAGAGAGAGAGGAAGAGAGATAGATATTGTATACATGCACCTGAACACATCTATGTCCATATGTAAATTAATTAGTTTAATTATTTTATTTCAGTGATAAATTGTGTGCTAGCTAAACAATTGATTCTGTAGTTACAGGTTTTTAACTTCTAAAGGTCAGGATTTGCATATACCTTTTTTTGCATTTGCGTGTCAGCTCCCATCAAAATAAGAAATTGACAGGTTTGTTTTGAAATCAGCTGTAAGTGAAATATTAAAGATAAACATTTGGGCTAATATTAGCTATGATCTGTCACTAAAAAGTTTTAGTAATTACGTGTCATTAAAAGATTAGTAGAGAAAATAATTAGAAGAAAATATATAAGTATATTTCTAAGATGTAGTCACAGTTGGAATTGGACAGTTGAAGGTGGTGAGTTGGAGAAGTTAGAGTCAGAAGTTGGGGTTGGGTTGGTGAAGAGAAATGTCTAAGTCTGTGGTTGTCCATTTCTGTCTGGTATAGTAACTATGTCACTGTCTAAATTTTCACTCTTTGTTCTGTTTGTCCATCTAATGGGCTAAAGTAATTTTAGTGTCTATTTCTCTCATTTTAGCAAATACAGTAAAAACAGAAGAACCAATAAATTTTTGCATCATGAAAATCAACAGAGTTATTGTTTATTGCATGTATGACCACTTTTGACATGGCACAGAGTAATGTTACACCTATATTATATTCTATTTGGTGTTGCCCTATAATGTTACACAAATGTAACACACATATACATACTGAGTTACATAAAATCATACAAACACTAGAATATGATAACTGTAAGAAACAAGTTTAATACTCTTCAGGCGACTTCTGAAAGACATACTCCAAATAATGAAACTGAAAACTTTGTTACCACTCACATAGAAGCAGCAGCTAAGCTCATTCCAACCAAAGCAAGAGCCAAATGTAGAGTTCCATGGGAGTCGATAGCAATCAGAGAAATACAAGATAACATGAGAAAAGCATTCTTAATTAATAAAAGAACCCCCAACAAATGCCAATGCCAATGCACAGAAACTTAAGAAAGCTCGGAAATAACTAACACATGCCAAAAAAATCAGCTAAAATATGTCCAATGCCAAATCAATAAAATCAGAAATTTGGTAGAAGATCGATAATCATGATTAGCATAGCAGATCGTAAATGAAGTGAGTGGAAAGAAGAGAACTTTGATAGCAAAATTAAAAGCTACCACCCAAGAAGAAAGAATACAAAAGGGGAAAGAACGTTTTAAGAATCTGTTCAGAAACCCTCGTGAAGTTACTGATAAGCCTATCAAAAAAATTATGAATTGTCAAAGAAAACATCAAATTAGGACAGTTTACAGAGGAAGAACTTTATGAAGTAATGAAAAAAATTAAAAACAGAAAAACTGCAAGCCTTGATGAAATACCTTCAAAAGTAAGGAAAACAAGATAATTTGACAACATATTTCTTACATCATACAACACAGTGTATAACCAAAACATAATAGAGAAATGGACAAAAGGTAGCATCCTCCCTTTTATCAAGAACTATAGAAGCATAACCCTTAGTGCTATAGCTGATAGGGTTTATAATGCCATGTTTCTCAACCATATTCAATCTGAAATTGAGAAAATTCTTAGGAAAAAATCAGAATGGTTTTTAGAGAAATCAATCCACAATATTCTGATTCTGACTATCTATTGAATTATTGAAGGTGTACATGCAAAAAATCTTAAAGCAACACTATAATTGATAGATTTCTCCAAAGTATTTCATTACATACACAGAGGGAAAATGGAACAAATACTACCAGCATATGGTCTCTTCAAAGAAACTGTTATTGCTATAATGATGCTCTACAAAAATACAAAAGCAATGGTTTGCTCATTTGATGATGACACTAACTTCTTCAACATTGTTGCTGGAGTCTTGTAAGAAGTTACATTATCATCATATTTGTTTATAATCTGCCAAGATTATGCACTTCCAAACATCAATAGATTTAATTTAAAAAAATGGTTTTACACTAAAAAAAGGTAAAAAGCAGACATTATCCTGCAGAAACTAAAACAGATGCAGTTTATGCAGATGATATAGTGCTTCTTGCAAATACACCTGTCCAAGCTAAATCCCTACTGCATAGCCTGGAGCAATTAGCAAAAGATATTGATGTCTACATGAATGCAAATAAAACATAGTTTGTGTGTTTTAAATGAGAAAACTTTATCTTCACCTTAAGTGGAAGACCTCTAAAATAATTAGACAATTTCTCAGATTTTGGCAGCAATATTTCATCTATTGAAAACAATGTCAACATGTTATATAGTCATCTACAGCATCACAACGACACAATAATTAAGACAGAAAGACGCAGTGACAAAGACACAGAAAGACTTCTTTAACAAATATATATACCTCTCACTTTATTGCAAGGTTTCGAAAGGGTTGTTCAAGGGTTGCATGTGAGAGGGAGCTGAGACCGAACATAAACTGTAATATTTTGACCCCACTGTTATGATTGTCACGTTGTGTCCTTCTTGTTCTCTTGATGCTCAACCGGAGGCCTAGGGCCCACTGCTGGATGCTGGCTTTCTTTATTGCATCTTATCAGCATCTTCTCTGGACCCCAAACTCCATCGGGGTATCCGAGGGCCCCCTCGGTCGGGTGTGGCTTTCCCTACCACATCTGGTCTCTAGCTGTCTGGAATTCTACTGGCAACTGCCCTGGCTCGTCGAACTCAACTCAATTATATAATCGTTCGACGCCCACTCGATCTTTGAAATCGAATGTTTAATCGTCATCAAGCAGAAATAACTGTCATGCAGTTCAGAGGTCACTCTCTTCTGGTGCATCACTCTGTAGTGTACCATGGGAATTTTTCTTGCTCGTCCCATTTCATCAGCCAATTTCCGCCCACGCAATTTCCTCTCATAACTGCCATTAGAATGTATCACTTCCTTCCAGTGCATCACCTTGAATGGCATTTTTGGCCATGTCAAAAGGTCAAAACATAACAAACATATGCCTAATGAAGGCATGGACTATTATTGATAAGTAATCAATCATATGGAAATATCTGATCTTACTGATTAAATAAAATGAGATTTCTTCCAAGTTGTGGCTGTGTCAATACTGCTGTCTGAATGCTAAAGACATGTGTAGAGAAAAAGCTAGATGAGAACTACACAAGAATGCTAGGTGCAGTATTGAACAAATCCTGGAAGTGTTATATTTTGACCCTCGCCCCGGCCCAAAAATGCTATTCCAAGGTGATACACCGGCAGGAAGTGACGCATTCCAATGGCCAGTAATCGAAAGAGATCGCGTGGGCGGATTAAGGCTTATGATATGGGACAAGGTGAAGGTCCCATTGTGCCACTACAGTGATGCACCGGAAGAGAGTAACCTCTGAACTGCATGACAGTTATTTCCGCTTGATGACGATTAAACATTCGATTTCAAAGATCCAGTGGGTAATCGTGTGGGCGTTGAATTATTATATAACTGAGTTGAGTTGGGTCCCAGAGCAGTTGCCAGCAGACTTCCAGAGAGTTAGAGACCAGATGTGGTAGGGAAGGCCACACCCGACCGAGGGAGCCTTCGGAACCCCCCGATGGAGTTAGGGGTCCAGAGAAGATGCTGATAAGATGCCATAAAGAAAGCCAGCATCCAGCAGTGGACCCCAAGACCTCTGTTTGAGCATCTAAGAGAACAAGAAAGACACAACGTGACGGTCATAAGAAGTGGAGGTCAAAATATGAAGTTTATGTTCGGTCTCCAGCACCCTCTCACATGCAAACCTTGAACAACCCTTTCGAACCCTTGCAATAAATAGAGAGGTGAATATTTTTCTAAAGAAGTCTTCTTGTGCCTTCCTTCATGCGTCATTTATTCATGCGTCTGTCTTTGATATTGTGTCGTTGTGATGCTGAATGATGATGTAGATGACTATATAACAGAAGCAGCACACCACAAAACAACAGCTGTACAACCATTTACCTTCTACCTCAGAAACAATTCAAATAAGACATGCGGAGTACTTCTGAAGAAGCAAGGATGGACTCATTAGCAACGTGCTTCTATGGACCCCTATATATGGACATGTCAGAGTTGGCTGACTAGCAAGGACTTACATCACTTCTGCACACATATTGTAGGTAGTTTGGAGGACTTGCCTGGAGTGGGAGGGTAGGGACTGATAAAGAGAGAGAGTCAAGGAAATCCATGTTGTCAACACAGTTTGATGCTGATGTATATATATATATATATATATATATATATATATCTACAGTTCAATTAGTGACAACTTTATTCTCCTCAAAATACAGACCAATTATAGGCAATTTCTTTCTCATATTCTGATAAAAAAAAGTTAAAAAGAAAAAAAATAGAGCAAAGAAGTAAACAAACAAATGTGAGTGTTTTTTGTTTTTACCTCTGCATTGTCTGCCAGTTCCAACAGACTCATATCCTTCTTTACAATCACACCTGAAACTTCCAGGTGTGTTAATGCAGTCAGCATTTCGGGGGCAGTATCGGTGATGGTGGCTGCATTCATTGATATCTGGGAGGGATAAAAAATTATAAAAGTCTGAAATCACATTCCTGATATACCGGCAAATTTTATGCATGATTTTATGGCAAATGAATAACCATAAACACCACATGTTTTTGTTTATCAAGAGAAAACATGCAAAATTTTACACTCAAGGAATTTGAAAATTCCGCAGCATTTGATAATATAAGCAAAATAAATGAAAATACTAAACTGAGTCAAAAGTTTCGTAATATTTTCATAAGAAGAACAATTTTGAAATTCTGGATGCTTTTCCCGAGGTCATAAAGGTGAAAAACCACACTGAAACACTAACCTCGCCAGACACTCTTAGATTGCTACTGTGGTTTGAGGCACAGTCACAGAATTCATAGTTTTAGGCCAATCAGACACTTACATTCTTACAACTTGAAATTTTTAGAACAAAATGGTTCCTCTAATTAACCTTCATCTTTTTTTGCACAACAAATATTTTTGGTTGCATCTACTGGGCCATAAAACCCGTTTGAACTTGTAAAGTATAAATTTATGTATTAGATGACATTGCACATTCATTTTTGGGACTTTCAAATCACACAAACCAAATGAACCAAAGCAAAATATGTTTGTGCAACAATAACCCTGATACTATGTTCCATTGGTTGAAATGTTTCAGTCATGGGATATACAAAATGCAAATTAGCATTACCAAAATATTGCCAAATTTTTGACTCCCCCAAGTAAAAATCAGTAGCAAACAAAGCAAAGCAAAGAATTCCCTTCCACTAAAAAAAAAAAAAAAAATTTTATACACAAATGTTTACAGTTTCTTCCTATATTTTCCATTTATTCTACCCTTTTTAATCCCATTTTTTATCTCCAAAAATTAAACGCTAATTTGATAAAATTAAATTGTTCCGAGAGAGTTTAAATGACCAAGACCAAATGTCTATTTTCAATGGACTTTGTTGATTAGTGAATGAAATAAAATATTAATGAGACTTACCTTCACAGAAGTTATTAGCTAAAGCAAAATATCCAGGTAAGCAATCACATTTGAAACTTCCTGGGGTATTTCGACATACTTGATTGGGGTGACACGTGTGATTACCAGCAGCACATTCATCAATATCTGAAAAGAAATTATCAGTTGAACAAATCTCTATTATAATAATTCAATTCTTATACGTTATTATCATCATCAAGGTATGCTGAACGCACAGACCCCCTTGATTCTATCGTACCATCTGCTCCTATAATTCATCACTCTTTGCAAGTCCTCTAGATGGCATCCAGTGTCTGCACAGAGTTGATGAATGTAAGATTTTGCTGGGTGGCCTATACTGTTGTGTCCCTGTGTAGGAGTCTATTGGAGAATGTTACTTATGAGTTTGTCTTTACTTCTCCAGCAGTTGCCCATGTGTCTTGTTTATCTTATTTGGATGGTTTATGAGATGGAAGCTAATGGGCCATACAGACGCTGCTTGTTCAAAACAGCATGTACCAACCTTGTGTAATTCCAATCTAGCTTTTTCTCCAAGCGTTTCATTAAAGTTCATGTGGTGCAACCATACAACAGTACACAGCCACAACTAAGAAGAATTCCCACTCTATTTTATCCGAGAAATCAGATTTCTATTTGGTTGTCAACTTTTCAATAACACTCTATACTTTTCTTATATGTATGCTGACATCACTTTCAGTAGATGAGATATGTTGTTATAATACAGCAAAAATGATATATTGATATTTTTGTTTTTAGAGTATTTTAATGATATTCCAGAGCAATTTCTAATTCAACTGTTGACTTGAGAAAATTGTGAAGGATATTAATGAACATTACTCTGGAGAAAATATTGGTCATAAGTACAAAATCTGCTTTTTATTGCCTAAGATTTCAGGGGCTAGTAAGGATTTTAAACAGAGAGGATTTAAATTTACTTTCTATAGCCTTTATAATTAATATCTTATTAAAATACTGCTCATAAGTAGTTGAATAAGTTCAAAAGTTGTTTTTTACTGCCAAAAGTTGCAAAGGCTGTTAAAAATTTTCAGCAATGGAGAGAATACAAACTAACTTATTAGATTTGGTCACTGTTGTAATTTGGTTCTTGAGTTTTAAGAAACCTGAAGTATTGGTTCTGCCATTATTATTTACAAACAAAAAGGAGGTAGGACTGCCGCTCTCTCTCTCTCTCTCTCTAGAGAGAGAGAGAGAGAGTCCTACCATCTTTTTATTTTGAGAGAGAGCTAACTTCTGACTTGAGACTTGTGTCAGATTTAATACAGTTACCAGACTGAACAACTGTGACAATAACTTTTCCAAATAATAACAACCATCTATTATTCTTTTACAGGGATGGTTTGGGTATTAAATAACTTATGAGAGTTGATATACCATTAAACAAACAAACCAAATAGTAACATAAGTAAAAAAAAAAATCACATATAATAGTAAGTCGTACTTCATAGGTTTATAGAAACATTAGGTTTATAAGTCCCCAAAATTCACTCTGAATTGTCAAGCAGGACATATGACGCTGTGGATAAGATGTTTGCTTGGAATGTGCTTCTGAATGAAATCATCTAGAGGTTGTAGGTTCAATCCCAATGACAGGTAATATAACAAATAATACTTAATATAGCATAACACTTGTAGCTGGTTATGGCTAACAGAATTAGAACAATCTACTCCTGTGGAATGAATAAGGGGTTCAGTAAAAGGTTTTATGTAGGCTTACTCCTAAGTTCAACATGAAATAACTGAAGAAGGCCAAAGGACATATTGGCTGAAACGTTGTGCATAAAACAATGAAGATCAATATTCTAAGTGATAAGAAAGGTTGATCCTAAAAGATCAGATAAAGAGATAATAGTATTTGTGGTTGATATAGCTGCCAGTTACCTTGCTTATGCTTGTCACATAGCTATTGTTACTAGTTTTGCATATATATCTCTTTTCACCCTTCTATTTTTGGAGGGATGATTTTTGTAAATATAGTTTCAGCCTATGTACTTTTTTAACACACCTTGTATATACAATTTTTGTATTGTGTACATCTAGCTGATGAATATTGACAGAAATATGATTTTGTGTGATGTATTGAAGATACAAACACAGACAAAGAGATAATGACTCGGGTGAACAGATTAAGAGATAAAAGTGAAATGATACCTTTACATCGGCCCCCTACATCATCGTACCATAATCCTGGTCCACAGTCAATTGTACTGCTGCATTGATATGAACCTCTGGTATTGTGACACACTTGGTGACGTCCACAATTGTCAACACGCTGAGCACATTCATTAATATCTGGTAATGGAATAATAACAAATATATTACTAAAATATTTTCCAATCTTTCTAAAATACTGGGGTGAATAAAAAATTTTGCAATGCTTTAATAGCATGAGGAATAATTCAGATACTTTTACCAAGCTTGTGAAGGTGACAAGCCACACTGGACTGTGAGATACCACGCCTTGAAATCTATGGTTTTATGTACCATACCCATGATATGGATATGTGAAACGACATGGAATGTTCATAACATATATACATAGAACATAGGAATCTCGAAACACGAAAAACACTTATGACTTCTTAGTTCAGGTACAAAACTTTTTATTACCTTTGAGTTTAAAGGTTCTTCAACATAAGGAGAGAGATACACATTCTTTCTATTCTGGCTTTTTCATCTGCCCCCCATCTGGTGCGGCACCCATAGCACGCAAATTCGTCTGGCCTCTGCGAGCCCCGAAAGTCAACCCTTCTCGTTTGGTTTCCAGTTGTCAACTCAACTAACTTTCTTCAAAATTCTCCAAATCCTCCGTGCGCTTCCAGTGCATGATGTCATTCGCACTCTGTAGCCCCGTTTCCCATCTGGACTATTGTGACATCTCTGAGTGACACATCTGCTCTGCGCGCGTAAACACCTGTGTTAATGTTGCACCTAAGTAACCCATGCACTGAGCTGAAAGGTTCTCAGCCTAACTAAACCCAAAAGCATAAAACGAAATCCCTCGGCCATTATATTACATTTAGACCTACCTGATCATTGAGTTTCTTGCAACCTGATTTCTTGATCCATCTGGTTACTATACTATGATCAATTGCACCTTCACCTTTCATGCAACAAATGTTTTTGGTTGATTATGCAGTGTTAGGGCTCAGTTCAAATTCATGAGGTATAAGTTCCCAAATTAAACTACACTGCACATTCATCTGCGTGGCTTTCTAATCACACACAGACTGAAGTAATACACATTGTGTCAGCCTGGTACCTACCACAACTTAAACTGTTTCAGCCACATGACATACACACCACAAAATAGCACGTATCAAAATATTGCAAAATTTTTGACTCACCCAAGTATTTCTTTGTATGTAAATTCCAAATAAAAATCAGTGTAAAAGAAAATTAAAGACACTACATTTACTTTAATAAATTAAAAATGTCACATAGAAGGTTATACATTTCAAAAGATCTCAGAGACACAAGTCTCCAAAGGGAAACTTTTGTGCCATGAGCACACACACACACACATATATATATATATATATATATATATATATATATATATTGATAGATCTTTTTCTGCATATAATATATGGACCAGACCAAGTAGGTGATCAGAACTTTGTTTTGTTTCTTTTTAAATTGATACCTCCACTCTTGTTCACACATATGAGACATATTTAGTTCTATTGTCATAGGAAATGAGATTCGCAATTCTGGACAAGGCTCTTTGTGTTTCACTTTGTGCTAATGCCCTTGAGAAAAGAATCTATCTGTTCTTCCCTCCTAGTTATGGGTAAATTGTAGGGCAAACTGGGTTCTTTAACCTTGGTTAAGTAACTAATCTAGGAGAAAGAAAAACTCTAAATTCAAACCAGCTTTACTCCACATAAAAATTGACTTTGTATCTCATCCTTTCTATGACAGAAGTTTCAGGCTGGGTTTTATGGCATATCAACCATTATAGGTTATCTAATGCCAAATCCTCTTTATACATATATATTAAATATATGTATATGATTTGTAAACACATTTTGTAGATAACATTCTTAAATGAGCTTGAGCACTTCTTTGCACACAGTTAAATGGTTTCAAATATTGTTATATAACAGTCACAATTTAACATCAGTCATTTGTTTGCACAAAGGTCTTTCTATTTAACCTATAGATAGGACCCTATCAGGTGCTACCACTTTGGGTTTAGAGTGAACTTGAGAGCAATGGCAATGAAGGAGTACTCTGAATTTCTCAAATCTCTAATCTCACCATTAGATGGGTTAATATCATATCCAGGACACTTGGTTGGGGATCTTACCCTTCTACAGAGATGCAATTGATGTATTTTATAGCCCCAACCGACTGGGCTACATAGGAAAGGGTGAATAGATATACAAACATTTTCCTCCTTTTATATCTTGTTCCTTTTTACGTCCATTTTTCCTGTTTGATTCACACAATGATAATAAAAAAAAATTAAATTCTAAGAAGTGTCTGTGCATTTATTCTCCAAAAATTCTGTAGAAAATATTTTAAGAGAGCACCTTGCTGTAGAGGTCATGGTAAACAAACTAGTCTCACAGTTACAATTGCATAGTGAATTTAGTTCCTATTTACCAACCCCTCCGCTCGGGCAGGATATGACACAAGGTCAATTTTTAAGTGGAGTTTAACAGGTTTTAATTCAGAGTTTTCCTTCTCCTAGACTAGTTGCCTCACCAAGGCTGAAGAACCTAGTCTGTCCTACTATTTACCCATAGCTGGAGGGAGAACAATTGGATTCATACCTTTCCCTAGGGTATTAGTGCTATGTGAAATGCAATCAGTCTCGTCCCGGATTTGAACTCGTGTCGCTGTGTCCAATTCCTACGACGATAACCATTACTCCACGTGCACCTCATAGTGAATTTAGTTATCACTGCACACCTTGTAGGCTAGAAGTAACATTTTCTCAAGTAAATAAAAGCAGAAGAAATGAGCTGAATACCAGCTTCATCTCACAACTACTTCTACAGAGAAGTGGCAAGACAAAAGAAGAAATTAAAAACTACAAGGAACAATGTCAGTCAAATCTCTCATGAGTTTATATCCAATAATAAGTTCACTTGAGATCTGAACTATACACACCCATCCCGCAAAAAAAAAAGAAAGCTCAAAGAAAAAAAGCCACTCAAGCAAGTTTCTCCAAATTGAAAAAGAAAAAAGAACAACTTACCAACACAGATTCCATTTTGCATCCAAAATCCAGGATCACATTGGTCTCTGGATTGACTTTCACACGTTTCAGTTTGTGGATTGAAAACAGAACCTGCAGGGCATGGAGTTTGATGAGATGGCATTTCACAACGGAAAGATCCTTGGATATTTTTGCATTGGTATGTTCCACAATTATGAATATTTTGAGCACATTCATCAATGTCTAGCAAAAAAGAAGAAAGAAACAATTAAAATTTTTTTTACCTGAAACATTGTCATTCATTAACATTTAATTTGTCTATCATTTTCTTTCATGTTTTTTGCAATTACAATTTAATTTCAATTCAATTGGATTGTTATTTTTCTATGTTGGTGAAGAATCAATGCATCAAAGAAATGAAAAGGATGATTCACTCAGGATGAACTAGGTACAAATTGCTACTGCAATAATAGTTGGACACCTTTTAGGAGGTTTACATGTGTCCAACAGCCAAGACTGATTGCATTTCACATAGCACTAATACCCTAGGGAAAGGTATGAATCCAATTGTTCTCCCTCCAGCTATGGGTAAATAGTAGGACAGACTAGGTTCTTCAGCCTTGGTGAGGCAACTAGTCTAGGAGAAGGAAAACTCTAAATTCAAACCTGTTAAACTCCACTTAAAAATTGACCTTGTGTCATATCCTGCCCGAGGAGCGGAGGGGTTGGGTAAATAGGATCTATGCTAGCTGCTTTACCAACTAAGCTAAAAGAGCCATTGGTATTACAAAAACCTAAATCACATCCATGAACTTATCCTTTACTTTGTCTATCTGATTGTTGTTGTTATATACAAGCGTTTGGTTGCAAGAAAAATAAAACTGATGAGAAGATTTAGTCTATTTTGTTTATTGAATCAATAAAATAAAACAAGTGGATGAAATATCTGGCCGGCTGGCGGGGGGTTGTCTATTCGGCGACAAGTGGTTGCTTTGATCTGGTCGGACAGTGTTATCAGGTGATGCTCTTGGGACGGCTGGCGATTCAACTGGCAGGTGACCTCTGTTTGGCCTATACATGTGTTCCCGATTTCAAACACTAGCTCCAGAAAATGCTACTTGTAGAAAAAATATGATTGGTTGAAAAATAGACTTTTTTTTTAGAACTGAGAATTTTCTGGGGATTTTGGATAGACTATGCGTGGAGCCTATGCGCAGAAGCCATGATTTTCTCAGTTTGACACTGACCGTTGTTGGGTCAACATCTGGTAGCAGTTATTTTCTTCTACAGTGTCGATGTCTGTGGGTCTGTGTTTTATATGTTTTAGAAGTTTGGTGTGTGAAGGGTTAAGTGGATGAATCAGAAGAGATTTGATGTATTTTACTAAAACATTGTGATGCTGACAAAAGAAAGACACAGGGAACACAAAAAAGGTTGATAGAAAAACATATATGTATATTCAAGTAACAGAAACAAGATACAAGTGAACCTGGTTAAACAGTAGTTAGTTGATGGGAAGCTGAGAGTCCAGTAGGGTAGTGACTATACATCTACTACGCAAATGGTATCAGACGTGATTGTGTCACACTGATTGGTGAACTCCCTCTGACGCTCTCGTTGATGTGCATTTATGAACGAGGGCGAGTTTTTTTTTGTTCACTAGTAGAGTCAATAGGACAATTTATTTTATTCATTTATATGAAATATTGTCAAACATTATAATTAAAATTAAAAATGAAAGAAAATATAAGTTAAGATAGAGAATAAAAATTTTTTAAAAACATTTTCAAGTTCTTCATAGCAGTTTTTAACATTTAAAAAAAATTTGGTTAGAGCAGTTATATAAATATGGAAAAATATGGACATTATAAAACTCAGAATATTTCATTATTTTTTGTGAAACATTATAAAAAAAAGAATATTATTAAGTATTATTCATTACCAAAAGTTTTGTTTGAAAATAGACTTATATAGAATTTCAGCATTGTAGATTTTGGTTATAAATAATAACTAATATTACCTTGTTTGATTGTCTTATGTTCCACTAGAAATGATAAAAGCTTGTTATATTCAGATATGAAGAAAATGAGATATTCATAAAAAAAATTGATAGAGGTGTATTTAATTATGGGTGATAATATATTACAAGGCCACTTAACCTTAGATTTATGCCATTTTGGCTTTCAAAAGGTCTCATCAAAGCACTCCTTCCATATAGTCCTTAATTTGGCTACATTCTAGATAGAAAATAAAATTTTACACACTCGCCTAAAGCTGTATTTAATTCTTAAGCAACTGGCTTAGTTTAGTTTCCTTATTTAGTTTCCTTTAATGAACCTATGTGGGTTATTTACTGCCTTGTAGAAGAACAGTAATAGTACAACTTAGCTCATACCTAAGGGGGTGGAGATTCATACCTTTACCCAAAATATTTGACTGAAAGTAAACTGGTTTGACTTTGCTTACTAGGATGTTAGCCTCTATTTATTGGGGGCTCACTGCAACTGGCTTAAATTTGTGTAAGAGTTAATAATGTTCATCACCTGAAGGCCATTTTTTTCGAAAAAGATAAATGAAAGAAAATAGTTACCATCACACTGTTGAGTAATTTCATTTAGAGAATACCCGGTGCCACAACTTTGGCTTCGTCTGCAGACAAAGGAACCTGGACTGTTATAACACTGGAGGCCTAGTGGACAGGAATCTGCCAAACCACATTCATCAATGTCTATAAGTTAAAAAAACAAGGAATTAGAAACAAGTTGTGTTGAAATGTGTAAAGTGTTGGCTGGTGGTCTCTCCAAACTTCCTCATTGTTTGAAATTTTCAGTTGAAGACTTGTCATTATCTGTTGAAGAAATTTGGGGGGTTTAGCCATGCCAATTTAGGTGGGGAAAACTTATATCAGACATAATATACACTTGAGAAAGACAACAGAGAGGTGAAAGGTTAAATCAGGGGTCCCCAACCTTTTCAGTCCAAGGGCCCCAAAGATTAACTCAGGAGGAGCTGGGGCCATAATCTAAAAATGGACAGAAAAAAAAACAGTTAAATTCATAAGGTAACAGTCATAATATATTAATGAGACATCTGATGTTGTTTGCAATCACAAAAAAATGTAATGTCAGGTTTAAATGCAGAGGTTGACAGAAGGAGTGATGATTTGACAGTTGCCAATGCAGCATATTCTAGGCATGTTCTATTTTAGAAAACAACAGTTCATAGTGATACGTAGAGCTGAATTGCTAGATATGGGTGATAAGGGTGGGGAAGTGATCAGATGGTTTTGTTTGGTTTTATGGTACATCAAACATTTTAGGTTATTTTATTCCAAATCCATTTTTATACAAATAAACAGTTCTATTTCAAACAATTCAGTCAAGCATAAGTATACAGTTCAATTGTCAAAAACATTTCTATTTCAAGCTATTCAATTTAGTCAAACAGTTCTTATTAAAACAATTCAGTTTAGTATAAGTATAGTTTTTGTTTACACACAGTTAAAGGTCAAAACATTTCTATTTCAAACAATTCAGTTTAACATTGCTATGCAATTCAAATGTCAAAACATTTCTTTTTTAAACACTTCAGTCTAGCATAAGTATGCAGTTTAAGTGTCAAACCAGTTCTATTTTAAATAATTCAGTTGAGTATAAACACGCAGTTTAAATGCAAAAACAGTAAACACTCAAAACAACAGTTTAGTTCTATTTGATCCACAGATAGGACCTTATCAGGTGTTACTACTCCGAGTCAGAATGGACTTGGGAGTGCTCCACATTCACCAAAGCTCCAGCAATACTGGAGCCTCACCATTAGCTTGCTTAGTGTCATATCGAGGACACTTGTTGGGTAGGGGTCTTACCCCTCTGCAGAGGTGCAGTCGGTGTATTCTACACCCCCAGCCGACTGGGCCAGTGATCTGATAGAAGCACGGGGTTCTTATAGAAATTGAGAAAACAAGAAAATTAAACTTCAAATCTGAATATTGAGAGATTAGTTTCATCTGCAGTTGTAATGTTAATTCTTCACAGTAAACATCAAAAGGTAAAGAGAAAATTCTCACAGGCTGGAAAGTTCTAGGTTAAATTGTAGTAATCAAAACTATATAAATATATATTATATAATAATATATATGATAATATTAATGATATAAATCATATTACATATACTATATCAGACAATATATACACCTGAATGTTGAGAGTATTAAAGAGTAATAAAGCAGGGATGAACTCAGAAGTGATGTACTCTTATGGACCCCCACACATGGCCGTGCAAAAGCAGGACGACCAGCACGAACATACATTCAGCAACTATGTGAGGATACGGGATGTTGTCCTGAAGACCTGCCTAGGGCGATGAATGATAGGGAAAAGTGGTGAGAGAGGGTCAGGGATATCTGTGCTACCAGCACGACATGATGATGATATTTATATATCAGACATGAATGATATACATGGGATGAAGATCAGAGGAGTCAAAATGTTGAAAATAATGTGTGATGTAATAGGTAATAATTAAAACAAAGAGAGTGAATAAAATAGAGAGAGAGAGAGTAAAACAAAGAGAGAATAAAAGAGAGAGAGAGAGAGAGAGAGAGTAAAACAAACAGAAGAATAAAAGAGAGAGAGTAAAACAAAGAGAGGAAATAAAATAGAGAGAATAAAACACAGAGAGTAAAAGAAAGAGAGAATAGAAGAGAGAGTAAAAGAAAGAGAGAATAGAAGAGAGAGAGAGAGTAAAAGAAAGAGAGAATAGAAGAGAGAGAGAGAGTAAAAGAAAGAGAGAATAGAAGAGAGAGTAAAAGAAAGAGAGAATAGAAGAGAGAGTAAAAGAAAGAGAGAATAGAAGAGAGAGTAAAAGAAAGAGAGAATAGAAGAGAGAGAGAGAGTAAAAGAAAGAGAGAATAGAAGAGAGAGTAAAAGAAAGAGAGAATAGAAGAGAGAGTAAAAGAAAGAGAGAATAGAAGAGAGAGAGAGAGTAAAAGAAAGAGAAAATAGAAGAGAGAGAGAGAGTAAAAGAAAGAGAGAGTAAAAGAAAGAGAGAATAGAAGAGAGAGAGAGAATAGAAGAGAGAGTAAAAGAAAGAGAGAATAGAAGAGAGAGAGTAAAAGAAAGAGAGAATAGAAGAGAGAGTAAAAGAAAGAGAGAATAGAAGAGAGAGTAAAAGAAAGAGAGAATAGAAGAGAGAGTAAAACAAAGAGAGAATAGAAGAGAGAGAGAGTAAAACAAAGAGAGAATAGAAGAGAGAGAGAGTAAAACAAAGAGAGAGTAAAACAAAGAGAGAATAGAAGAGAGAGAGAGAGTAAAATAAAGAGAGGAATAAAATACAGAGAGAGTAAAATAAAGAATGAGAGAGAGAGAATAAAATACAGTGAGAATAAAACAAAGATATCTCATTCAATTTTTTGAGAAATTCATGCGGAATTTGCTAGAATTCATAGAAGAAACCAAATTCTACTATGAAGATGACTATACATCGAATATGCCACATTTAGAATAAATTCCTATCCTCACTCCATGATCACTTCATTTGCAACATGAAAATAGGCATGGCCATGATGCAATTTTTTAAAATTGTTAAAGAGATTTCAAGATATATTTTTGCGGTGAAAACTTATGTTGTCCTTCATCCAATTATATTTTTTAACCCTCAAAAATGTCTTTAGAAAGAATGTACTAGCAACAATAAAACCATTCAATCAAACCTTCACACATAACTACTATATCTTTATCATTAATATTCCCAAATGTTCATGTATAACCCATTTGTAAATAATTTATTGCTGTTAAGTGACTTGGCCTAATCAGTAGAGTGTTCGCAAATGGTCCGGAAGACTGGGTTTCAATCCCAGGTCGAGTCATACCAAAGACTAAAAAAATGGTACTTGATGCCACCTTGCTTAACATTCAGCATTATAAGGTAGGAGCAATTCAGGGAAAGGAGTAGCACTCTCCCCTCCACCTCTGTGTAGTAGCTATCGAAAAGGGAGCCTTCGGGTCACCCTCAACTAAGGTTGCCAACTTTACTTTACTTAAGTGACTGCATAAGACATTTCTAAAATTTCCTTAATATTGTGCAAGAAGATGATGCTGGAAACCTTTGTAATAATCTAATACATTTTCAAGCAAGGAGAATTTTACCAGCTAAAAAAAAAAGGTTAAATGAACATGTCCTTACCATCACAATTCAATTCATCTTGGTTGGCTGTGAATCCTGCAGCACAACACTGAAATGTTCCTTCTAAGTTCAAGCATTGATGGCTGCTGTTGCAGTTGTGTGCCTGTACAATGCACTCATCAATATCTGACAAAAAAAAAAAAAAAGATGCATAAAATGAGTCATAAAATTAGATTAAAGAATTTGATCAGAATGATTTGGGTTCAAAATTGGGAATAAAGCCGCAAAAAATAAAATTCAGTTTGATTATTGAGTCTAGAAAGGAGGAGAATATTTTAGGAAAAATGTTAGTAGACCATGTGCTTGTGTAGAAATAAGATTAAAGAAACAGTAAATTCTCTGAAAACAATTATGTAATCATCACACTTTATAGGATATTCATTAAGTTTTGGTTTGGTTTCTTCGTTTAATGGCATATCAACTTTCATGGGTTATTTAATGCCAAAGCCATCCTTATAGAAAAACAATTATGGTATCATTTAACCCATAGCTTGAGGGGGGTAAAGTGATTCATACCTTTCCCAAGGGCATTAGTCCAAAAGTGAATGCAATAGTGTAATTGAAGTTTGAACCCACTCACTATAATGTTGCTGTGCAGTATGTTAGCCACTACACCATGGGAACTCTCACTTCATTCAGCCCCCTTTTTTTTGACTCCATAGCAAATAGACAAATCCCAGATATGACAAACAATTTTTGTTTAACAGCTGAACATTCTGGTTTTGTGAAAAACTATTTCAACTAATGGGATATTTTTCCATATCAAAGGAAAAAATTACAGAATCAGCACAATCAGTGGATTCTCACTAAGATTTTTTTAAAAACTTTGCAGCAAATAAGAGTGGATTACATTATCTAAATTAGCATTTTTTTTCCTTATCAGAGAAAAAAAATAATGGAATCACTCAATGGTGAGTAAAAACATATGGAATTGTAATTTGCATTTCTAAAACAAATACCAGCATGAAATATGCAAATTAGTCTGCAATCAAAAATGAGTCCTTGGAGACATTAACAAATCTGTTGGAATTGGTAAATTCACAAGAGTTTTGGAATTGGTTAATTAGTAAGAGTGTGGGAATTGGTTAAGTATAAAAAGTGTAGAAATTGATTGATTAATCAGTGTGTATATTGTAGTTTCAAAAGGGTAGCTAAGCAAGTTACA
Source organism: Sepioteuthis lessoniana (assembly GCA_963585895.1). Classification (NCBI taxonomy): domain Eukaryota; kingdom Metazoa; phylum Mollusca; class Cephalopoda; order Myopsida; family Loliginidae; genus Sepioteuthis; species Sepioteuthis lessoniana. The sequence continues at coordinate 90,915,163 of OY757926.1, read as the reverse complement.
GAGTTTGGCAGATTTTAATTTCTGATAAAGTAGAAAAAGAATGATTGTTTTATGGAGATGAAAGGGTTAGTTTTTAAATGTCCATAATAAATAGAAGTCTTCTGCACTAGTAAGGTCAGGGGTTAGTAGCCAAGAATATCATTGGCTAAGATATTTTAGTTCTGGAGTGTCCACATGGAAAAAGTGGTTTTCTTTTCTGGAAGAGAGGGCCCATATATTCAAGGTAGCAGTGAGAAGAACATAGACAAACGAGTATCAACATAGGACCATGATGTTTGGCTTCAGTCACTGTCCAAAATGGTTGATCAAAAGAATAACATAGGCAACAGAATTAGGAAATGAGTGCTAGACAGAAAACTGGCCAAATCTTCATCCGCTGTCCATACTGTGATAGTGAGTAAGTCTATATTCAGGATAAGGAGAGTAAATAAAAAAATAACAAGCGGATTATGAAATTAGTTTTTCTTCTGTTTTTGGTTTGTTTCTTTGTGAAGTTAACTCACGGATTGTATGGTTTTGACCAAATGTAGTGACTCATAGATCTCTTTTTAGAAACAAACACAACATGGAGGGAAAATACATTGATTGGCTGGCAAAACTGAGGACGATACTTCCACAAACCCTGATTTTGACAATTTGAAATGTTGCTTAGTTCTGGTGGCCAAAAGAAAAAGAAATAGTTTTGATTAAAAAAAATCTCCATGCTAGACACTAGAATTCCATCCTTACATATTTGATGTAGTATAGTCACTGATGACGGCTATGTCAGTGATGGTTAGTTGCCAGATGGGGAGAAGAAGCACAAAACCTTGACTCAAGCATTAGGACTTTTGTTGCTTTATTGTCCTTGTTCATCTCTTGAGGCCATGGAAACAGGTGAAAATAGATAATGGACATAACATGCAGGGTAGCTACTTCATTGCAGAAGGAACTGACTCTTCCTGTATCTTTGAAAGATTCACTTACTCTCCATACATGCAAACACTACTCTCCTCATACCCCAGCCACCAGAAAAGAGTAAATTGAGAAACTCTTCTTTTATTGGGAGTCACAAAACACTCAATCTCCACTTTCACCTTGCATGGGCAACATCCTCTAGACAGTCCCTGCCACTTCTAAATTGGCTAGTCGAGTGTAGTCGACTGCTGTTTTTAGTCCCAAGTGTCAAATCAAACATCTTGTTATACTATGCCTACCAAATGAGATATCAAAATTTATAAATGCATCTTCCTTGTGGCTGCTAGCTTTTTTGATAACTCATCTATTTATACTCCAATACTATTTATTTACAATGTTACACAAGATTTTCTATGGTGCTTCTTCCTTTTCTCCTTTTTGCACATGCACCAATCACTTAATAGAATTATTCATAAATTTTGGAGAACGTTTATAAACAATAAAAGTTTTATGAAAGCTTGACTCACTTATCAATAGAAAAGAAGCCTCAATGTCTGCCATGTTTGATCTGCCATAGGCAATTTGGAAAAAATGCATTCACAAACTGAATATATCTGGTATAACTGGCAAAAGGTATACAAGTAAATTAAGGGCAAATAAGGCGGCTTCAGATTTGTCAGTAAGGAGAACAATTTATGACTGGCATAAGAGAAGCAAATGTACAAAGGAAAGAAGGATGCACAAATTTAAAGACAGTGTTCAAAGGCAAAAGGAAGAGAGAGACTCATTGGCTACAGTCTTACTACAGAAGAAGAAGCCTTGAACAGGATTATGAATGTGGGTAGACTACATTTAAACCGACTCAGATTCCCTATGAAGGTTCTGATTAGCCTTTCTTTTTGCAAGAACTATTACAAAAAGGTACAACTTTAAACTGATTTTTTCCAATCTGCTTACCCTCACAAAAACCCTGGAGAACATTATATGCAAAACCTGCTGGACATTGACATTCTTTGGAGGTTGCATTATACACCATTTTGGTTTTGCATCGACAGCTAGATGTAGTTGGATTAAAAATTGAATTTTCTGGACATTCTGCTTCCTGACGGCAAACAAAGTTCCCTGGAACATTGATACAGCGCTGGTTGTCAGGACAAGGACGTGGAAATTGCAAACATTCATCAACGTCTGAAAAATAAACAATAATAAAACTAGGTTAAGAAATTGAATATGCTAAATTTTAATGAAACTTAAATGGTTTCAACACATATAGGAAGTAATTATTTTTCCTTGATTATTGTTTTCCAAGTTCCCTTATAATTTTCATATCTTCAGATGCAGTGGCTTTTCTTGATGCCACAACCTTCTTTTTGAGGATAATTTCCAGTTTTCTTATAATTTTTGAGAAAAACATCAATTGATGAATGATGGCGATTCAATTTCCTTGCAATATCAAAAGTGACAGTTCACAATTATTGTATGCAAAAATTTGACCTTTTTCAAACTTGGACAACTGCTTACCAGCTATTAGCAAAGCACTAATGACAAATTAGGATACCAAATCAAGGAAAAGAAAATTAAAAAAAATTTCCTATTGTTTTGGTATTTTTGGGAATTTTCTTTTTAAAAAATTATGACTTTTCACTACAATGAAGGGAACTTGGACAACAATAATCAAAGAATATAATCCCTTCATTCACCTGATAGTGAACCCAAATTCTTCAACATTGTTGCTGGAGTCTTGAAAAAAATATATTCGCTGCATATATATTTATAATATGCTAGATGATATCCCACAGAAACTATAACAGATGGAGACTATGCAGATGATCTAGCATTTCTCGCAAATACACTTGCCCCAGTCAAATCCCTACAACATAACTTGGAGCAAACAGCAGGATGCATTAGCCCCTATATAAATGCTAATAAAAGAGCTCATGTGTTTAAAATGGGAAAGAGCCATCTTCAATCTAAGTGGCAAGCCTCTTAAGTTAGTAGGCTACTTCACATACCACAGCAGCAATATCTCATCTACTGAAAACAATGTCAATATCTGCCTGGTGAAGGCATGGACTACTCTTGAAAGGATATTGATCATATGGAAATCTGATCTCTCTTATGAAATAAAATGAGATTTCTTCAAAACCATGGCTGTATCAGTACTATTGTTTGGATGTACCATATGGACATTAATAAAATGTATTTAAAAAAGCTAGATGGGAACTACTCAAAAATGCTACGAGCTGTTTTAAATAAATGCTAGAAGTAACATCGCACAAAACAACAGCTGTATGGTCACCTACTGCCTATCTCACAAACCATCTAAGTAAGACAAACAAGACATACATAAAACTGCTGGAGATGTAAGGATGAACTCATAAGCAACATTCTCTTGTAGACTCCTACACATGGAGGCACCAATTTTTGGCTGAACAGTACAGACTTACAAATATTAGTCCAGTGTGGACATTGGATGCAGTCTAGAGGACCTACTGGAGTGATGGATGATAAGAACAGATGCCAATAAAGGTTCCAAGAAATCTGTGTAGTCAGAGTGACTTGATGATCATGTGTATCAAAGTCATAGAAGTTTCATTGAAATTTGTAACCATAATAAAAAAAACAGTTCTTTCATTGCTTTTTTTTCATCCATTATTGTAAAGAGATTGTGGTATAGTAGAAAAATCTTAAATCCACAAATTCCTGCCCCCATTGCTTTTAGGTTTATTTGTTTAATGACATCTCATCTCCTTATGGATTATTTAATGCTGAAATTTGATTCTTTTTTAAATGCTTTTAATCATAACTATATTTCCGATGTTCCATTCCATTCATTTAAATCACACATTTAGTTAGGTTTCTTTATTTAATGGCATATCAATCTCCATGGGTTATTTCATGCTAATTTCAATGTTAAAACAGCTCTATTTCAAAAAATTCAGTTTAGCATACAAAAACAGTTCCATTTCAAATAATTCAGTTTAGCATAAGTATGCAGTTTAAATGTCAAAACAGTTCTATTTTAAACAATTCAGTTTAGCATAAGTACACAGCTTAGTTCTATTTGACCCATAGATAGGACCCTAACAGGTGCTACCACTCCAGGCCAGAGCGGACCTGGGAGCAATGGCAATAAAGGGATACTCTGCGTTCCCAGAAGCTCCAACATTACCGGAACCTTACCATCAGATTATTTAGTGTCATATCAAAGAAACTCGTTAGGAAGGTCTAACCCTCTGCAGAGGTGCAGCCGGTGTATTCTACAGCTCCAGCCAACTGGGCCACAGGACACTCATTGGGGAAGACTTACCCCTCTGCAGAAGTACAGTCCTTGTATTCTACTAGGCAAAAATCCCATCTTTGTCTATAATTATGTTTGCACATAGTTATATATGATATCAAATATTCCTATCGAATGCTTATAATTCCATCCTCAATTAATGACCCTTAATTATATGGTCTAAAGTAACTATTCTTATTTGATAATAATCATTTATTTACATACAGTTATATGGGTTCAAGTATTCCTATCTGACACAAATTATTTGCAAGTAACAATATAGTTTCAAGTAATTAATAATAATGACCCTTAGTAAACAATTATCATATTTACCAACCCCTCCGTTTGGGCATGATATGACACAAGGTTAATTTTTTAAGTGGAGTTTAACAGGTTTGAATTCAGAGTTTTCCTTCTCCTAGACTAGTTGCCTCACCAAGGCTGAAGAACCTAGTCTGCCCTACTATTTACCCATAGTTGGAGGGAGAATTATTGGATTCATACCTTTCCAAGTGTATTAGTGCTATGTGAAATGCAATCAGTCTCGTCCAGGATTTGAACTCATGTCACCGTGTCCATTTCCTACGACGGTAACCATTACACCACGGGCACCTCAGTGACTATACGACATCAAATGTTACACAAGATTTTCTATGGTGCTTCTTCCTTTTCTCCATTCAGCACATGCACCAATCACATAACAGAATCATTAGTAAACAATTATTGCTCGAAGTAAATACTACAATTCTTTGTTTTCAGTACCACTTTGTATCAAAAATAGTCATTCTAATAGTCTTAATACAGAAAATATGCACATATCAAGTATTCCTATCTAATGTTAATAATTTTCAAACGGATCTATTTGACCCATAGATAAGTCCCTACTCCAACTGAGAGTGGGCTTGGGAGTAATGATAATGAAAGAATATTCAACACTTCCCAGAACTGGAGCCTCACCACTGAATATAGTTTAATGTCATACCCAGGACACCCAAAGTTATTGATTAACATCTTATAACCTTGACAAAATGGAATATGGAAAGGTCTTCCTGAGCAAGTGCCTCTCCCTGTCTTTTAAAATATCAAGTAAGAATAATCATCAAGTATTTGTCCTTTTCTTTCTTTGGCCTTATCAGTTATAATTGGTAATGCATACAACAGCCATTTTGCTTCTATTGTCTAAGTCCATTATGAAAAGAGTGTTAATCGTATACTCTCTAATCTCTTCTAACCTTCTGTCAGTAGGCGAGAATATACTGACTACATCCCCCAGCAGAAGAAGGGCAAGACCATCTCGAGTATGGTACTAAACTGAATCTATTGGTCAAATAGCTCTTTGAAAATTATTTGGATTAGATAAGAATTCATGAAACCATATGACTGTACAAACAAATTATCATTATAATTGTTATTAAATAGAAATAGTTACTTGAAATCAAATGATTAAAAAAATATCTCAGTATACAATAACTCAACGAGCATTGTCATGCCATAAAACCAACCAACCAACTAACACCTTTTCTATTCTCCACTTGTGATCAATTGTTGGTTAGGTTGGTCTGGTTTCTTTGTATAATGGTATATCAACCTTTGTGGGTTATTTTATATCAAAGCCATCTTTGTAGAACAGTAGTGGTACTATTTAACCTATAGTTGTGGAGATAAGGCATTTCAAACTTTTCCCAAAGGGCATTAGTTCAAAAGTGAATGTAGAAGTGTTACTGGAGTTTGAACTTGTTGCTTAGGGACAAGATCCATGATAATGTTAGAATATGATCTCACTTTGCCCAATTAATTTTTTGTATTAACTCCTTTTTATTACATTAACAAGAATTAATATATTTACTGAACCTATTGAGCCTAGTCTGCCCCTCTATTTATCCACAATTCAGGAAAAAAAAGAAATAGATTCATATCTTTCTGATAAGCATTAAGTCCTTCATCAGTAATGATTTTGCCAAAGTTAATATCACTTCCCAAAACTTCAGATCAGGATAATAAACTTTATTAATTAATTGGCACTTGAAATTTAATATTATAACAAAGTCTCAAGTGTTGACTTTTTTAAATGGTTGTGAATTTTATATATTCATTGCCTCTTGAAAATTGATATTACAGCTAACTATGAAGTGTTTATTTACTGTTTATTGAGAATTAAAGAAAGATTTCCTGAGAGAGTAATATTACATATATAATTATTTCGTCATAAGTATTTACACTGAATAACAGTACATATTGGCCATCATGATCTTGTTGCAGATTTAATATCAAGTTTATCTTTTTTAAATATAATTTTTCTTTAGCAACCTTAAATAAATTCAGTGAATTTTCAGAGCTTCTGAAAGAAATAACAAACAAAATTTAAATAAAGAGTTTATATTGATCATGCTGTTCTTTATACCAGAGTGAGTCAAAAGTTTTCCAATATTTTGGTATATGCTAATTTATAGCAAGTATATCTCATGATTGAAGCAGTTCAAGCTGTGGTTGGTAGTATTATGGTAGTTGGAGAACTAACAGGTACATTGTTTCACTCTTTGTGTGATTTGAAAGCTGCACAGATGGATGTAGTCTAATTCAGGAACTTATACTTTAGCCATGATTCCATGGAACCAACCAAAAACATTTGTTGCACAAAAGGTAAAGGTACAATGGATCACAGTGCAGTGGCCAAATGGTTCAAGAAATTTCTCTTAGGTTACAAGAATCTCAAAGATCAGCAAAATCAGGTAGCTCTAAAAGTGTAGATTCCAAGGCCATGTTCCTAGGTAAATATTGCAAGTGGCACTCGGATTAAGAGTATCAGCTGAGCTCAGCATCTCACAGTTCAATGTGGTTTGTTACCTTCACAATTTTGGCATAAGCATCCAGTTTGCTGCTGAATTGTAATTCATGTTACTAAAATATTGCAAAACTTTTGACTCACTCTAGTATTCAAAAAATTGATGGACAAAAATGACTTAACTGACCTGAACATGTTTTTCTATCTGCATTGAGAACAAAACCGTCTCGGCAAGAACACTTTATTGAGTAACCATCATTTTCACAGAAATGGTCACATGGGTTTTTCAGTTCACACGGAGAATAAGAAGGGCCTCCTACAAAAAGAAAAGAAAACAAAGTTGAACAGGGTGCGGTAGAAATGCCTTCTACATTTTAAACTGACACTTGTGTGGTGCAAATAAGCTTAGGCAAGTGGTAATGGTAGCTCCATCTAGCTAGTGTCTTATAAGTTTTTTCAGCTATGATCAGTTATGATCATGGCTTGGACTGGTGAACACTGTGCCTTTGCTGTTGAAAGGTTTTTAGACTGTTGAATTGTTACACAGAGAGCTTTTTGTGCTCATTTCAAATTATGTCAGAATGATGCTGTCCTGGATAGAATTTTCACCCCATAGCAGTATCAATTTTCTATCCAGAACAGCATCATTCTAATGTAATATCAAATGAGCATGAAAAGCTGTGTAGCAATTACTGATTCTCTAGTCTTAAGAAAATGTTTCAACAGCAACCACACAATGTGCACCAGTTCAAACCATAATTGTAACCAAAAAGAATATAAAACGTTAGCTAGATGGAGCTGCCATTACCACTTGCCTAAGTTCATGTGCATCACACAGGCAACAGTTTAAAATGCGGGAGGTATTTCTGCCATACATTGCATGACTGATTGATTTTAATTGCATGTCAATCCATCTGGGTTTATTTCATGCCTAGAGGTTAGGGAATCATTTACATTATACGTTTATATTTACATTTATGAGTAGTTGTTTAAGAGTTTATTTAACAGGTTTTTAATATTTCATTTTAACAATATGTCAAAATTCTTTGGGATTGTTTTGATGTAGATCATGTTTATGGTTATAATTTTTGGTATGATTTTATTTCTCTCAACAAAGACAAAATTTCATCCATGACAGCATTTTAAAATAGGTCCTTCATATTGTTTGCATTTAAAAAAACATGTCTAATGACAGCTAAATCTCAAATTCTATGAGAAAATATTAAACAGTGTAGAGTGTTTGATATGCTGTACACTGGTTGTTCCTTTGGTTTGAGTATAAAGGAGTGTGTAAGACTTGTGTGACCAATGCATAATCAAGATATAATGACTTGTTCCTTTCTGAACTTTTTTTGAAAGTTGGTTTCTGTTCTTCTAGCATGAGTTTTATCAGAAAGAGTTTATTGTGTATCTTATTGTTGACATTTTTCATAGAAGAATTTGATGGTCAAAGAATGGTTGAAAAAAAGATGTGCCAAAAGGTCAATTTCAATTTACATAGTGTAACGGTTATTGGCATTGGTTCTCTAAGCTTCTAAGGAGACAATCATCTGGAGGTTACAGGTTCAATCCTGACTGTAGGTGAGTAATAATACAGGAATATTTAACACTTGTACCCGGTTATGGCTAATGGAATCAGAGCAGGCGACCCCCGTGGATTCAATAAAGGATGTAGTTCGAAGTTCCGTGAAGGTTCCCTAGTTCGATAAACACCTGAAGAAGGCTGGAGGACATATTGACCAAAACGTTGTGGAAATAACAATAAAGATGAAGACAATAGTTCGAAAACCCTTAATGATAAAAATCATCAAGCTTCATCTCAGAAATTTAGACAACTAATTAGTAGAATTTGTTGATTCAAATGAGTCTTTCTTGTTTGTGACAGTGTAGAAGGCTCTTTGAGTATGGGAGAGATTTTTGCTTTCTATTAATATATGTTTCACTGTGTATGGCTTTCCACATGAGCATTTTGGTGGAGGTTCCTGTTTTAGTAAGATGGAGTGGATTAATTTAGTGTGGCCTTTGTGTAGTCAGTTTAGAGTTGTCTCTTATCTTCTAGTTTTACGAGAATCTGCTTTCCTTTTTTTAAAAAGAGGTTAAATTTGGTAGAGCTTATGGGTATTTTCCTTCCATAGCTGTTACCATTTCTTAGTCGGTAGATGTCTGATTTGGGGTTTTAGATCAGTGCATGATATTTTGGAGGTTTTGTCTGGTACCATGTCGAGTGCAGATTTGGCTGTTGAGTCAGCTTTATGGTTTTACTGGATTCCTGTATGGTTTGGGATCCAGCAGAATATCACCTTTTTGATATGGGTTATAGAGGTTAAGGCATTCAAGAGATTAGTGATGAGAGGGTTATCCACTTTTTAGGATTATCACTTTGTTTAAGTATTCAGGAAGGAGAGCTGAGTTGTATGGAATCATGGATGCTTATGAGTGAGAGTTGTGTTTCTTTCAATAAAAGCTTAATGCAGAAATCAAAAGGTTTTATTGCCTTTTCCTTTTGATTAAAAAGAGTTAATGTTTAAGATTAAAAATGCTGTCATGAGCCAGGTTAGTAGGAAGAGATAATTTTAGTGTAGAATTGGAGGCATTGTTTTTTGGAATCTGAAGTAAATAGGTAGGTCATGTGCCTTGGTGTATAGGTTTTCCTCTGGTGAATTTTTGAAGGCACCCAGAATGATTCTCAATCCTTAATGGCGGTTTGTATTTAGAGTTTTTTTTAAGGAATTTTTGGTGGATCCATAAATGAAATAACCATAGTAAATTTTTGATCAGATCAGAGTTTTCGAAAGTTAGAGAAAACCTTTTTGGTCAGCACTCCATGTTGTGTGGGCTTTTATAGAGAGGAGATTTAAAGCTTTACTGTATTTCTCTTTCAAGTGGAGGATGAAAGTTTTTCTTTTTATCAAAAAATATTTTCAGAAATTTAAATTGATTGGTAACTGGAATTTCTGTTCTAACTAGCTTAAGTGTAGAGTTATTATGCATTTTTCGAAGTTGACAAAAAGGCATAAATCGAGTTTTATTTTTAAAGACCCTGAAGCTGTTTGTAGTTACCCATTGGTTGAATTTCTAGATGCATTGTTGCAGTTGATGCTTTGCTGTGTACATGTATTTAGATCTGGAAGTGATACAGGAGTATAGGTAATCATCAATTCCAGGATTGATTTATGCTGTAATATTGCTAATTTTCAGACTGAAGAAGGTCACTGACAGTACACTCCTCTCTGGTTGTGAAAGCCAAAAATGGCTAATCTGACTCGAAACCAGAAGCTCCTATCCAAGCGAAAACTCCTGATGAAATTGGACAATCCACCTCAGAGCCCAAAGCTATACAGGTCCCTCATGACACTGTACTTCCAGGCAGTACCCCCCTCCAAATTGAAGAAGACTACTTCTTTCCCCAGGTTATTAACATAAAGTGAAATGCAAACAATCTCAACCGGGATTTGAACTTAGGTTGCAGATTTCATTTTCTACGATGATAACTGTCACACAGAGCATGCCTACATCATTTTCAGAAAATTCTGAAATATCTAAAAGAAAGCAGAAGTAATATCATCGATAAGAATCCCCCAAGCAATCTTTTCTTAATAAAAGTTAATTCTATTCTAAACCAAAGATACCAGGATTTTATTGTTTTCATTGGAATACAATCTAAATTGATATTATTAGGTATTATTTAATACCAAACTCTACAGAATTGAAATAATAGAACCCAAAATCAAATTGCATAAATATTGTCTATCTGAATTTTTGAGATGAGGCTTGGTGTGTATTATTTTGGTTGGGATTTTTCGGACTGTTGCCTTCATCTTTATTGTGGTAAGTTGAAACATATATAAGGGTTTTATTCATTTTTGGACTGCTACATATTTTTGGTCGTAGAATTTGATAATAATGACTATTGACATCTGATTGGTTGGTTGTTTGGGTTTATGGCATATCAATCTTAGTAGGTTATTTAAAGCCAAATCCATTTTTATACAAATAATCAGTTCTAGTTCAAATAATTCAGTTTAGCATGAGTACACAGTTTAATTGTCAGAAACATTTCTATTTAAAGCCATTCAGTTTAGTCAAACAGTTCTAATTCAAACAGTTTAGTTTAGTATAAATATAGTTTTTGTTTACACACAGTTAAATGTTAAAACAGTTCTATTTCAAACAATTCAGTCTAGCATAAGTATGTAGTTTGGTTCTGTTTGACCCATAGATAGGACCCTATCAGGTGATACCACTCCAGGCCAGAGTGGACCTGGGAGTCATGGCAATGAAAGGGTTCTCCACATTCCCCAAAGCTCTAGCATTACTGGAACCTCACCATCAGATTGTTTAATATTATATCCAGGACAGTCGTTGGGGGGGTCTTACCCCTCAGCAGAAGTGCAGTCAGTATATTCTACAGCCCCAGCCAACTGGGCAATACACTGAGTTAAATGTAAAAAGAGTTTTATTTCCAATAATTAAGTTTAGCATAAGTATGCAGTTTAGATGTGAAAATAGTTCTATTTTGAGCAATTCAGTTTACTTCTATTTGATCCATAGATAGGACCCTGCTACCACTCTGGGCCAAAGTGAAACTGGGAACAATGGCAATGAAGGGGTACATTCTCCAACACTCCAGCATTACTGGAACCTCACCATCAGATTGTTTAGTGTCATATCCAGGACACTCATTGTGGGTGGGGAGGTCTTGACTCTCTGCAGAGCTGCAGTTGGTTTATTCTACAGCCCCAACTGACAGGGCAAGATATCTGTTTGGATTGTATAATGTTCCACTAGGAATTATAAAATCTTGGTATGTTTGATTTAGTAGAAAATTAATCTTATATGAAAATAAAAAAAAATTGAAAAAAGTGTATTTAATAACAGGCAGTACTGTTTATTTGTTTTTGCCGTTCCAATGATTGAAATCAAGGAATCCTCACATCCTCTTCAAGTGTCTGTTCAAAGTGAGTTTTCAACTTTTTATGATGACTCCTAAATGAGAAAATCTTCATCATTGACATAGTTCTTTATGAAATGATTTTTTTTTGTTCTCTTCCCTTGAAGATACCAACTCCAAAAAATACTAGCCCAGTTGGCTGGGGCTGTAGAATACACTAGCTGCACCTCTGCAGAGGGGTACCCCACGATGAGTGTCCTAGATAGAACATTAAACAATCTGATGGTGAGGCTCCAGTAATGCTTGAGCTTGAGACATGTGGAGTATCCCTTCATTGCCATCACTCCCAGGTCCACTCTGGCCTGGGATGGTAGCGCCTGATAGGGTCCTATCTATGGCTCAAATAGAACTGTTTGACATTTAAACTGAGTGCAAACAAATGAAAAATGCTAAATAGAATTGCTTGATCATTTAACTATGTATATTTACAAAATGTGTTAACAAATCATATATATTTGATATATATATAAAAACAGGATTTGGCATTAAATAACCAACAACAGTTGATATGCCATAAAACCAAACCAAAAAATACACTTTTCTCCTCAGTAAGTATCCTTTTGTTGTTTTGTCAATGCCAACAGAATTATTATACAAAGTGACTTATGGCCAAAGTTAAGCAACAATCAACCTGTTTGGAGGTGCCCGTGGTGTAGTCGTTATCGTCGTAGGAATTGGACACGGCGACACGAGTTCAAATCCTGGACGAGACTGATTGCATTTCACATAGCACTAATACCCTTGGGAAAGGTATGAATCCAATTATTCTCCCTCCAGCTATGGGTAAATAGTAGGACAGACTAGGTTCTTCAGCCTTGGTTAGGCAACTAGTCTAGGAGAAGGAAAACTCTGAATTAAAACCTGTTAAACTCCGCTTAAAAACTGACCTTGTGTCATATCCTGCCCGAGCGGAGGGGTTGGTAAATAGTATCAACCTGTTCAGTACTTAGATGAGTGACAAATTAGGAACAGCAGGTACACAGAGCAATGTAAGGCCTATGAGCCAGAAAAAACAATGTCAGGCCTATGAGCCAGAAAAAGCAGTGTGAGGCCTATGAGCCAAAAAAAGCAATGTGAGGCCTATGTACCGGAAAAAGCAATTTGAGGCCATTGAGCCAGAAAAAGAAATGTGAGGCCTATGAGCCAAAAAAAGCAATGCGAGGCCTATGAGACAGAAAAAGCAATGCGAGGCCTATGAGCCAGAAAAAGCAATGTGAGGCCTATGTGCCAGAAAAAGCAATGTGAGGCCTATGAGCCAGAAAAAGCAATGTGAGGCGTATGAGCCAGAAAAAGCAATGTGAGGCCTATGAGCCATAAAAAGAAATATGAGGCCTATGAGCCATAAAAAGAAATGTGAGGCCTATGAGCCAAAAAAACAAATTGAGGCCTATGAGCCAGAAAAAGAAATGTGAGGCCTATGAGCCAGAAAAAGCAATGCGAGGCCTATGAGCCAGAAAAAGCAATGTGAGGCCTATGAGCCAGAAAAAGCAATGTGAGGCCTATGTACCGGAAAAAGCAATTTGAGGACTATGAGCCAGAAAAAGAAATGTGAGGCCTATGAGCCAGAAAAAGCAATTTGAGGCCTATGAGCCAGAAAAAGAAATGTGAGGCCTATGAGCCAGAAAAAGCAATGCGAGGCCTATGAGCCAGAAAAAGCAATGTGAGGCCTATGAGCCAAAAAAAGCAATGTGAGGCCTATGTACCGGAAAAAGCAATTTGAGGACTATGAGCCAGAAAAAGCAATGTGAGGCCTATGAGCCAGAAAAAGCAATTTAAGGCCTATGAGCCAGAAAAAGAAATGTGAGGCCTATGAGCCAGAAAAAGCAATGCGAGGCCTATGAGCCAGAAAAAGCAATGCGAGGCCTATGAGCCAGAAAAAGCAATGTGAGGCCTATGAGCCAAAAAAACAATGTGAGGTCTATGTGCCGGAAAAAGCAATTTGAGGCCTATGAGCCAGAAAAAGCAATGTGAGGCCTATGAGCCAGAAAAAGCAATGTGAGGCCTATGAGCCAGAAAAAGCAATTTGAGGCCTATGAGCCAGAAAAAGAAATGTGAGGCCTATGTACCGGAAAAAGCAATGTGAGGCCTATGAGCCAGAAAAAGCAATGTGAGGCCTATGAGCTAAAAAAAGCAATGTGAGATCTATGTACCGGAAAAAGCAATGTGAGGCCTATGAGCCAGAAAAAAAAATGTGAGGCCTATGAGCCAGAAAAAGCAATGTGAGGCCTATGTACCGTAAAAAGCAAGTTGAGGCCTATGTGCCGGAAAAAGCAATGTGAGGCCTATGTACCGGAAAAAGCAATGTGAGGCCTATGAGCCAGAAAAAGCAATGTGCGGCCTATGAGCCAGAAAAAGCAATGTGAGGCCTATGTACCGGAAAAAGCAATGTGAGGCCTATGAGCCAGAAAAAGCAATTTGAGGCCTATGAGCCAGAAAAAGCAATGCGAGGCCTATGAGCCAGAAAAAGCAATGTGAGGCCTATGTGCCAGAAAAAGCAATGTGAGGCCTATGAGCCAGAAAAAGCAATGTGAGGCGTATGAGCCAGAAAAAGCAATGTGAGGCCTATGAGCCATAAAAAGAAATATGAGGCCTATGAGCCATAAAAAGAAATGTGAGGCCTATGAGCCAAAAAAACAAATTGAGGCCTATGAGCCAGAAAAAGAAATGTGAGGCCTATGAGCCAGAAAAAGCAATGCGAGGCCTATGAGCCAGAAAAAGCAATGTGAGGCCTATGAGCCAGAAAAAGCAATGTGAGGCCTATGTACCGGAAAAAGCAATTTGAGGACTATGAGCCAGAAAAAGAAATGTGAGGCCTATGAGCCAGAAAAAGCAATTTGAGGCCTATGAGCCAGAAAAAGAAATGTGAGGCCTATGAGCCAGAAAAAGCAATGCGAGGCCTATGAGCCAGAAAAAGCAATGTGAGGCCTATGAGCCAAAAAAAGCAATGTGAGGCCTATGTACCGGAAAAAGCAATTTGAGGACTATGAGCCAGAAAAAGCAATGTGAGGCCTATGAGCCAGAAAAAGCAATTTAAGGCCTATGAGCCAGAAAAAGAAATGTGAGGCCTATGAGCCAGAAAAAGCAATGCGAGGCCTATGAGCCAGAAAAAGCAATGCGAGGCCTATGAGCCAGAAAAAGCAATGTGAGGCCTATGAGCCAAAAAAACAATGTGAGGTCTATGTGCCGGAAAAAGCAATTTGAGGCCTATGAGCCAGAAAAAGCAATGTGAGGCCTATGAGCCAGAAAAAGCAATGTGAGGCCTATGAGCCAGAAAAAGCAATTTGAGGCCTATGAGCCAGAAAAAGAAATGTGAGGCCTATGTACCGGAAAAAGCAATGTGAGGCCTATGAGCCAGAAAAAGCAATGTGAGGCCTATGAGCTAAAAAAAGCAATGTGAGATCTATGTACCGGAAAAAGCAATGTGAGGCCTATGAGCCAGAAAAAAAAATGTGAGGCCTATGAGCCAGAAAAAGCAATGTGAGGCCTATGTACCGTAAAAAGCAAGTTGAGGCCTATGTGCCGGAAAAAGCAATGTGAGGCCTATGTACCGGAAAAAGCAATGTGAGGCCTATGAGCCAGAAAAAGCAATGTGCGGCCTATGAGCCAGAAAAAGCAATGTGAGGCCTATGTACCGGAAAAAGCAATGTGAGGCCTATGAGCCAGAAAAAGCAATTTGAGGCCTATGAGCCAGAAAAAGCAATTTGAGGCCTATGAGCCAGAAAAAGCAATGTGAGGCCTATGAGCCAGAAAAAGCAATGTGAGGCCTATGTACCGGAAAAAGCAATTTGAAGCCTATGAGCCAGAAAAAGAAATGTGAGGCCTATGAGCCAGAAAAAGCAATGTGAGGCCTATGAGCCAAAAAAAGCAATTTGAGGCCTATGAGCCAGAAAAAGCAATGTGAGGCCTATGAGCCAGAAAAAGCAATGTGAGGCCAATGAGCAAAAAAAGCAATGTGAGGCCTATGTACCGGAAAAAGCAATGTGAGGCCTATGTACCGGAAAAAGCAATGTGAGGCCTATGAGCCAGAAAAAGAAAAGTGAGGCCTATGAGCCAGAAAAAGCAATGTGAGGCCTATGTACCGGAAAAAGCAAGTTGAGGCCTATGTGCCGGAAAAAGCAATGTGAGGCCTATGTACCGGAAAAAGCAATGTGAGGCCTATGAGCCAGAAAAAGCAATGTGCGGACTATGAGCCAGAAAAAGCAATGTGAGGCCTATGTACCGGAAAAAGCAATTTGAGGCCTATGAGCCAGAAAAAGCAGTGTGAGGCCTATGAGCCAAAAAAAGCAATGTGAGGCCTATGTACCGGAAAAAGCAATTTGAGGCCATTGAGCCAGAAAAAGAAATGTGAGGCCTATGAGCCAAAAAAAGCAATGCGAGGCCTATGAGACAGAAAAAGCAATGCGAGGCCTATGAGCCAGAAAAAGCAATGTGAGGCCTATGTGCCAGAAAAAGCAATGTGAGGCCTATGAGCCAGAAAAAGCAATGTGAGGCGTATGAGCCAGAAAAAGCAATGTGAGGCCTATGAGCCATAAAAAGAAATATGAGGCCTATGAGCCATAAAAAGAAATGTGAGGCCTATGAGCCAAAAAAACAAATTGAGGCCTATGAGCCAGAAAAAGAAATGTGAGGCCTATGAGCCAGAAAAAGCAATGCGAGGCCTATGAGCCAGAAAAAGCAATGTGAGGCCTATGAGCCAGAAAAAGCAATTTGAGGCCTATGAGCCAGAAAAAGCAATGTGAGGCCTATGAGCCAGAAAAAGCAATGCGAGGCCTATGAGCCAGAAAAAGCAATGTGAGGCCTATGAGCCAAAAAAAGCAATGTGAGGCCTATGTACCGGAAAAAGCAATTTGAGGACTATGAGCCAGAAAAAGCAATGTGAGGCCTATGAGCCAGAAAAAGCAATTTAAGGCCTATGAGCCAGAAAAAGAAATGTGAGGCCTATGAGCCAGAAAAAGCAATGCGAGGCCTATGAGCCAGAAAAAGCAATGCGAGGCCTATGAGCCAGAAAAAGCAATGTGAGGCCTATGAGCCAAAAAAACAATGTGAGGTCTATGTGCCGGAAAAAGCAATTTGAGGCCTATGAGCCAGAAAAAGCAATGTGAGGCCTATGAGCCAGAAAAAGCAATGTGAGGCCTATGAGCCAGAAAAAGCAATTTGAGGCCTATGAGCCAGAAAAAGAAATGTGAGGCCTATGTACCGGAAAAAGCAATGTGAGGCCTATGAGCCAGAAAAAGCAATGTGAGGCCTATGAGTTAAAAAAAGCAATGTGAGATCTATGTACCGGAAAAAGCAATGTGAGGCCTATGAGCCAGAAAAAAAAATGTGAGGCCTATGAGCCAGAAAAAGCAATGTGAGGCCTATGTACCGTAAAAAGCAAGTTGAGGCCTATGTGCCGGAAAAAGCAATGTGAGGCCTATGTACCGGAAAAAGCAATGTGAGGCCTATGAGCCAGAAAAAGCAATGTGCGGCCTATGAGCCAGAAAAAGCAATGTGAGGCCTATGTACCGGAAAAAGCAATGTGAGGCCTATGAGCCAGAAAAAGCAATTTGAGGCCTATGAGCCAGAAAAAGCAATTTGAGGCCTATGAGCCAGAAAAAGCAATGTGAGGCCTATGAGCCAGAAAAAGCAATGTGAGGCCTATGTACCGGAAAAAGCAATTTGAAGCCTATGAGCCAGAAAAAGAAATGTGAGGCCTATGAGCCAGAAAAAGCAATGTGAGGCCTATGAGCCAAAAAAAGCAATTTGAGGCCTATGAGCCAGAAAAAGAAATGTGAGGCCTATGAGCCAGAAAAAGCAATGTGAGGCCAATGAGCAAAAAAAGCAATGTGAGGCCTATGTACCGGAAAAAGCAATGTGAGGCCTATGTACCGGAAAAAGCAATGTGAGGCCTATGAGCCAGAAAAAGAAAAGTGAGGCCTATGAGCCAGAAAAAGCAATGTGAGGCCTATGTACCGGAAAAAGCAAGTTGAGGCCTATGTGCCGGAAAAAGCAATGTGAGGCCTATGTACCGGAAAAAGCAATGTGAGGCCAATGAGCCAGAAAAAGCAATGTGCGGACTATGAGCCAGAAAAAGCAATGTGAGGCCTATGTACCGGAAAAAGCAATTTGAGGCCTATGAGCCAGAAAAAGCAATGTGAGGCCTATGAGCCAGAAAAAGCAATGCGAGGCCTATGAGCCAGAAAAAGCAATGCGAGGCCTATGAGCCAGAAAAAGCAATGTGAGGCCTATGTACCGGAAAAAGCAATTTGAGGCCTATGAGCCAGAAAAAGAAATGTGAGGCCTATGAGCCAGAAAAAGCAATGTGAGGCCTATGAGCCAAAAAAAGCAATGTGAGGCCTATGAGCAAGAAAAAGAAATGTGAGGCCTATGAGCCAGAAAAAGCAATGTGAAGCCTATGAGCCAAAAAAGCAATGTGAGGCCTATGTACCGGAAAAAGCAATGTGAGGCCTATGAGCCAGAAAAAGAAATGTGAGGCCTATGAGCCAGAAAAAGCAATGTGAGGCCTATGTGCCAGAAAAAGCAATGCGAGGCCTATGAGCCAGAAAAAGCAATGTGAGGCCTATGTACCGGAAAAAGCAATGTGAGGCCTATGTACCGGAAAAAGCAATGTGAGGCCTATGAGCCAGAAAAAGCAATTTGAGGCCTATGAGCCAGAAAAAGCAATTTGAGGCCTATGAGCCAGAAAAAGCAATGTGAGGCCTATGAGCCAGAAAAAGAAATGTGAGGCCTATGTACCGGAAAAAGCAATTTGAGGCCTATGAGCCAGAAAAAGCAATGTGAGGCCTATGAGCCAGAAAAAGAAATGTGAGGCCTATGAGCCAGAAAAAGCAATTTGAGGCCTATGAGCCAGAAAAAGAAATGTGAGGCCTATGAGCCAGAAAAAGCAATGCGAGGCCTATGAGCCAGAAAAAGCAATGTGAGGCTTATGTGCCAGAAAAAGCAATGTGAGGCCTATGAGCCAGAAAAAGCAATGTGAGGCCTATGAGCCAGAAAAAGCAATTTGAGGCCTATGAGCCAGAAAAAGCAATGTGAGGCCTATGTGCCAGAAAACGCAATGTGAGGCCTATGAGCCAGAAAAAGCAATGTGAGGCCTATGTGCCAGAAAAAGCAATGTGAGGCCTATGATCCAGAAAAAGCAATGTGAGGCCTCTTTGCCAGAAAAAAACAATGTTTAGTAAATAATAAGATAATGTCCTTGACTGTTAAGAGAACATCCTGATAAGTAGTAGATATTTTTTAATAAGCAAATTTCTTCACAGGATTTGAGGTTTTAAATTTCACGGTAAATCCAATGATCAACTTTGTTTACTTAAAAAAATAATTGCAGACAAAAGACATCACTAAAAAATGATCATTATAAATCCTTTTGTCTGGTAAAGCACAAAATGTACATCTATGACTTCTTTTGTATTTACAATTTCCATATTTCTTTGCTTTATGAATTCTTTGTTAAGATTAAAATCAAATATAGACACACATTCACACAAAAGAAAAAAAAAAGATTCGATTTTTTACACTCTGAACATTCCCTAAAAAATATATTTAACTTCTACTTAAATATGTTTTGTTTCTACTTAAATTGTGCATTTATTCAATAAAACTTTGACTAACACCATTCATTATTTGTATAAACCTGCAAGGATTCCTTGCATGCACATGTCCACTCAAGACCTCCATTTTATAGGAACAAGAAGAAATTATCTCCCTTGTTTAAGACTGTATACATGCAGAGCCAGCTGCATCATTGTAGAAATATGAATGAGACTGTGACCATTGGACTGACATATGTCACTTGGATTTTACCCACATACTTTGACCACCAATATTCTACATGGTGCTGCAGACTGATTGTGGATATATATATATGTGAACTGTTAAAAAATTTTTTAGCCTCATCCAGAAAGAAGAGTTGAAAATATTTGTTGCGACAACACATTACTACTTTACCATCCAAAATTCTACATATATCATCCTTTCTTTTGCCAGTCTTTCTGCAGTAAGATAGATAAGATTAGAGACTCAGTAGAAGATAAGCCATCTAGGATAGCCCGGCAAACAATAAATGAAGTGAATAAAAGGAAGAGCACAACCAAAGCAAAATTGAAAGCTGCAAACCAACAGGAAGGAATAAAACTGTGGAAACAACATTTCAAAAATCTACTAGGAAACCCACTGAAAGTTACGCATGAACCAATCACCAGAATTATTAGTAAACAATTGGACATTAAACTAGGACTGTTCACTCAAGAAGAACTCAACTCTGTTCTTAAAAAAAATTAAAAATAGGAAAACTGCAGGGCTTGACGAGATTCCCCCAAAAGTATGGAAGACCAGATAATTCGACGATATACTGCTCCGACACTGCAACACAGTCTATAATCAAAATCCGATAGACAGATGGACGAACGGATGCAGCCTCCTCTTCCCTAAAAAGGGTGACCTCGGATTAGCCAAGAACTACTGAGGTATAACACTTACATTCATAGCAGCCAAAATTTACAATGTCCTACAAGAGAAAATGGCTTCGAGCTGACAAAGAAAAGAAGCAGAAGGTACCCCACAAAAAACAATTACCGACGCCGACTATGCTGATGACATAGTGATACTGGCAAATACGCCCAACCAAGCCGAAACACTACTACATAGTTTGGAACGAGCCGCCCCAGGCATTGGCCTCCATGTCAATGCACACAAAACTGAATATATGTGCTTTAATCAAGCAGGCAACATTTCCACACTAGAGGGAACCTCTCTGAAACTGGTAGACAAATTCACTTACCTAGGAAGCAGTGTCTCATCAACCGAAAAAGACATCAACACGCGGCTAACGAAGGCATGGATAGCTATCGATAAGCTATCGATCATATGGAAATCAGACCTGCCCGATAAAATGAAAAGCAGTTTCTTCCAGGCAGCGGTCATATCGATACTGCTGTATGGATGCACCACATGGACGTTAACAAAACGGCTGGAGAAGAAGCTAGACAGTAATTACACAAGAATGTTGTGAGCAATATTGAATAAGTCCTGGCAGCAACACCCCACAAAGCACCAACTACATGGCCACCTGCCTCCCATCGTGAAAACTATCCAAGTTAGATGAACCAGACATGCAGGATACTGCTGGAGAAGCAGAGACGAGCTCATAAATGATATACTCCTATGGACCCCCACATATGGCCAAGCAAAAGCAGGATGGCCAGCTAGAACATACATACAGCAGCTATGTGAGAATATGGGATGTAGCCCTGAAGACCTGCCAGAGGCGATGAAAGATAGGGGAAAGTGGTGAGGGAGGGTCAGGGATATCCGTGCTAGCAGCACGACATGATGATGATGATGATGATACTACTGAATAGTATTTTGTCGTGTCATGTTTACTAGAACACTAGCTTCCATGGGGATGTGAGTTCCTGTCCACAAGGATGAGACAATTCTTCCTTTCTAGGCTATTTTGTAAGTAAAGAGAATAAGATCTTCACATTTTTTCTTTTCTGTTGCTATGGCAATGTTATAGTGTTGCCACCTCGTAGTCATAAGTGGAAATTCTTTGATAGACAAGGAAGATAATCCTACATGTTCATTAAAATTCTCACAACTAATAAGCACCAAGCAACATTACATAACATCCCCTTTTGAAAATTCCTACCCAGTCTTCATTTTGTCCACCACATGCTAAAATCTGGTTTTCAGTAATAGCATTTCATTTCTGATTGTCCTAAACCTTCACACGTCTTTGAAAAAAAAAGTTGGCACTGAAGGTATTAACCCACAAGAGGCAATGATCTCTGCTTGAACTCAGATGAAACAAAGTTTGTGTGTTTTAATCAAGATGGTGTCATCTTCTCATTAAATAACAAGCCTTTGAAATTAATAGACCAGTCATTAGACCTCAGTAGCAATATCTCATCTACTGAAAGTAATGTCATCATATGCATAAGCAAAGAATAAACTGCTACTGACAGGTTAATGGCCATATAAAAATCTGATCTCTCTAGTCAAATAAAAGGGGAATTCTTTCAAGCCGTAGCTGTGTCAATACTACTATATACCTGCACCACTTAAACTCTAATGGTACACTTGAACAAAAAGCTAAATGATAACAACACAAGGATCCTGAGTGATGTTTTGAACAAATCATGGAAGCAGCATGCCACAAAACAATAGTTGTATAACCACTTACCTCCCATCTCACACACCAACTAAGAAAAAGGAGCAAGACATGCTGAGCACTGCTGGTGAAGTGAGGATGAACTCAAATACATGGACACACCAGTGTATGCTGACCAACAAAAGCTTAAATTCATCAGCTTTGTACGGATATTAGACGCTGTCTACAGGACTTTGTTATTTTGGATAAGTGTAAAAAGGTGACAGATTTTGTGCAGATGTAAATGAAGAAAAAAAAAGAAACCATTAACTTACCACTTATTTTCATTCGTTCTGCATAACAACATTCACGGAAGGTGGTATCACAAGGGTCACCGTAATTTGTAAGATTACAGTGCAGACCACTTTGGACAGCAACTTTGCCAAGTCGACAACATTGACAACATTGCTAAAGATAAAAAGGAAAAAATTCACCAAACAGAGACAAGAAATTAAAGAGGCTCAAGAGAAAAAAAAAAGATATTCTAAAAAAGAAAAAAATGCAAACATTCTGAGAAAAAACAATATGGAAAAAATAAGAACAACAAAAAAAAGAAGACTTTATAATAAAAACAAAGATTTTGTGAGAAATAAAAGAGGACTAAAAAAAAAGAAGATATCTAAAAAAAAAAAACAAAATGCAGGCATTCTGAGAAAAAACAATATGGAAAAAATAAGAACAACAAAAAAAAGAAGACTCTATAATAAAAACAAAGATTTTGTGAGAAATAAAAGAGGACTAAAAAAAAAGAAGATATCTAAAAAAAAAAAAAAATGCAGGCATTCTGAGAAAAAAATATCGAAAAAATAAGAAAAACAAAAAAAGAAGACTCTATAATAAAAATGGGGACTTTGTGAGAAATAAAAGGGGACTGAAAAAAAAGAAAACATTTGAAAAAAAATAAAAATAAAATAAAATAAAAGAAATGCAGGCATTCTAAAAAAAAAAATATGGAAAAAATAAGAACAACAAAAAAAAAAGAAGACTCTATATTAAAAAAAAGGGACTTTGTGAGAAATAAAAGAGGACTAAGAAAAAAAAACTTATGCTAGGGAATATGGACTTAGTAAGAAAAGAATAGAAGACTTTCTGAGGGGGGAAAAAGAAGACTTTCTAAGAAAAAAAAGAGAGTATTTTGTAAGAAAAAAAGAGGAAACATTGTAAGAGGAATAAAAAATAAAAAGTACTTCCTTGAAAAAAAAACAAAAACGTATTTTGTAAAAAAACTTTATAAAAAAAAAATGAACTTTGTAAGAGGAATAAAAAAATAAAGAGGATTTTCTAAGAAATGAAAAAAGAGGATTTTCTAAGAAAAAAGAAAGAGAACTTTCAAAAAACAAAATTGGACTTTGTCATAACAAAGAAAAAAAATGACTTTGTTAGAAAAATAAGGTGTTTTAAGAAAAATAGTGGAAATCACCTCCACTTCATCTTATTTAATTTCATAAAAACAATATAAAATCATTTGAATATGAAATAAATATTATTTGGAAGTAACAAATAATCGCTTTTTCTTTTCTGTTTTTACATTTCTATTCTACTTTTCAAAATAAAAACAAGTTTTTGGAAAATATTTTGATTAATATTTATGTGTAATTGGTTTCACTCAATGAAAATAACCAACACCCATTATTAATATGTGTGTGTGTATGTATATATATATATATATATATATATATACATACACACACATTACTAATATGTGTGTGTATGTATACATATAAATACACACACACATTATTAATATGTGTGTGTATATATATATATATATATATATATATATATATATATATACACATACACATTACTAATATGTGTGTGTATATATATATATATATATATATATATACACACATTACTAATATGTGTGTGTATATATATATATATATATATACACATACACATTACTAATATGTGTGTATGTATACATATATATATATACATACACACACACACATTACTAATATGTGTGTGTGTATATATATAGGAAAAACTGGAAATAAATCCAACAGTATGAAATATACAAAAATGAAAAAACAAGTTCTTCAGAGGACAATTTTATTTATTGAAGTATTTGCTAATGTTAATCATTTTTTTAAAGTCTTCATCAGGGTGTGTGCATTATTAAATGAAATGATAAAGATGAAAGTTTTAAACATTTTATTTCTATCGGTAGTTCTGTTTCAAATTTGTCTAATGTAATTATTATTTAAAGATTTATCTAGAAAAATAAAATAAAATTTGATGGAGATCTAAAAAGCCATTTTATATTAGCAAATAGTTTAATGAATAAAATCATCCTCTGAAGACTTTGTGTTTTTTCATTTTTGTACATTTTTATACATAACTGTGTATGTATATATATATATATATATATATATATATATAGTAAATATATATATATATATACACACATATGGGTTACAAAAAATAATTTTCATTCAACAAATACATATGCAATATCACCAGTTCATTTTTTGTCAGTTCTCTTATAGCCTAAAAACTCTTCAAAACTATCAAAAGAAATTTTTGTCCAGATGATGACATAAGGTTGAAACAAGTTGAAAACAATCAAAAAATAAATAACACAAAGAAATCTTCCAATTTGTCAGATCACTTTTGTTCATCTCTCTCTCTCTCTCTCTCTCTCTCTCTATGTAAGTATGTGCACTCATGATAGAAAAATGCTTATGATGTATTTGTTCTACTTAGTTGATTTTTTGGGGAAGGATTCCCTGCCTCTTAGAATTTCTTGCTATCTTCATGGTTGCATGGAGCTAGCCATGTACGAAGAAGCCACTTTTTAGATTGATATCAATTTGGGATAGAGTTTGAACAGTAGTCACTACATGGTCAGGAATCTCTTAAACCATATTATTGATGCCAAACTGAACATTTATCACCACCACCTATTTCAGGTATGCTATTGTTAAATTGGCAGTAAAACCTGAATTTATTTACTTTTTCCTCAGTTATCTCCCTTGCAAATCTTGGTGTTAGACTATTACTTAATGTTTTATTGACATAAGAAATAATTCCATAGCAAGAGGCACTAATCTCTGGGTGAACTCAGGTAAAACAGAATTCATGTGTTTTAATCAAGATTGGGCCATTTCCTTATTAAATAGCAAGCCTTTGAAATTAGTAGACTAGTTAATATACCTCAGTAGCAATATCTCATCTACTGAAAGTGATGTCAATATACAAATAGAAAAGACATGGCCTGCTATCGACAAGTTATCAACCATATTGAAATCTGGTCTCTTGGGAAAAAAAGCTAGATGGTAACTACACAAGGGTACAGCATGCTGTTTGTAAGCAGCACTCCACATGTTAGCAGCTGTATGGCCACTTACCTCCCATCTCACATACCATCTAAGAAAGGTGAGCATGAAATGTTGGACAGTACAGGTGAAATAAGGATGAACTCATAAACAACCTTCTCTTGTGAAATCCAACACATGGACACATCAGTGTTGGTTGACCAGTCAAAGTTTACATTTATCAGCTTTGTCAGGACACTGGGTGCCGTCTAAAGGACTTATAAAGAGTGATATTGATAGGGAAGCATGGCAAGAGAAAGTCAAAGAATCCATGTTGTCAGCATACCTTGATTATGATATTTTAAAACCTTTTCAGGAATGACACTAATAACACTGGTTTTCAAAAATAAATTTTTGGTTGGAGGCAAGAATGAGGATAGGTGTTTTTTTGTTAATTTGGATGTGCTGAATTCAAATTTATAAATAGTTTTGCTCTATCACCTCTAGTTTTCTGGCTTTTAAATAGTCTCATTTTAGTATAAACAGAGAATATATGTGCATATTTCAAGAGTTGCAGCAGCTTATAACAGATAAAACAGGATAGATAAAGAACACTGAATCAATATACTTGGATTACACAATTACACAATTCATAGTACCACAGACAGCGAAAAGTGTGTTTTCTTAGAAGATCTGGTGTATTTTGCCTCCAGGATGTCATGCAAGAGCATCCAGCAGAAGTCTCCCATCATGCTGGGGTTCCATTTGCCTTGATAGTTGCTCTCCATCTTCGTAATGTCTTGGTGGAATCTTTCTACATGCTCATCACTCACTGCTCCAAGGTTTGGCAGGAAGAAGTTGAGGTGGGAATGGAGAAAATGAATCTTGAGTGACATTCGGCACCCCATATCCTCATAAGACTTTAGCATCTTCTCAATACAGGCTTGGTAATCTGATATGCGTGTGTTACCAAGGAAGCCACTACAGACTGACTTGAATGCTTCTCATGCTCTCAGTTCCTTTAAGTTAAGAAGCTCCTCAAAATCAGTATCCTTCAGCACTTCTCGGATTTGAGGTCCGACAAAGATGCCCTCTTTGAGCTTAGCAGCACTAAGACCTAGGAACACAGTAGACAAGTACTGGAAGGCAGTACCATTTTTGTGCAACGGCTTCATGAAATTCTTCATCAAACCAAGCTTGATGTGAAGAGGAGGAAGAAGCACCTTATTCATGTCCATCAGAGGATTCTCCTTGAGGCTGTGTTCACCAGGAACAAAAGCGCTTCTAGACCCCCTGTCTTTCTGCTTGTAATGCTGGGATACAGCTTGACTATCCCAGAGACAGAGAAAACAACAGTACTTTGTGAAACCCGCTTGCATACCCATAAGAAGACCAATGACCTTATTTGTTCCGATTCCTGAAACTGGTGATCCTTACATCTTCCTGGACTAGGTTCCACTGTTTAAGCCAAGAAGCCAAGAGCTCTGACTGCCGTTTTGACAGATACAAATCACAAGCAAGATCATTCAGGTCTTCTTGCGTGATCCAGTGTGGCTCATTGCCATTGTTCCTGAATATGTAGACTCAATGTCTTCCAAAGATATTGACTTGGCAGAATCCTCCCTTGAAGGCATTTCTTCATCTGATGAGGAAAGAAGATCCTTATTTACTGGAGGTGTGGGTACAGGAAGATCATCTGAATGGGGAACAGGTTTCATAGCAGATCGAAGGTTGGGATATTTGATCTTTTTCCTAGAAGATGCATTGAAACTAGTTATATTAGTTAAACAAAAATAACAATCATCTGCGTGGTTTCATGGCTCTCTCCAAACCATCGGGACTGCAAAGTTGAAAGCCACTTTCTTGCCATTAAACCATGCAGTTAGTCCATTGTAGCAGGATTTATAACAGATGTATGGAGCCCAAGACTTGTCCTGATCACCAATTTTACAGTCAAAATAGTGAAAGTAGGCGGTTCTGAGGAGGGAAGTGATGGTTCGATGCTGTGCAACTGCTGTGAAGTCCCCACACACGTAGCAGAAAGAATTGGCCTTGTTGAGGCATCCTTGACATTTTGATGTGTTTGAAGCCATTGGAGAATCTGAAAATATAACAAAGTAAACTAAATGTGCATTTGAAAATGTAATACTAATATTTAGTAACCCAAAAGATGTGTAACACGATAGTTGGGGGACACCAATCTCCTGCACCGCCTATGAGACAACCTCTTCCAATGACTGCCAGAGTGTGGATTGAGACCTGCTGCCTTAACTGTCAAAATCCGTCTTGATATGTAACTATATATATATATATATATATAATGTAATGCTATCACTTACATTTAGTGCATAATAACTAAAAAAATAAGCCATAAGTCTCACAATATTAGAATTAAGCCTGAATTCATATACGCCTTTATGTACCGTATATGCACAAAATGCACACTATGCATATCTAAAAAACTAGAGGTGATGAGTGAAAACGGATTTCAAATTTGAATTCAGCACCCTCAAATTAGGTAAAAACGGGTATTTTTATGCTTGCCTCAATTTCTTTGTAAACCAGTGTAATTCCTCAAATTTATTTGAAATGAAGCCATAAATGGTGGTGCTTTAGATAATGGACAGACAGACATTTGGTAGTATTATGATAAGCTTATAATGAGCCTGAATGAAATGGTTTAATTCAAAAGATGAGATCTTACCGAGTACTGTTCGGCTCCGTAGGCATCTGCATTCACTTGACACAATTTCTTCTCTTCAGCATCTGTTCGCCCTTGTAGACATTGTCTGTAGTGCACTTCCTTCATACAACAAATTTCCACGATGACTCTGCAATTCTCTTCATCTTCCACTTTAATGTTGGTCAACGGAACCATGTAACGGGAGCACACATTATTTGATGCACCATAGTTACTACCCATTGTACAACAGACGTCCCGAATATCTAGCAATGAGCCTGAAAAATATATGCATTATATTAATATATCACCTATCTACCTATAGTGTAATCATTTACAAAGCCTTACTTAATTTGTCACAAGGCTATGGTACTCAGTGAGAAACAAACTGACATTAGGAGGCATGCTTGGTGTAAAAGTATGAAATGAAATTGGCAACCCAAGTTCAAATCTTAGATGAGGGTGTTTGTATTTCATTTCATGATAATGCCCTTGTGAAAGGCATTAATTCATCTCTTCTTTCTTCAATAGTAGATAAATAGTCGGGCAAATGTGTTCTTTAGCCTTGGTAAGGCAACCAGTCTAAGAGAAGGAAAACTCAGAATTTAAAAATTATTGTGTCACATCCTGCCCACAGTAGAGGAGTTGGGTAAATATACAATAGCAATGGTCTGCATGACTAGATTGTTAACCCTTACATTATGTTAGGCATTCAATTTATTAATCTATTAACAGTTTATGCAATATTTGATATACTCCTCTAAAACTGGATTGGAATTTGATTTATTCTCTAAATTTTAGGATTTCAATAATAGAAATCTGATCTGATAAAATAAAACAAGAATTCTTCCAAGCTGTAGTGTCAGTAATATTGTATGGCTGCACCACATGGACTCTAGTTGAAAAAGCTAGATGTTTACAACACAAGGATTCTACATGCTGTTTTGAACAAATCCTGGAAGCAGGACCCAACAAAATAGTAGCTGTACAACCACTTACCTCCCATCTCACAAACCATCCAAGTAATATTATCAAAACATGCTGGACACTGCCAGCTCTTAACCGATATTCTCCTATAGACTCCTACACCAGTGTTGGTTGATTAGCAAAAACATATTTATCAGCTGTATGCAGACACAGGATGCTGTCTAGAGGATTTACTAAGAGTGATCACAAATATAGATTGATGACAAGAGAAAGTCAAAAGAATTTGTGTTGTCAGTATGCCTTGATGATGATGCTGATGAATGACACTATGCTAGCAAAAACTTGCTACAGTGTGTCATTAATGCTGTGTTACACAAACAAAAACCAGATGATTGTAACATAAATGCCCTCAAAATGCAGAACCAAATCTTTCTTATGTCGGTTTCAGCAAAAATTTCCAGTGACCCTTATTTAATACCATAGACAATAGTATGTATCTTCGACTCTAAACTTATTAGTGTAATAAGAAAGTGTTATCTGTAGAAGCAGATCTCTAATAGCACGAAATAGAATTATAGTTAGATTTGCAGACAGCAGAAATCTATATCCATGATTTTTTACTCGATATCAATAAACTCAGAGATCCTAATGTCTGGATTGTTTGAAATAAAGTTTTAATCTCTTTCAGCTTTGGTGATGGGAATTTTGTGGTTGGAAATCTCCGTAATAAAATGTCTGTCGAGATACAATGAATAATTATCTCCCTTAGAGAATTTCCATTTTTGTTAGAGGTCTCATAGGATGTTACATGTCAGGTTTAGAAACCCATTATTAACATTATCTTTGAACAGTAGAGACGCTGTCTCTGTCCCTGTCAGGAAATGGCACATTACCCACACTTGTCAAGTAAAGTTTTTTCCATTTTGTACCCCTTTCACATATTGCCTGTTCATGGAACAATTCCTCTATGCCACAAATTTATCAATTCTTTTTTTAATAACATTGGTATGTATGTTGTCTGAATTTCTGAGACGAAACTTGATGATTTTTATCCTTCAGGGTTTTCTGACTATTGTTTTCGTCTTTATTGTTATATTCACAATGTTTCAGCCAATATGTCCTCCGGCTTTCTTCAGGAGTTTCTTGTCAAACTCTGGATTCCACACAGAACTTCTTTAAGCTTCTAAGAGGCAATCATCTAGAGGTTGCAGGTTCAATTCTGACTGGAGGTGAGTAACAATACAGGAATACTTAACACTTGTACCCAGTTATGGTTAAGGGAATCAGAGCAAGCAACCCACAGGGATTAAATAAAGGATAAAGTTCAAAGTTCCATGTAGGCTTCCGAGTTTGATAACAAAAACCTGAAGAAGAATGGAGGATATGTTGGCCAAAACATTGTGAATATAACAATAAAGATGAAGACAATAGCCTGAAAACACTGAATGATAAAAATCATTGGTATATATATTATGCATATAAAAAGTTAAATGTTCTTGTATGTGGAAGTGATCTTTCCTTCAGTTGAGTTTAGTGTTAGTACATCATGGATATCATTCTAATGTTAATATTGATTCTTGGTGAGTGGAGACTCAACTAAATATCTTCCCTATCAACAATTATTCCAATGACAATTTCTCTGATGCAAATTCTATTGGAGTCAGTTGCTCACTTTTAAATTTTGTAAATGTTAATTCAATGTTAATATGGAGGTCTAAATACAATAATTACTATGGTGTGCTTAGAATATTTAGTCATAGGCTATTTGCAGTATCATTGTTATCATATTAGGCTGTTTACATCATCATGGTTATTGTCAGAGGCTGTTTACATCATCATGGCTATCATTATAGGTTGTACGCTTCATCATAGTTATCATCATAAGCCATTGTTATTGTCATGGGCTGTTTGCATCATCATAGGCTGTTTGCATTGTCATGGTTACTGTCAGAGGCTTTAGTATCATCTTGGTTATCATCATAGGCTGTTTGCATCATCACTGTTATCGTCATAGGCAATTTGCAGCATCACTGTTATCATCATAGGCAATTTGCAGCATTGTCATAGGCTGTAGCATAATCTTGTTTATCGTCATAGTTATCATCATAGGCTGTTTTGCATTGTCATGACTATCGTTCTAGGCTTTTTTCATTCACTATATGCTAATGCCTATCCTCCCCACCAGTTATGGTAAATAGGGCAGATTGGGTTCTTTAGCCTTGGTTAGGCAACTAGTCTAGAAGAAGAAAAACTCTGAATTCAAACCAGCTGTGTTTTGCTAAAAAATTTGACCCTGTATCCTACTCAAAGTGGAGTGGTTGACTAAATACAATGGTTTCTGTTTTCCTTGGAACATGATTTAAACTTGATTTTAAAAAGATTTTTTTTAATTCAGTAGAATGTGCCTGTATTTAAGAACAGACTTTTTAATGAAAAACAATCTAGCATGAAGTGCCTAATTTTAACATTTTCATTTATTATTCAGACATATCAAGAACATTACCATGGAATCATCCACTTTGACACAGGAAATGAAGTGGCACTTAATCTAAGTTAAATGGTTACAGACTTTCTGTATCGTCCCAATAGTTCAACTGTAATTTGTTATTTAAAAACATCCGTTTCTGTTTAACTAACGTTATACTCATCCTTATCTAACTACATAAAACATGAAAAGAAGAAAATAAAAACAACCTGTAATTACAATATATCTTATGACATATTCAATTTATATAAGAAAGAATATCATTCTAATAGTTCAACTCAAGTCAATTTCTTAAAAATATCAATTTCTTTGCTAAGCAAAAATTCAGCTAAAATGTGATTTAATGAAAAATTTTATCCTATGAAAAAATTTTCCAACTTGACTACCTACTAAAATATAATTTACAAAATCTAACATTTCAATTATATATATATATATATATATATATATATGCGAGGATCATTAAATAAGTTTCCAGACTTTTTTTGTATGGGTACTTTTATTGATAGTACACACATGAAACTCTAGTCCCCTTTGAAGTAATCTCCTCCAGCTGCAATGCACTTGTTGTACCATTCCAACAACTTCTGGAAGGCCCCACGGAAGTCCTCGTGTGAGCGTGTCAATGACCTCCGTCACAGCCTCTTTCATCGCCTCAATTGTCTCATAACGACAGCCTCTGAGCTTAGGGAATAACCAAAATCACAGGGAGCAATGTCTGGACTATAGAGAGGATGAGGAACTGTCTTGATGCCCATCTTGGTCAAATAGTCTGTGACAAGGATGGAATTGTGGACTGGTGCATTGTCCTGCTGGAAATGCCACGGAGCCGATTTGAAGAGTGCTGGCCTCTTCCCAAGGAATCTCTTCCTGAACTCCCTTAAAACCTCAACATAATAACCCTAACCCTAACCCTTTGGCCAATCAACTCTGGAACAATGACTTCCTTACTCCTCCCACACTTCTCATCATCCCTCACAGACTCCCTGCCTTCCTTGAATCTCTTATGCCAATCAAAAACTGATGCTCGATTCATGCAAGATGATCGAAAAGCAGTCTGAAGCATTCTATACGTTTCTGTGGCATTTTTTCCAAGTTTAAAACAGAATTTTATTGCATATCATTCTTCTAAGTGTCCTCATTGCATTTTTGAAATTCACCAGCTGTGACAATCAGGCTTTAGTAGGGTGTATTCCAATTGCTGCTGTAGCTGTTCATTTTTACCTGAAATCATAAAAATTGGTCAGTCATCTCATAAGATATTGAATTTTCAAGAGTCTACGACAATTTTAAATGCCTGTACAAAAAGTCTGGAAACTTATTGAATGCATCATGTGTGTGTGTGTGTGTGTATATATATATATATATATATATATAACTACCTAAGTAAGATATCCTAAATTTAAAAAAAATTGAAACCCTTCACAACAGCACACATCCCAACAAACAATGCAACAGTAGGGGCAAAGAATCATGCCCCATACAAAGAAACTGCCTACAAAAAATGTAGTGTACAGAGCCACTGTAAAAACTAACAATTCAGTCAAGCAGTACATAGGTGCAATGGAGGGAATCCTAAAAGAATATATGCCCACAAACTTTCCTTCTCCAACAGAAATTACTCAACTAATACTTCTTTATCCACACACATCTGGCACCAAAAGGACATTTCACTCACCATTACCTGGGAAATACTAAAATTAGCACACACCTACAGCAAGACATCAAAACTAGCACCCGCCAACAACAAGACATAAAAAATGCCTTCTTTTTCTCCAAGAGTAACTTGCAATTATCACTCCCCATCACGATATATCCTGCTAAACAAAAAAATCAGAAATATTATCTAAATGCTGACATGAGAACAAACATCTAATTTCACATTTTGACCCATACACATAATCTATCCCCACCATCATCATCTGCCATACCAATACCACCTCCATCACAAAAAAACCCCACACTCTTTCACGAATAACTCCATAACACACCCAACACACCGTAAGTACCATTTTCCTCCATTGAACCTTTATATCTACCTCCAAACACCCTCACCGCCTGTTGATATAATGTTAGCCATAATTTCATGATTGTCAGAAGTACATCTTGATACAGTATATTTACCATATTCCTTACATACATACCATTATAGATTACAATAACGTATACGTAATATAGCATAATCACAGCATAGGCAACTAATACAAATTATTATAACATACATATTACAATTTAACACAGAACATATTCCAACATACAAATACTAGTAATACATAATACTCCATAGGATATAACATTATATCATGTCTCTTAATACCATGATATTCCCACCTTACCTATTATTCTTATGTTTTTGATCCAACATCCATTTTCATCCATTATATTTACATGTCAAATCAAAAAATTAATTTTCCTCATAATGCAATAGTGATGATAAACTTATTCCTTAGTTAAGATCATCACTACGCACAAAATTTTTTTTGATTTGGCTAAATCCCCTTCTGCTACGCATGACTACACATATATTTCGGAGACAACCTCAAATCTGCTACGCGATGCATATATCATCATACACACACAAACTAACAATCACATATATGACCACACGCAATAATATGCAAATATAATCTACACAAACACACTCACACAAAAAGGGTTATATGCAATTCTAACAGAAACATTCAACTGTATTTTTTTTATTTCTCAAGAATCTTGCCATATAAAGACGGCATGAAACCGGTGGTCGCAGATAAGCGTCCATGCTATTAAATATATATAAAAACTAATATATATTTATTTAATTATTATTATCATTATCTACCTACCTATATATATAAAATTGAAAAGTATAGATACAGATGTAATGGGGCTTGGTGACAGCCAGTTTTTCACCTATGTAATCATCAGACTAAGGTCATCAAGTGCTGTAAACAACTTTGTGTCTGTGCTATTCAAACTTAGATCTCCATATGCTCTATCAGTGATATTGGGCACTCTCTCTGCATGTATAGATATATAAAAAAGCACTCTCTCTATATGTATAGATATATAAAAAAGCACTCTCTCTGCATGTATAGATATATAAAAAAGCACTCTCTCTATATGTATAGATATATAAAAAAGCACTCTCTCTGCATGTATAGATATATAAAAAAGCACTCTCTCTATATGTATAGATATATAAAAAAGCACTCTCTCTATATGCATACATATATAAAATATAATTTAGGATAGTGTAAACACAGAATCAATGATGCTAGGTGACTTTCATTTTCTTGCCTATGTGATCATAGCAAATTAGATGATATATATCAATAGTGTAGTTAATTAGGATTTATTTAAATCCAATACATACTAAAAGTATGTCTTCCAGTCATGTTATTACTTTCAGGCTAATATACTTGGGAAAGGTATCATACCGCATTATCCCCCTCCCAAACCTATGGGTTAAATAGTATCACTGCTGTTTTTCTACAAGGATGTCTTTAGCATTAAGTAACCTACAAAGGTTGATATGCCAAAAAAAAGAAACCAAACCAAACCAAAATCATGTGTTCATTCCTTCTTTAAATGAGTATTCCATTGGTGTTGTACCACTAACCTTTATATATATATATAATATTAATGATATAGTTTGTCATATTTGTCATAAAAAATGCTGAATATTGGTGACACTGTGTGTGTGTGTATATATATATATATATATGTAAAGATAGTGTAGACACAGAGTCAATGGTGCTTGGAAACAGTTTTCCACTTGGTTTGATGATAGTCAAGAAACTGACATTTACCAAGTGCCATTGACTATGTTTACACTATCTTAACTTTGCATGTATATATATATATATATATATGTATATATATATATACATACACACACCTACCATCCCTATCTGTCTGACAACGTACCTGCATATAATTTTATTAGGAGGAAACAAAATCTTATGTTGTTACCCTTCATTTTATGAGATATATTTTTATATTTATATCGGAGAAAATATGATTTTCATAGTTCAGGTCTTGTTTGTTATTTAAATGTGTCAATTTGTTTATTTTGTGGGTGAAAGTTTAGTCAGCAAGTGCTCCTACTCCTTCAACTCACATTTTGTTTTATTTACTTGATTTCCCGACAACATTTCCAGTCCTCCAAGAATAAAAAAAAAATTTCAAGCTTATCTGTCAACAACCTCTACAGCCATATTTTTTTTGTTTTATTCCTAAGTTGTAAAGATGAAAATTTGTCGGTTAACAAATTTGTCAATAATACTTAGCTACCTACCTATAGTGTATGTAACATTATACATGGTGCATTTAATAAGTTTTCAGACTTTTGATAGGCATTTAAAATTGTCGTAGACTCTTGAAAATTCACTATGTTATTGCTATACATCTTATGAGATGACTGACCAATTTCTATGATTTCAGGTTCAAATGAACAGCTACAGCAGCAATTAGAATACACCTTACTAAAGCCTGATTGTCACAGCTGGTGAATTTCAAAAATGTAATCTGGACATGACAATACTTTAGAATAATGATATGCAATAAAATTCTGTTTTAAACTTGGAAAAAATGCCACAGAAACGTATAGAATGCTTCAGACTGCTTTTCGAACATCTGGCATGAATCGAGCATTAGTTTTTGAGTGGCATAACTGATTCAAGGAAGGCAGGGAGTCTGTGAGGGATGATGAGAAGTGTGGGAGGAGTAAGGAAGTCATTGTTCCAGAGTTGATTGGCCAAAGGGTTAGGGTTAGGGTTATTATGTTGAGGTTTTAAGGGAGTTCAGGAAGAGATTCCATCGGAAGAGGCCAGCACTCTTCAAATCGGCTCAGTGGCATTTCCAGCAGGACAATACACCATTCCACAACTCCATCCTTGTCACAGACTATTTGACCAAGATGGGCATCAAGACAGTTCCTCATCCTCTATATAGTCCAGACCTTGCTCCCTGTGACTTTTGCTTATTCCCTATGCTCAGAGGCTATTGTTATGAGACAATTTTGGAGAGGAAAGAGGCTGTGATGAAGGTCATTGACATGCTCACACAAGAGGACTTCCATGGGGCCTTCCAGAAGCTGTTGGAACAGTACAACAAGTGCATTGCGTCCGGAGGAGATTACTTCGAAGGGGACTAAAGTTTTATGTGTGTACTATCAATAAAATTACCGACGCCGACTACGCCGATGACATAGCGATACTGGCAAATACACCTGACCAAGCCGAAACACTTCTGCATAGTTTGGAACGAGCAGCAGCAAGCATAGGCCTCCATGTTAATGCACACAAAACGGAATATATGTGCTATAACCAAACGGGGGACATCTCCACTCTAGAAGGAACCCCTCTTAAACTAGTAGACAAATTCACGTACCTAGGAAGCAGCGTCGAATCAACCGAAAAGGACATCGAAACAAGGTTAACGAAAGCATGGACAGCTATCAATAGGCTATCGACTATATGGAAATCAGACCTAACCGATAAAATGAAACGCAGTTTCTTCCAGGCAGCAGTCACATCGATACTGCTATATGGATGCACTACATGGACGCTAACAAAACGGCTGGAGAAGAAACTAGATGGCAATTACACAAGAATGCTGCGTGCAATCCTGAACAAGTCCTGGCAGCAACACCCCACAAGACACCAACTGTACGGCCACCTGCCCCCTATCACGAAAACTATTCAAGTTAGGCGAACCAGACATGCAGGACATTACTGGAGAAGCAGAGATGAACTCATAAGAGATGTACTCTTATGGATCCCCACACACGGCCGCGCAAAAGCAGGACGACCAGCACGAACGTACATTCAGCAGCTATGTGAGGATACAGGTTGTTGTCCTGAAGACCTGCCTAGGGCGATGAACGATAGGGAGGAGTGGCGAGAGAGGGTCAGGGATATCCGTGCTGCCAGCACGATATGATGATGATGACTATCAATAAAAGTGCCCATAAGAAAAAAGTCTGGAAACTTATTTAATGATCCTTATACTTAACCTTTTGAATCCATTACACTGGTATGTCAAAGCATCAGGATAGAAAACCCAAAACAATATGCCTTGAAAATAGAAAATGTAAAACAAATAGGTCAAAATAGGAGTCAATGTCTGTGACAAAATTAAAAGAAATCATCTGAATGAAATGGATTTCCCTATGATTACTAATACGAAGGCTGACATAATCTTTTTACCACTTTACCCTTTCTAATGGATATACAGTAATATGTGTGTCCTTATGGGTTTCTCTTGTAAAAGGGTTTTTTTTTCATTAAGGCCATGAATTATTATTATAAACGTTCAAGAGTATGGACTGCTTCTTTCAGGAGGTTGCAAATATACGTGTTGTCTAGTGGGTTGGCAAGGGCACAAAGAAACTGATGAAAATCAAACTTTTTGCAAAAGTGGAATTGTGAGATATTTTATTTTCATATTCTATTATTTGTTTCATTTTCATTTTTCTATTATTGGTTTTAGCTTTTAAATTTTCATAACTGCTTTGTAGGATAAGTCAAAAGTTTTGCAATATTTTTTTGCATGCTAGTTTGTGGTATGGATATCATGTGACCAAAGCAGTTTAAGCTGAGGTAGGTATTCAGTGTTGTTGGGTAGTATTGTGGTGGTTCGTGCACCGACATGTTGGGCATTGCTTTACTCTTTGTATGATTTGAAAACCGCAGAGATGAACATGCAGTGTAGTCCGATTCAAGAACTTATGCTTTATAAGTTCAAATTGGGCCATAATGTCATAGAATTAATCAAAAGAATTTGCTGTATGAAAAGTGAAGGTAAGATTGGTCATTGTATAATAACCAGAAGGTTCAAGAAATTTAGCTTGGGTTGCAAGAATGTTGATAATCAAAGTCAGGTAGGTCTAAAAGTGAATGTGGGGTACAAGAACCAGAAGGTTCAAGAAATTTCGCTTAGGTTACAAGAATGTTGATAACCAAAATCAGGTAGGTCTAAAAGCGAATGTGGGATTGATTACAGTACAGTAACCAGAAATTTTGCTTGGGTTGCCAGGTAGGTCTAAAAGCATGGATTCTGAGGTCATGCACCAAGTCTTAGAGGCACATCTGGCAAGTAGCACTGAGAGAGTATCAGGCGAGCTCAGTATTTCACAGTCCAGTGTGATTCATCACTTTCATAACCATGGCAAAAGCATCCAGAGTTACCAAATTGTGCCACACATTAATAAAATATTGCAAAACTTTTGACTCACCTATGTATTTGTTTTATTTTAAACTTTATTAACTTATTATTCAACATATTCCCAACTCAATTATTGTCAACTATGCTTTCTTGGGCATCTCTTTTTTTTACTACCTTCACACTTCAACCTGGAAAAAAAAACTAGTGGAGCTACTGGACGAGTATACATATATTTCCTAACCCCTCTGCATGAGCAAAATGCAACAACAGGTCAATTATTAAGTGGAGTTTAATAGGTCTGAATTCAGAGTTTTCCTTCTCCTTTACTAGTTGCCAGAGCCAGGTTCAAGAGTCCAGTCTGGTTTTCTATTTACCCATAGATGAAAGGAAAATAGTTGGATTCATACCTTTTCCAGGAGTATTAGTGCTATGTAAAATGCAAACAGACTGATCCAGGATTTGAACTCAGGTTGCTATGGCCATTTCCTATGACTATAACTATTACACTACAAGCTCCTCCTAATCTGACTAGTATATATACTTGTACGTATTTAATGCAAATGAATTTTTCTTAAAATGTTAATATGTATTTCTAGTATCAGATTTATTTCTTCCTTTTTTTAAAATTACATATCAACTCTTTGTAGGTTATTTAATGCTAAAGCCATTCTTGTAGAACAGGAATGGTACTATTTAGCCCATAAATGGAAGGATAAGAGGTTCATGCCTTTCCCAAGGGTATTAATCTGAAAGTGAACATTATAGTATGACTGGAGTTTGAAATCACTACAATGTCACAGTCCAGCATATTAGCCCTACACTATAGGGAGTCCCCACCCTTGCTATTGCACCATGGGGTCTCCTTCATCTCATATTCTAGTTGGTCTTATCTCATTGATGTTCACTATTTGGCACAGCTCAAAACAAGTTTCTTCTTCAAACACTAAGATGAAGTTGATATAAAAAGAATGAGTGATAAACTGAACAATTAAGTATACCAAAAACACAGAGAAACACTCAAATATATATATATATATATATATATGCAAATACACTGTCTGCTAAAATCTTCTAACTGAATGTAATTAGCAAAGATTGCCAAAAATGAGATGTGGGTTTCATGTGAAGCAGTCATGTCTTTTTAAGATAATTGTTTACAGAGGTGAGTTAATTACATGTGTAATATTTCTTCAGGTGGTTTTTCAGAAGCTAAAAACAGGTTTTGTTATCTGTTACAGGACAAACACTGAAAGAAGCATATGTGTGTGAAGGTGTGTGTATAATTATACAAAGTGAAAATTATATATATATATATGCGCACACATTGTATATACTAGTGTCAGCTGAAAAATTCATAGACTCACAAAGATACTCTCATAGAATGTAACTAAATGAGCTTTGTTTTTCAATAAAATCCCCTTGAGCTCCACACACTTCTTCCATCAGTGTTACAGTGATTGGATCCCATTAGTCAAAAAATCATCAACAGTAGATATGACATTATATGAACCTTTCAGTCCACCCCCATAAACAGTACTAATTATAACCAAGCACACCCTCTAACGATTTTCTATAAAAAGTTAATTTTCTTCTAAAATAAAGATTCCATCATTTTATCCTGAGCATATACTTAATGTAACGGTTATTGTTAATGGAATTGGCAACCCAAATTCAAATCTAGGACAAAATTCATATTATGTTTATGACTTTGGGAAAGGAATGCATTTGTTCTTCCCCACCCAGGTATGGGTAAATAGTAGGGCAAACAAGAATCTTTAACTTTGGTTAGACAACTAGTCAAGGAGAAGGAAAACTCTGCATTCAAACCTGTTCTACTCACTTAAAGTTGACCTTATTTAACATCCTGCTCATGGCATAGAGATAAGGTAAATACACAATGTAAAATTCATAGGTAGATTATATATATATATAAATGTCGTGTTGGCATAGTATATTTGTTGGTCTAATTAGAGTATTAGATTTACCAACAGTAAATTTTACA
Source organism: Sepioteuthis lessoniana (assembly GCA_963585895.1). Classification (NCBI taxonomy): domain Eukaryota; kingdom Metazoa; phylum Mollusca; class Cephalopoda; order Myopsida; family Loliginidae; genus Sepioteuthis; species Sepioteuthis lessoniana. Next base: position 90,874,597 of record OY757926.1, on the reverse strand, counting down.
TCTCTTTACATATAGCATATCAACTACTTTAGAAAATCTTTTTTCCAAATTTTAAAAATCTTTCTAAAAAAAGGCTTATACAAACTGAACCAATAAATATTCAGCAGCCCACTTTTCAGTAACTCATGTTTCTGCTTGATGACTCTGCGCACCATTTAAATGGGTGATCATTTATGAACAGCAGATATTTTATGCAAGTTTAGATTTGGTTTGGTTTCATTATCTTTATGGAATATCAAACTTTGTGGATTATTTAATGCCAAAGACAACCTTATAGAAGAACTGCAATGGCAGTATTTAACCCACAGCTGAGAGTATAAGGGAGTTAATGAATGCAATAAAATGACTGGAATTCAAACTAACTCACTATGATCTCACGGTTCAGCCTATTAGCCACTACACCAGGTGGACTCCTTCTGCTTATGTACCAAATTAAACGAAGCTTAGGAAATAAGAGCCAATTAGGCTACCAAACCTCAAAGCAATGGTTGTAATGCAAATGATTCCATATTTTCCAGATAATGTTGAAGATAGTTCTAAAGAATTCCCAAAATATTATCTACATACCTATCTAGTGTTTGAATTTAATAATCTGTGTCAGTATAATTCTATTTTTAGTTTTCAACCTTATTTATAGAGAGCTAAAAAATAGGTATGAAAGATTACAGTATTTTGGTAGCTAAGAATATAAACTTTGGTGGATAAATATTTCGGTGATTGTCATGATATTGATCAATTGAGCGTCTGCTCATATCTCTAGGCTAGCACAGTGGCCAAATAGTTGTATATTTGTTTTGCCATTTTTTTTATTTGTTCAAGACTAAAAAAACAAAATTTAAAATGCTGATTTAGAAGGTAGACAGGTTCAACCCCTCTTAAAGATTGGTGGTATATGATCTTCTTATCTGTCTCTAGGTCAGCTGCTTAGCTGAGATAGTTATCCATTTATCATCAGTTCTAGTAGTAAGTGTTTAAGATCAGGTATAAAGCCAGGATTTGACATGCAGTAGATTTTCAAAGCTGACAGAGCACTCATTACAAGCAAGATTGGTATAACACAGTCTTCCAACCTTCAAGCTAGCACTAAAAGAATATAGGGTCAGTCAATCTTTGATGCCTGGGGTATCCCAAAAAGGAAATCCCCAGAGAATACCACATTGCATACATGTAGTATATTTCACATTAAAATAACCTGGTACCAAATCTCACCCATGTGAAAGGGTAAATAAATCTTCCTTCGAATTGATCTTGAAGCTAAGTAAGTCTCTTCCTCTTAATCTGTTCATATTCAACAAATTTCATCTGTTTTAAGCAGAACAACTTTTACTTTTTTAAATATTAAGATTTAATGTAAATCTAAATAGGCCATAAATTAGCAAAAGGTAATGGATGATATGAATTAAATGAATAGAAAGGAGGATCAGAGAATTGAGAGGGGGAGGGGAGTAAAGATGGGAAAGAAAATGTATAGATAGATGGGGGAGTGGTTCCAGGTGTCTAAGGATCAGTAGGATATTAACTGACCTTAGAGCTCATTGTTATTTGCTGTTGGAAAACACTCATGGTAAGAAGTGATAGACGTCACATTTCTTCTGTTCCTGGGTTGGAGCTATTTTCATTTAATCTGTGGGGTCTTATGTGAGTTTTATTTTACTATACACCTAAACCCAATATTTCAAGCGCTAGGCAATCACATCAGATATACTATTAATAGAGGGCTTAATATATTGACCATTTACAAATTATATTTTAATGAAAAGAGGGATAGCTTTAAATACAGATGTCTGCTTCACAAAGCAAGCACTGAATGTTTTATCCTTTTGTGCTCAGGTACAGAGAGTTTGAGGGTTCAGAAGGTTAGGAAATCTATCAATCATTACTCAGTCTCATATTAAGTACTTCCTCATTAACAAAGTCATGTATAAAACTATAAATCAGAACCTGCCAACAGAATAACAAATATTTTGCGGGCCATAATTTCAACCTTGAATCTAATTTTAAAACAAAAAGAAATGATTTCTGTACTTTTGTTCTTATCGACTCCTGTTGCTGTTGACTTAGTTATTTTCCTATCCAAATCCTCTTGGTATGAAAGAGTTAATATATTTTGATAAACAAGAAGTTTGGGAAAATTGTGCCAACCGAAGGAGAAATTATGTGGGGAGTAAAAAATGGGAAATGATGAGGGTAGGGGACGTAAGATAGAATATGGGAGACATTTTTAGTTTTCTGCAAAGATTTGGGAAGATGATAACATTTTCTTGAAAGACTTCGAAGACAGATGTTTTTCATGAACCAAAAAGTTGAGTAGATTTGTACCATTAATAGTGCTATTCAAAGTGATAGTCATAGTAACGATAATCACTGTGTATGTGTAGGTGGGTATATATATATATATATATATATATAAGTAATTAAAATATTATGTATACAAGCATATATTCATACATATAGTGCATGTGCAAATAATATATATTATTACATTATAGTGCATATAAATGTGTATTTATACATATATTTCATGTGTGTGAATATATATACATATGTGTGTGTGTGTGTGTGAACATATTATTCATACATAGATTGTATGTAGGTGCGTGCATATGACATAAATGATTATATAATTATTCATACATACATTGTGTGCATTTGGGTCTCAGGCAGAAAGTTTGTTATTTTTGTAAAAGAAGGGTTTAATCTTAAAGTTTATTAGAGAGTATTGTTTTTTTTTATCATGACAAATCACTTAATATGGATTAAAATATTTTGTTCAAATTAATAGTTTTGGCTAATGATTCTAACATTGAAGATGGAAAACATTTTTGCCATAAGCAAATAAGTAGATAGTTTGATGAGGGTGACAGTTAGTGATATAATTAACTATCATAGAAGATAACATCATTTGCATAGACGTGTATATTACCTACACACACTATTAAAAAATAGTTTAGACCGAAAGGGTCATTATTAAAAAATAACAAGATAAAAAATTCAAAATTACACATAGAACTATTATTTGTTTGAAATTATATAGGTTGTTTAGTTTGACAACTGACATTCTTTTAAATAAAGTGTTCCATAGTACATTTGTTAGCTGGATATCAATAAAAGTTATAGAATAGGATGAGGATATAATAAAAATAATATCTTATAACAAAGCTAGTTGCAGACTAAAGTAGTTAACAAGAATAGTTGAAGACCAAAAGAGCAATAGACTGGAAGAAGTAGGAACAAACTGGAAGAGAAGTCTCAACAGACTCCGAGAAAAGTTACAACAGATTGGAAGAGAAGTCTCAACAGACTCCGAGAAAAGTTGCAATACATTTGCAAAGAACTCTCAACAGACTGGAAGAAAAGTTACAACACATTGAAAGAGAAATCTCAAAAGACTGGGAGAAAAGTTGCAACAGATTGGAGGAAAAAGTTTCAAAAGACTGGAAGAAAAGTTACAGCAGATTGGAAGAGAAGTCTCAAAAGACTGGGAGAAAAGTTACAACAGATTGGAGGAGAAGTTTCAACAGAATGGGAGAAAAGTAACGACAGATTGGAGGATAAGTCTCAAAAGACTGGAAGAAAAGTTAAAATAGTTTGGAAGAGAATTCTCAACAAACTAGGAGAAAAGTCACAATAGATTGGAAGAGAAGTCTCAACAGACTGGGAGTAAAGTCATAACAGATTGGGAGAGAAGTCTAAGCACACTTGGAGAAAAGTTAAAATAGATTGGAAGAGAAATCTTAGTACACTTGGAGAAAAGTCACAATAGATTGGAAGAGAAGTCTCAACAGACTGGGAGTAAAGTCACAACAGATTGGAAGAGAATTCTCAACAGACTGGGAGTAAAGTCACAACAGATTGGAAGGGAAGTCTCAGCACACTTGGAGAAAAGTTACAATAGAGTGGAAGAGAAGTCTCAACAGACGTGGAGAAAAGTTACAACAGAATGGATGAAAAGACTGAGCAAACTTGGCGAAAAGTTCCAATAGATTGAAAGAGAAATCCCAGCAGTCTGGGAGGAAAGTTATGACAGGGAGGAAGAGAGGTCTCAACAGACAAGGAGAAAAGTTACAACAGATTCCAAGAGAAATCTCAGCAGACTAGGAGAAAAGTTACAACAGATTCGCAATGAAGTCTCAGCACTCTTGGAGAAAAGTTACAACAGATTGGAAGAGAAGTCTCAACTGATTGGGAGAAAAGTTACAACTTATTGGAAGAGAAGTCGCAGCAGACAGGGAGAAAAGTTACAACAGATTCGCAAAGAAGTCTCAGCAGACTGGGAGAAAAGTTACAATAGATTGGAAGAGAAGTCTTAACAGACTGGAAGGAAAGTTACAACACATTGGAAGAGAATTTCAATAGACTGGGGGAAAGGTTACAACAGATGTGAAAAGAAGTCCCAAAAGACTGGAAGAAAAGTAACAACAGATTTGAAGTGAAGTTTCGGCTGACCAGGAGAAAAGTTACAACAGGGTGGATGAGAATTCTTAAAAGACTGGGAGAAAAGTTACAACGGATTCGAAGAGAAGACTCAACAGACTGGGAGAAAGCTTATAACATATTGGAAAAGGTGTCTCAAAAGACTGGAAGAAAAGTGAAAACAGATTGGAAGAGAAGTTTCAGCTGACTGGGAGAAAAGTGAAAACAGATTGGAAGTGAAGTCTCAACAGACTGGAAGAAAAGTTACAACAGATTGGAAGAGAAGTCTTAACTGACTGAGAGAAAAGTCACAACAGATTGGAAGAGAAGTCTCAGCACACTTGGAGAAAAGTTACAATAGATTGGAAGAGAAGTCTTAACAAACTGGGAGAAAAGTTACAACAGATTGGAAGAGAAGTCTAAACAGATTGGAAGAAAAGTTACAAAAGATTCGAAGGGAAGTATGAGCACACTTGGAGAAAAGTTACAATAGACTGGAAGAGAAGTCACAGTGGACTGGGAGAAAAGTGACAACAGATTGGAAGAGAAGTCACAGTGGACTGGGAGAAAAGTTACAACAGATTGGAAGAGAAGTCTCAGTACACTTGGAGATAAGTGACAACAGATTGGTAGAGAAGTCTCAGGATACTTGGAGAAAAGTGACAACAGATTGGAAGAGGAGTCTCAGCAGACAGGGAGAAAAGTTACAACAGATTGGAGGAGAAGTCTAAACAGATTGGAAGAAAAGTGACAACAGATTTGAAGGGAAGTGTGAGCAGACTTGGAAAAAAGTTACAATAGATTGGGAGAGAAGTCTCAGCGGACTGGGAGAAAAGAAACAGATTAGAAAAGAAGTCTCAGTACACTTGGAGAAATATTACAATAGATTGGAAGAGAAGTCTCAAAAAATTGGAAGAAAAGTTAAAACCGATTGGAAGAGAAGTCTCAGGACTCTTGGAGAAAAGTTACAACAGACTGGAAGAGAAGTCTCTACAGACTGGAAGAAAAGTCACAACGGATTGGAAGAGAAGTCTCAGTACACTTGGAGAAAAGTTACAACAGATTTGAAGAGAAGTCTCAGCACACACGGAGAAAAGTTACAACAGATTGGAAGAGATGTCTCAGCACACGTAGAGAAAAGTTACAATAAATTGGAAGAAAAGTCACAGCAGACTGGGAGAAAAGTTACAACGGATTCGAAGAGAAGTCTCAACAGACTGGGAGAAAATTTACTAGAGGTTGGAAAAGAATTCTCAAAAGACTGGGTGAAATGTCACAACGGATTTGAAGGGAAGTCTAAATAGACTGGGAGAAAGGTTACAATATATTGGAAAAGGACTCTCAAAAGACTGGAAGAAAAGTTACAACAGATTGGAAGAGAAGTTTCAGCCGACTGGGAGAAGAGGAGTCTCAGCACACTTGGAGAAAAGTTACAACAGATTGGAAGAGAAGTCTCAGCATACTTGGAGAAAAGTGACAACAGATTGGAAGAGAAGTCTCAAAAGACTGGGAGAAAAGTTACCACTGATTGGAAGAGAAGTCTCAGCACTCTTGGAGAAAAGTTACAATAGATTGGAAGGAAAGTTTCTGCAGACTGGGAGAGAAGTTACAACCATTGGATAAGAAGTCTCAATAGACTGGGTTAAAAGTTACAACGGATTTGAAAAGATGTCTCAACAGACTGGAAGAAAAGTTACAATAGATTGGAAGAGAAGTCTCAACAGACTGAGAAAAAAGTTACAACTAATTGGAAGAGAAGTCTCAGCAGTCTGAGTGAAAAGTTACCATAGATTCGAAGAGAAGTCTAAACAGACGAGGAGGAAAGATATATCAGATTGGAGAGAAATGTCAACAGACTGGGAGAAAAGTTACAACAGTTTGGAAGAGAAGTCTCAACAGACTAGGAGAAAAGTTACAACAGATTGGAAGAGAAGTCTCAGCAGACTTGGAGAAAAGTTACAATAGATTGGAAGGAAAGTCTCTGCAGAATGAGACAAAAGTTACAACAGATTGGAAGAGATGTCTCAACAGACTGGGAAAAAAGTTACAACAGATTCAAAGAAAAGTGTTAACAGACTGGAAGAAAAGTTACAACAGATTGGAAGAGAAGTCTCAGCAGACTTGGAGAAAAGTTACAATAGATTGGAAGGAAAGTCTCTGCAGAATGAGACAAAAGTTACAACAGATTGGAAGAGATGTCTCAACAGACTGGAAAAAAAGTTACAACAGATTCAAAGAAAAGTGTCAACAGACTGGGAGAAAAGTTACAACAGATTGGAATAGAAGTCTCAACAGACTGGTAAAGTTACAATAGATTGGAAGAGAAGTCTCAGTAGTAGGAGATAAATGTCTAGTTATGTCTGCTTTCAAAAACATAACCATTATCTTTCAACTGACCCGTCTGAAAAGTTGTTTGAAAAGATGTCATTAATTGCTCAAAATAAAAGAAACAAAAATAATATTCCTGTGTGTAAAAATAAATGGCTGTTATCTTATAGATTCTTTTCTAAACAAAAGATGATTACCACTGCTACTGTTTTTTTGATTCTCTTGAAAAGGGGGTCACAGACAAGTGGTTCCTTTGTTATTCCTCATGGTAAGGCACTCCCACATTATAAATTTTAAGAAAGATAAAAATGCTTTAGGGATACAATAAAAGATTATTTTCTTTAAATAATTAGTACGCATATTAGTTATCATATGAGGGTCCTAGAAACTCTTTCTTGACCTCTACTTGCCTTTATTCTTGGAACAGAAAAGACACTGTCTTTGACTCTGCCAAGGGACAATACAGCCACATAGCTATATTATCTACACTCAATCAAGTAACCCTTTTTCTATTTTATATCTCTTGACTATACTGCTTGTTCATGGAACAATATGTCTAAATTTTCTCTGTTTGGAACTTTCATATATTCTTTCTTTTAATATCACAGGTATGTATTTTGTATATCTTAAATGTTCTTGTATATGTAAATGAGTTTTTTTTTCTTTTAGTTGTTTACAGTGTTAGTATATTCATGGGTATACTAATGTTAATATTGGTCCTTTGGTAGTGGGGAATTGGCTAAGCATGTAGCTGCAAGCATTCCAATAATGCAACTGAAATGCAAAAAAAAAAAAAAAAAAAAAAAAAAAAAGATTTGTATAGTTTATAGAGAAGGTACCGTAAATAATCATATGTGGGGAAAATGGTTTGTAAACATTTTCTGGAGATTTCCTGTAGAACAATACAAGAGAGTCAGGTCGAGGAATTGCACTTGATAATAATCCAAACATAATATTACTTGAGAATGATCACTGTTACATGAAATGTGGGAGATAGCCATCAAACTTAAAATGTCGTGTGAAATTCATTTATGTTAGTTGGTTTAATGTTTGGCTTCTAAATAAGTGAAAAACATCTACTGAACTGTATTTTCATGCATTATTTGTTATTTAAATGTAACACACTGTTCTATTTTTTTGAACAGGTTGTGATAGGTGAGTGAATTTGTTTGAGATTTATGGCATATCAACCTTTGAATGCCAAATCCATTTTTATACAAATAAACAGTTCTGTTTCAAACAATTCAGTTTAGCATAAGTACACAGTTTAAATATCAAAACAGTTCTATTTCAAGTAATTCAGTTTAGCATAAGTATGCATTTTAGTTCAATTTGACCTGTAGATATGACCCTATTAAATGCTATAACTCCAGGCCAGCGTGGACCTGAGAGCGATGGCAATGAAGGAGTGCTCCACATTCTCCAAAGTTCAAGCATTACTAGAACCTCACCATCAGATTGTTTAGTGTCATATCCAGGACATTTGTATGGGGGTGGGTCTTACCCCTCTGCAGAGATGTAGTTGGTGTATTCTACAGCCCTAGCCAATTGGGCAATATAAAGAGTTAAATGTAAAAAGTTTTATTTCAGATAATTCAGTTTAAATATCAAAACAGTTCTATTTCAATCTATTTAGTTTAGCATAAATGCATAATTTAAATTTGAACAGTTCTATTTTAAATAATTCAGTTTAGCATAAATATGCAGTTTAAATGCAGAAACAATCAACTCTCAAAAACACAGTTTAGTTCTATTTGACCCGTACATCGGACCCTATCAAGTGCTACCACTCCAGATCAGAGTGAACCCGGGAGTGATGGCAATGACGGAGTTCTCCACATTTCCAAAAGCTCCAGTATTACTGGAACGTCACCATCAGATTGTTTAGTGTAATATCCAGGACACTTGTTGCTGGAGGGTCTTACCCTCTGCAGAGATGCAGTCAGTGTATTTTACAGCCCCATTCGACTGGGCAAGTGATAGGTGAGGAAAAGCGGATACATTACAACAATATGAAATGCATAAGATTGTGGGAGTAAATGAAATGAACTATGATTAACCATACAAAAGGCTGATTGTCATCCAAATAAGGTGATGCTTTGTATGTGAGGGGGGGGTCGATTGGAAGGGAGTAATTTTTTAATTCAATTTTTAGAAGACTGTCAATCATAATTTTTATCACTATTATCATTATTAATAATAATATTCTTTAGTATTAGTTTCCATTTTGATTTTTGTTATTTATAGCAACTCACTTTGGTCATTGAGGTTTAGTTTTGTTTGATGGCATCATCATCATCATGACGTGCGGCTAGCACGGATATCCCTGACCCTCTCTCTCCACGTCTCCCTATCATTCATCGCCTTCGGCAGGTCTTCAGGGTTACATCCCGTATCATCACATAGCTGCTGTATGAATGTTCGAGCTGGTCGTCCTGCTTTTGATTGGCCATATGCGGGAGTCCACAGGAGCACATCACTTATGATCTCGTCCTTGCTTCTCCAGCAGTGTCCGGCATGTCTGATTTGTCTAGCTTGTATAGTTTTCATGATAGGTGGTAGGTGGCCGTACAGTTGGTGCCGTGTGGGGTGTTGCTACCAGGACCTGTTCAATATTGCTCGCAACATTCTTGTATAATTGCCGTCGAGCTTCTTCTCCAACCGTTTAGTCAGCGTCCAAGTAGTGCATCCATACAGCAGTATCGACACGACTGCAGCCTGGAAGAAACTGCATTTCATTTTATCGGTCAGGTTTTGCCAAATCTGGTTTGTTCATATATATCAGATATATACAATTTGTAAACATAAGTCTGCCTTGAAAATCAGTATGAAAATTATGTTTTTTTTTCATCTAGAGTCATAGACACTGCTTAGATAAATCATATAGGCATTTCTTTTTATTCTCCAATCTTCACTATGTAGCCATAATCTTATACATTTATTTACACTAGTCATCTTAGGTCAGGGGTCTCCAAATGTTTTAGACCATCAACCCTTTTGTGGAATCCATACCTCCTCACTGACGCCTAGGTATATACAAGAAAATAAAAAGTAGATGTGCAGTTTCAATATGAGAGGGAAACTGCATACCAAAACCTGCATTCCATATATATCAATAAGGGAAACTGCAACCCAAACCCCACTTTCCATATACATCAATAAGGGAAACTGCAAACCAAACCCCACTTTCCATATACATCAATAAGGGAAACTGCAAACCAAACCCCACTTTCCATATACATCAATAAGGTAAACTGCAAACCAAATCCCTCTTTCCATATACATCAATAAAGGAAACTGCAAACCAAATTCTGCTTTCCATAAATATCAATAAGGGAAACTGCAAATCAAACCCTGCTTTCCATATACATCAATAAAGAAAACATACCAAGGCCTGCAAAACTGTTGTTTATTATCCCCTTCCCTGTGAATATCTCTCATGAAATATTGAGGAATGAAAAGGAAAAACTGTTTGCTGTCATTGTGCAAAGGATGAGAAATGAACAAAATATTGAATATAATGTTGGAATTCAACATAAAAAGTGTTCAAATATCAAACTATGTTGAAATACAGTATAATAAATAAATATCTTTCAGGAAATATTGGACTGGGCAATAAAAAGAGGCAAATCTGTTTACTTTCATTTGGTGCCTCATATTAAATACATTAAAGACAAAAAAACATACTTTTTTATTGAATTTGTTGATATCATTAATAGGAAGAATGTGTTTGATTAGCATCAGAAAAGGCATTGATATTTGGTTGGAGATTAGTGAGTTTTAGTCATAAGTCACCATGCTCTTCCTAGTTCAGTATGTTTTTCGATTTTGTTAGAACTCCTCCTTTCTTGGGGGGTGGGTGGGGGGCTAAAACCAGTTTCAACCATTTACAAACTTGGGAATGCAAGTAAAACTGCCTCTACTATTGCATTGAACTTTGGATAAGTTGGCACCAATGGCCATCTGACAGTTGCTCTGGCCTGCAAGCATATGCTACCTATCAGGCACTGATTCAGTCATTGCCAACTCCTTAAATAATTCCATCAACCACTTTAGAGACCCCTGTCTTAGATTAAATAGTAACTGAATTTCTTACATGAAAGGTTATTAATTTTTGGCTAGTTTTTCTTTCATCTTATTTTTTTTTTTTTTTTGCTTTTGAATACACTCTTAATATTAGATGCAATAGTCTTCATATTTCTTAGATGAAGAATTGTCAATTGTTATCAATTTTTGACTAGTTTCTCTTTCATCTTATTTCTACGATAATTTATCACAACTCCCATCCCAATATTCTATTCTTTATTTTTCATCCACAGAGTGTACTTAACATTTGTAGAATATCAATTTGGAAGTTACAAATGAAAGCAACAAAAATGAGATAAAAGAAAAACTAGTCAAATATTAATAATAACTGATAAAGCTTCATCTAAGAAATTCATAAACTATGACATTTAATTTTAGAAATGTCATTTAATGAATAAGGTGAATTTTGCCTAAGGAGTTGTCAATAGGAAGTACAGTTGCACCTGTTTTTTTGCACCTGTCAGCAGCATTTTCTTTACTAACTGCTGCAGTTGGAATTTTTTCTTTACTGGAGAGTCATAGTGTTTCCACTTCATGGACTGTTTTTTTTCAACTCAGTCTTACAGTGGCAAACCTATGTTTAACTTTTTGTGTAAAGATTTTTTTGATTAAAACAAGCTTTTCCATATTTGTCACACAGTCATCTGTGAATTTCACATGGTTTGCACTTGACAGCCAGCAAAAAATTGATGACAAATTTCTGTTTAAGCCTGAAGCATTCTCATTTGACATCACTTTGAATAGCCCCAAAACAAATATTTTCAAGAGATTTACTCTTAAACTCATACACCTATTGCTGTCACTACCAAAGTGATTCATAGAACTAACTAGTAAAAAATGATAGAAATATTTTTGTAGCCTCTAACAATGCATTTTCGACTATGACAATAAACAAAGGCAAGGGAGGTCACTCTCGTATATGTTGTATATAAGTGGTCTCAAGCAATATATGAATTTGAAATGAAGTGAAACATAATATTAAAACTTAAAATATTTTTTGCAACAAACCGATTCCTAACAATGCAGAGTTTACATTTATAGAAAAAATTCTAGAAAAACAAAATGTATTTTACTTTTTTCAAAAATTTCGCCTTATTCATTGACTGACTCTCATACTTGTCTACAAAAATGTAAAAAAAAAAAAAGGAAATCAGAAATTTGTTATTATTCTACAATTGTTAAGTAAACAGCATAAAGTACTGTTACATTGCAAACAGATCCTGTTGGCACTTGTCCCAGGACAGCACTGGTGATGAAAGAAGTGGAGAAACATATTTTTATATCTTTGCACTTTTATTCAGATGTTAATCATTTAAAATGTTCAGGCAAGTTCTGATAGTGAGTTACTGAAATTCGACCTTTATTAGAAAAGGGAAGAGAGATTCTTTTGTCATTCTTTATATGGTAGCCTAGAAAAGGCCAGGAAAGTGCGAAAACCTTTAGTCTCAAATTACATCCCTGTTTTTGTGTTTCATTTGCAACTTTCAAATCTAACTGAAAACCCTGTTTTCTACCTTAGCTGATGCTTTTATTAAACCTTTGTTGCATATTTTGGTTCTCTTTGCTGAGGTGACACCTGCCATAATCACCAAAACATATCAATCATTAAACCAATGTTAAAATGAATCGACTACACCAAGTATTTTTACTTATTATGTTATGCAATGTAGATCAAAAAAAAAAAAAAAGTTTTTGGTTTATTAATTAAGTAAAATAATTAGATATCATAAACATCAACTGACAGTGCCTTCGAATAGTAGAATTATTCTTTATTCAAAAGATTTAAGTACAAACAAAAAGAGATGCAAGTAGCCTAACATTTATCATTGAATAGAGTTAGATTAGTTTGGCAATAGGTCAAAAGTATGAGGCACATAGTGGGAATCAAACTCACTATTAATGAACTGCTTATTAAAAATGAGATTAGTGAATTGAGTTCAAATTTTGGTTTAGACCAGTGATGTGGAACCTTTCCATGTTTTCAGGATTTATTGAAATTTTGGCTTAGACCAATGATGCAGAATATTTCCATGTTTTAAGGTTTCGTTTAAATTTTGGCTAAGACCAATGATGTGGAACCTTTCCATGTTTTAAGGACCTATTGAAATTTTGGCTTAGACCAATGATGTGGAACCTTTTCATGTTTTAAGGATCTATTGAAATTCTGGCTTAGACCAAGAGATGTGGAACCTTTCCACGTTTTAAGGATCTATTGAAATTTTGGCTTAGTCCAATGATGAGGAAACTTTCTATGTTTTAAGGATTCATTTAAATTTTGGCTTAGACCAATGATGTGAAACCTTTCCATGTTTTAAGGATTCATTTAAATTTTGGTTTAGACCAATGATGTGGAAACTTTCCATGTTTTAAGGATCTTTTGAAATTCTGGCTTCGACCAATGATGTGAACCTTTCCATGTTTTAAGGATTCATTTAAATTTTGGTTTAGACCAATGATGTGGAACCTTTCCATGTTTTAAGGATTTATTGAAATTTTGGCTTAAAACCAATGATGTGGAACCTTTTTATGTTTTAAGGATTTATTGAAATTCTGGCTTAGACCAATGATGTGGAACCTTTCCATGTTTTAAGGATTCATTGAAATTCTGGCTTAGACCAATGATGGGGAACCTTTCCATATTTTAAGGATCTATTGAAATTTTGGCTTAGACCTATGATGTGGAACCTTTTCATGTTTTAAGGATTCATTTAAAGTGTGGCTAAGACCAATGATGTGGAACCTTTTTATGTTTTAAGGATTCATTGAAATTCTAGCTTAGACCAATGATGTGGAACCTTTCCACGTTTTAAGGATCTATTGAAATTCTGGCTTAGTCCAATGATGAGGAGCCTTTTTATGTTTAAGGATTCATTTAAATTTTGGCTTAGACCAATGATGTGGAACCTTTCCATGTTTTAAGGATTCATTTAAATTTTGGTTTAGACAAATGATGTGGAACCTTTCCATGTTTTAAGGATCTTTCGAAATTCTGGCTTAAAACCAATGATGTGGAACTTTTTCATGTTTTAAGGATCTATTGAAATTCTGGCTTAGACCAATGATGTGGAACCTTTCCATGTTTTAAGGATTCATTTAAATTTTGGCTTAGACCAATGATGTGGAACCTTTCCATATTTTAAGGATCTATTGAAATTTTGGTTTCGACCAATGATGTGGACCCTTTCCATATTTTAAGGATTCATTTAAATTTAGGCTTAGACCAATGATGTGGAACCTTTCCACGTTTTAAGTATTGAAATTCTGGCTTAGACCAATGATGTGGAACATTTCCAATGTTTTAAGGATTTATTGAAATTTTGGCTTAGACCAATCATTTGGAACCTTTTCAAGTTTTAAGGATTCATTTAAAGTTTGGCTCGGATCAGTGATGTGGAACCTTTCTATGTTTTAAGGATCTATTGAAATTCTGGCTTAGACCAATGATGTGGAACCTTTCCATGTTTTAAGGATTTATTGAAATTTTGGCTTTGACCAATGATGTGGAACCTTTCCATGTTTTAAGGATTTATTGAAATTCTGGTTTAGACGAATGATGAGGACCCTTTCCATGTTTTAAGGATTCATTTAAATTTTGGCTTAGACCAGTGATGTGGAACCTTTCCATGTTTTAAGGATTCATTTAAATTTTGGCTTAGACCAATGATGTGGAACCTTTCCATGTTTTAAGGATTCATTTAAATTTTGGCTTAGACCAACGATGTGGAACCTTTCCACGTTTTAAGGATTGTTGAAATTTATGCACAGACTAGTGATGTGGAACCTTTTCATGTTTTAAGGATTTATTGAAATTCTGGCTTAGACCAATGATGTGGAACCTTTCCATGTTTTAAGGATTCATTTAAATTTTGGCTTAGACCAATGATGTGGAACCTTTCCATGTTTTAAGGATTCATTTAAATTTTGGCTTAGACCAACGATGTGGAACCTTTCCACGTTTTAAGGATTGTTGAAATTTATGCACAGACTAGTGATGTGGAACCTTTTCATATTTTAAGGATCTATTGAAATTCTGGCTTCGACCAATGATGTGGAACCTTTCCATGTTTTAAGGATCTATTGAAATTTTTGCTTCGACAAATGATGTGGAACATTTCCATATTTTAAGGATTCATTTAAATTTTGGCTCAGACCGGTGATGTGGAACCTTTTCATGTTTTAAGGATCTATTGAAATTCTGGCTTCGACCAATGATGTGGAACCTTTCCATGTTTTAAGGATCTATTGAAATTTTGGTTTCGACCAATGATGTGGAACATTTCCATATTTTAAGGATTCATTTAAATTTAGGCTTAGACCAATGACGTGGAACCTTTTCAAGTTTTAAGAATTCATTTAAAGTTATGCTCGAACCAATGATGTGGAACCTTTTCATGTTTTAAGGATCTATTGAAATTCTGGCTTAGACCAATGATGTGGAACATTTCCATGTTTTAAGGATTCATTGAAATTCTAGCTTAGACCAATGATGTGGAACCTTTCCATGTTTTAAGGATCTATTGAAATTCTGGCTTAGACCAATCATTTGGAACCTTTCCATGTTTTAAGGATTCATTTAAATTTTGGCTTAGACCAACGATGTGGAACCTTTCCATGTTTTAAGGATTTGTTGAAATTTTGGCACAGACCATTGATGTGGAACCTTTTCATGTTTTAAGGATTTATTGAAATTTTGGCTTAGACCAATGATGTGGAACCTTTTCATGTTTTAAGGATTCATTTGAACTTTGGCTCAGACCAGTGATGTGGAACCTCTTTATGTTTTAAGGATCTATTGAAATTCTGGCTTAGACCAATGATGTAGAACCTTTTCATGTTTTAAGGATTTATTAGTGCGTAGCATCCCAAAAAACAACATGTTAGTCATTGGCGGAGACATGAATGCCCAAATTGGGAAAAACGGAAACAACAAATACAGCTTCCACAACACGTCAAATAGGAATGGGCAACATCTAATAGATTTCATGATAGAAAATAGATTAGCATGCCTCAATACAAACTACCAAAAAATGGAGGGCAAACTATGGACATACACGTATGCGAAAAATACTAAAGCTCAGATAGACTACGTCCTTAAAAGAAGAAATGGAAAAATAGTGCAATGAATTGTGAGGCATACTCCTCTTTCGAGGGTGTGTCCACCGATCACCGAATAGTCACGGCGAAAATACGGCTAAGCCTACGAAAAAACGCCAAACGAACAGCGACCACCAAACACTATGACTGGGCCCTTTTGAACAACAGAGATATGAGATAAATACGTATTAGAATTAAGAAACAGATTCGAAACGCTACAAGAGAAGATGGAAAAAAAGTACACCAAAAGACGAATATGAAAATTTTGTCAATGCGCACCTCGAGGCAGCAGCGAAATGCATTTCAACAAAACTCAAAACTAAATATAGAGACACTTTAGCAGTGAGAGAAAAATATGCACTAGTGAAAACAGCCTCCAAAAACTATCGAAAAAACCCAACAAACACAAATGCCTTAACACTAAAAACGGCACAATATCAATTAGCAGGCATATATATAAAGGAACAGACAGAATACTTTCAAAATCAGATAGATAAGATTAGAGACTCGGTGGAAGATAGACAATCTAGGATAGCCTGGCAAACAATAAACGAAGTGAGTAGAAGAAAGAACACAGCTAAAGCAAAACTGAAAGCTGCAAACCAACAAGAAAGAATAAAACTGTGGAAACAGCACTTCGAAAACCTACTAGGAAACCCACTGAAAATAACACATGAACCAATCACCAGAATAATTAGTAAACAATTAGACATTAAACTAGAACCGTTCACACAAGAAGAACTCGACTCGGTTCTCAGAAAAATTAAAAATAGGAAAGCTGCAGGGCTGGACGAGTTTCCCCCAGAAGTATGGAAGACCAGACAATTCGACATACTACTCCGACACTGCAATGCAGTATACAATCAAAATCCGATAGATAGATAGATGGATGAAGGGATGCATACTCCCCTTCTCTAAAAAGGGGGACCTCGGATTAGCCAAAAACTACCGAGGCATAACACTTACATCCATAGCAGCCAAAATCTACAATGCCCTACTATGAAACCGCATAGAACCCAAAATCGACAACATACTTAGAAAAAACCAAAATGGCTTCTGAAGAAATAGATCCACGACCTCACAAATATTAACCATCCGTAGAATCCTTGAAGGTGTACGGGCAAAAAACCTAAAAGCGACATTAATATTTGTCGACTTTACCAAGGCCTTCGATTCCATTCACAGAGGAAAGATGGAACAAATCCTACTAGCGTACGGCATACCTAAAGAAACCGTAGCAGCAATAACGATTCTCTATAGAAACACCAAAGTAAAAGTATGATCACCAGATGGAGACACAGAATACTTTGACATTGTAGCAGGAGTACTACAAGGGGACACGCTGGCTCCGTACCTCTTTATCATTTGTTTAGACTACGTACTTAGAACATCGATTGACAAAATCAGAGAGAATGGCTTTGAGCTGACGAAGAAAAGAAGCATAAGGTACCCCGCAAAAACAATTACCGACGCCGACTACGCCGATGACATAGCGATACTGGCAAATACACCAGACCAAGCCGAAACACTACTGCATAGTTTGGAATGAGCAGCCGCAGGCATAGGCCTCTATGTTAATGCACACAAAATGGAATATATGTACTATAATCAAACGGGGGACATCTCCACTCTAGAAGGAACCCCTCTTAAACTAGTTGACAAATTCACTTTCCTAGGAAGCCGCGTCACATCAACCGAAAAGGACATCAACACGAGGTTAACGAAAGCATGGACAGCTATCAATAGGCTATCGATTATATGGAAATCAGACCTAACCGATAAAATGAAATGCAGTTTCTTCCAGGCAGCGGTCACATCGATACTGCTACATGGGTGCACTACATGGACTCCAACAAAACAGCTGGAGAAGAAGCTAGATGGCAATTACACAAGAATGCTGCGAGCAATCTTGAACAAGTCCTGGCGGCAACACTCCACAAGACGCCAACTGTACGGCCACCTGCCTCCTATCACGAAAACTATTCAAGTTAGATAAACCAGACATGCAGGACACTGCTGGAGAAGCAGGGATGAACTCATGAGAGATTTACTTTTATGGACCCCCACACATAGCCGTGCAAAAGCAGGACGACCAGCACGAACATACATTCAGCAGCTATGTGAGGATATGGGATGTTGTCCTGAAGACCTGCCTAGGGCGATGAATGATAGGGAGGAGGGGCAAGAGAGGGTCAGGGATATCTGTGCTACCAGCACGACATGATGATTGAAATTTGGGCTTAGACCAATGATGTGGAACCTTTCCATGTTTTAAGGATTTATTTCTACGTTTAAAGGATTCATTGCAATTTTATTGTCAACCATTTAGGCCACACTCAACTTTTTCTTATGTTTGAAAACAAAATGTAATGTTTAAATGATCTGTTAATAATTTAGTCTAAATTTAATCAATACTTAAAAGAAAAAAAACTTTACAAACTTTTAAATGACTTTTTAAGATAGGTCGTTTTCAAGAAAGTATTTCAATATCATATCCCTAAGTAGAGGTTTATGATTTTAACTAGTCTTTTGACAAGGTCGTACTTGATGGTTCAGAAGGGCATTCTGGCCATAGTTTGTGTTCAACTTTGCATTTATGCTCTTGAAACAAGCCTAAATGCATTTCTTATCAAACTATAAGTAAATAACAAGGTATTTGGAGACCTTTAGCCATGCAAAAAGAAAATCTATCCTGTGTGTCCAATAATAGGACAAGAATCATTCCATGGTGCTGGTAATCCAGTACAAAATGTCACATATGACTTGGAGAGGAGATGTGCACCCTCAAAGTAACATCCATTAACCTGAGAGATGCTGTGAAAGAAAATTACTTGGTATAGCACTCTGTCAAACTAATAGTGTATATGTGTTAATATAAAAACAAATTGCCCAGTTGGCTGGAGCTGTAGAATACACCAACTGCATCTCTGCAGAAGGGTAAGACGCCTCCCCCAATGAGTATCCTGGATATGACACTAAACAATCTGATTGTGAGGTTCTAGTAATACTGGAGCTTTGAGGAATGCAGAGAATCCCTTCATTGCCATTGCTCCTGATAGGGTCCTATCAATGGTATCAAATAGAATTAAACTTTATACTTATGCTAAACTGAATTGTTTAAAGTAGAACTGTTTTGACATTTAAACAGCATACTTATGCTAAACTGAATTATTTGAAATAGAACTGTTTTGACATTTAACTGTGTCTAAACAAAGACTATACTTATACTAAACTGAATTGTTTGAATAAGAACTTTTTGACTAAACTGAATAGTTTGAAATAGAAATGTTTTTACAATCAAATTGTGTACTTAGACTAAACTGAATTGTTTGAAATAGAATGGTATCAAAATGAATTTGGCATTAAATAACCTACAAAGGTTGATATGCCATAAACCCAAACAAACAATAAGCACAAATATATATATATATATATTTTATGGATTGTATTGAATATCTTGGTCTTTGTTATACAGAGTGTGGCAGAAATGTCTCTAACATTTTGATTTGTCATCTGTGTGGTGTAAGTAAACTTAGGAAAGTGGCAATGGTAGCTCCACATAGAAAATGGCAAAAGTAATATTTGCATTCTTTCTATCATAGTGGTAAAAAGTTAGTTTTTGAACTTCTTCCATTGACACATTCCGTTATGCCATGTAAGTTATAATTGTTTTTAGAGATGACTGGACAAGGTCTTGACATAATTATTAGAACTTATACATACTGATCAACTACATATTTTTACTGTTACATTCAATTTTTTATGGGGGAAGTTCCTGTGGCATAATGGCTAAAATGCTGGACTGTGGCCTCAAAGTACGTAAATTCAAACTAGTCACATTATTATATTCACTTTTGGACTAATAACCTTGTGAAAAGTATGAACCCTCTTATCCCCCTAGCTACTGGTTAAATAGTATCACTGCTGTTCTTCTACAAGGATAGCTTTGGTATTAAATATCTCACAAAGATTGATATGCCATTAAACAAAGAAATCAAATTAAACTAATCAATATATATATAAACACATTATCTATCTATGTGTGTGCGTGTTTATATATATATATATATATATATATATATATATATATATATATATATATTATTGATAATAAAGACATAGGATAAGTGCTTAGCATAATGGTTATCGTAATAGGAAATGGAATTGGTGCACTGAGTTCAAATCCAGGACAAGGCTGTTTGCATTTTTCTTTGTGCTAAAGCAATCGGCAAAGGTAGGAATCTACCTTTCTCCTACCACCTATGAGTAAACAGGATAGACTGGGTTCTTTAACCTTAGCTTGACAACCAATCTATGAGAAAGTAAACACAGAATTCAAGCCTGCAGTACTTCACTTGAAAATTTATGGTGTGTCACATCTTGCATGTGGTGGAGGGGTTGGGTAAATGCATGCATAAAGATATTTCTTAATAGACATATACAGACTTGCAGATATACACATTTATATGTAGTGTGTGTATATATATATATATATATAGGGCACAGAAACAAAATATGGAATAATTTTTAAGACATTTTTTTAGTCTGATTCGTCTAATTTTTGAAAAAATGCGATAAATCTAAATTTTCTTCATTTGCTCTATTATTCAAGCACTTTTTTGTTAAAATTCATCTCAATATGAGTAAGAAAAGAAACAACAAAGAATCTATAATTAGCTTAATGCCGAAACCAAGCCAAAAAAATTTCCAAAATAATTGGAGTTTCTTTATAGCCTCCAACAAGCCTAAACCTTAACCCCACAGACTACGCTATAAAGGGGCATTTTAGAAAACAAAACAAATGTAACTTCCCATCCAGATATTGGTTCACTTAAGATTGCTTCTGTGAGGGAATGGAATAGAATGTCTGAAGAATTTATTTTGTAGGCACACAAATTGTTTTGAAGACGTGTTGATACAATAATTGAAAAAAATGGCAGCCATATTGAGAAGATTTACAGTTTTTGTTTTTCTTCTTATTTTGTTGTTTGTTTTATTTTCAAAAATTAATCTTGTTTTATAATAGAGTCGTTTATTATTATATAAGAATATTGCTAATTTTGCTTCCGCATCCTGTATATATGTAAAAAATCTACAGAAATACATACACACATACATAGATATTTCTTAAAAGTCCACCATCAAATGATGGGAAAAAAAATTAATTTAGAAAAATGTTTTTAAACATAATCACCTTCATTGTTAATGCACTTGATTCAGTGGTAAATATCAATCAAATCGTTTGAACATGGTACATCCCTCTCCAGGTCTTTAATTGGCTTGAATCAAGAGTTTTTCTTCTAGACTAGTTGCTATATCAAGGATAAAGAGCTCAGTCTACCCTACTATTTACCCATCGCAAGAGGTTTTGTTTTAATGGCATATCAGCCTTCTGAGGTTATTCAATGCCAAAGCCGTCCTTCTAGAAGAATAGCAGTGGCACTATTTAAGCCATAGCTAGGAGGATAAGGGGGTTCATACCTTTCCCCGCCGAGGGTGTTTGTTTGAAAGTGAATGTAATAGTATGACTGGATTTTGAACTCACAATCCACAGCCCAGTGCTTTAGCCATTACACCATATCTTTCCCAAGAGTATTAGTACTATGTGAAACACAGAAAGCTTTGGTCAAGATTTAACTCGAGTAAGTGAGTCTACTTCTGACCACAAAAACCTTTATGTCATGAGCGCCTCAATTTATATATACAGTGGGGTGAAATAAATATTCGTACATATGAAGATTTTTATTTTTTATCTTTTAAATTACTTTTTTCACTCATGAAAATGAACAAATGGCATTAATTTCTGTAAAATTAATTGTAACCTAAGTTTATATACACATATTAGTAGAATATATCCTTTTACAGTAAATGTATATAAAAATTTTGTTCAGGCTATCTTTGAAAGATAAAAAATAAAAATTTTCATTTGTGCGAATATTTATTTCACCCCACTGTGTAAGTCATATATATATATACAAACATACACAAAGATTCCTATATCTTATTACTAGCAAAATTATCAAAATAATTATATCTTATTACTGACAACATGAATGAGCTTGAAAACTAAATTCTAACAATTATTGTCACCTAAAAAAAGTAAGAGAAGGAGGATTATAATTTTACAAGAATTTCTCAGTTCCTTTATTCCAATATTTTCAAGGAATTTATTGTTCTTTGTAATCATACAAAATTCCTCATGAGAAAATTCAGAAAATCCATAACCACCAAGAGAGAAGGATTTTCAGATTAATTCATGCAGAATAAAAAAAGGGTCAAGAATGTATTTCCTACAACCAAATAGTTGACTTCTAATAGAATGAAGCACTTGTAGAGAGAGAGAGAGAGAGAGAGAGAGAGAGAGAGAGAAGCAGAGAATAAAAAGGAGATATTAAGGACAGTCACTCCTACAAAAGTGACAATGTCTAAAGAATTTCATTTAACATTAAAAATAAAAAGGAAATAAAGAAATATCTTTGCATTCCCTTTAATATTATCAATCCATCAATGACATAGAAAACAATTAACAATCTCAACACATATCACTTGAAACACACCTTACTAAGATCTTTTATTTAAAATATACAGCATCACTCATGAATATGTGACCATGAGCAAGATTAAATTTTTTAAATATAGTATTGTGCATAAATAAGTACACCCTCAGACAGTTTTTCTTTTTAAAAAGTTAATTTTCTTCAAAACCAAAGATACAAGGATTTTATTATTTCCAGTGAAGCATTATATATTCAAAATAGATATTATTAGGTATTCTTATCAAATTACACCATTGAAACTCTTTAATTAAAAATAAAATTGCCTTTTATATATATATATATATATATATATATATATATATCAGGGAATTTAATTAATAATAAAAATAATGATATCCAGATGAGGGGTTTATGAAATTCCATCTCTGGACTGTAATAAAAATACGTGGGTGAATCTTCTCATATTCTCAATAAACAAATTTACAAGAACACAAGATATTTTAAAAGCAGGAAACATAAATAATGGTTTGGTCAAAAATAATTTAGAAACTAATCATAACTTTTAATTTTAAAGATTCCAAGATGTTAGTTTACATGTATAATTTTTTAAAAATTCCAGGAAATTGTTGAATCTAATATCATTACAAATCACAATACTATCAAACAGAAACTTGGTCTTTTCTATCTGTTTCCTTCTTTGGTCAGATTGGTGCTGAAAAGTTACAAAATCCTCATTTACTTTTTTAAGATAGATAAACAATCAAATTGAACAGAGATGAGAAGAAGTTGTCTAATATTTGGATAAATATGGATAGATATGTAAAGGAATGTTTATAATTGGTAGATATGAACTAAATGATATAAATAATAACATAGATTAATGTGATATGGATTCTTTTGTTTAGGAAATTTTGGAATGCTAATTATATTATACAAATTTGAAACAGAACGCTACCAACAGAAATAAAATGTTTAAAACATTCTAATTTTTTTGTTTCATTTAATAACTTACCCTAATGAAAGTCTAAAAACTGAAATATTTAACATTGGCAAATAAAATCATCCTCTGACGACCACTTGCTTTTTTTTTTTTTTTTTAAATCTCTGAACATTTTCATATACATAAGGGGGTGTACCAATTTTGGAATTGTAATATAATACTATTTTTATTTACAGAGTTTCAACACTGTTGAGTTTGGCATTAAATAACACCTAATATTGTCCGTTTTGATTGTATAATGTTCCACTAGTAATAATAAAACCCAAGTATCTTTGGTTTAGGAGAAAATTAACTTTTTTTTGTTAGGTGTGAACTTATTTATAGGAGATCAGTATGTTTATATAAATCCTAAGTTTGATAAACTGATGCTCTCTCTCTCTATATATATATATAAAACTTATACACACACACACACACACACACATATATATATATATATATATATATATATATATAAAATTTATACATGGAAAACAGTGACTTGCATATAATCCTGTATCTTTAAATCAGTGAGTCAGTGGTATTGCATTGTTGTCATGATGAACACAAAAAATACAACATTGAAATTCAGAAATCAAAAAATAATAATACATAAATAAGAATGTACTTATTTTTTGATTACTACATATTCATTTTTTTTTCTTTACAGAGTTTCAATACTGCAAAGTTTGGTCATAAATAATACTTAATAATATCATTTTTAACTGTGTAATATTTTACTAGAAATAATAAAATCAAGACATTTTTGATTTTGAGGAAAATTAACTTTTCCTAAAGAATTGTTAGGGGTATACTTATTTATGCGTGATATTGATTCTTTTTTTAAATGTTCTATCGTGTAAATTTGCATGTTTGATAATAATCATAACAAAGATAATACTGGGTGGGGCAGATTGGTTTGGTTTGGTTTTTATGGCATATCAAATACTGTAGGTTATTTAATGACAAATTCTCTTTATAAATATATGATTTGTGAATGCATAGTCTGTAGATAACATTTTTATACGAGTCAGAGCTTATTTGTTTACATACAGCTAAATGGTTATATATATGATTTGTGAGTTGATAGTTTATAGGAAATCTTATTTTTAAATGAGTCGGAGTTAATTAGTCTGCACACAAGCATTACTATTGTTTGCACACAGTTAAATGAATCCAAAAATTGTTATGGAACACTAACAATTCACAGTTAAAGAATTTCAAGTTTTGTAAATCAGTACTGATAATTCTATTCAACATTACTCATTTGTTTGCACACAGTTAAATGGTTGCAAGTATTGCTATGTATCACTAACAATTCAATTAAGCATAAGTCATTTGTTTTCACAGTGTTTAAATGTCAAACAGTTCTATTTGAACCATAGATAGGACCCTATCAGGTGTTACCACTCCAGGGCAGAGTGGACCTGTGAATAATGATTTGTCATTATTCATCTTCCCAAAGATCTAGGGCTGGACCCTTGCCATCAGGTGGTTCAGTGTCATATTCAGGACACTTGTTAGGGAGGAGTCTTACCCCTCTGCAGAGATCTAGTCGGTGTATTTTACAGCCCCAGCCAACTGGGCTGAAGGTGTGGCAAAAATAACTCCCACATCTTAAACTGTCATCTTTGTGGTGCAAGTGAATTTTGGCAAGTGGTAATTGTAGCTACATTTAGCTCATGTCTTTTTGGGGTTTTTTGAGATACAATATATGATTATGGCTTTGATCCAGTGAACACAGTGTGTTTAGAGTTGAAATATTTCTTTAAGACTGGTGAATCTGTAATTGCTACATAAAGAACTTTTGTGTCCATTTCATGTTACAACAGAATGATGCTGGGGATGTGCCTGTGGTGTAATGGTTTGCATTGTAGGAAATAGACTTGGCAGTACAAGTTCAAATCTCAGACAAAGCTGATTGCAATTCACATAATGCTAATACCCTTGGGAAAAGTAGGAATTCAATTATCCACCCTCCAGCTATGGGTAAATAGTAGGGGAGACTGGATTCTTTCGCCTTGGTTAGGCAACCAATCTAGTAGAAGGAAAACTCTGAATTCAAACATGTTAAACTCCGCTTAAAAACTGACCTTGTGTCACATTCTGCCTTTGCAAGGGAGTTTGTAAATACATGTATCAGAATAATGCTGTTCTGGATAGAAAACTGATATTTTAATGAGTTGAAAATTCTGTTCAGAACAGCAATATTCCTTTATAACATGAAATAAATATGAATAGTTCTCTGTGTAGCAGTTAGAGATTCAGTTGTAAAAAATATTTCAACAGCAAATGTACTGTATGCACTGGCCCAACCCATTATTATAACTGGTCATACCTAAAAAAAAATGGTAAGAGATTAACAAGATGGAGCTACCATTATCATTTGCCTAAGTTCACCTGCACCACACAGGTAGCAGTTTAAAATGTGGGAGGTATTTCTGCTGTACTCTATAATGACAATAATAATAATTATTATTATTATGCAGAATTCAGCAGTTGGTCATTCATTCGTTGAAAATAAGTTTGAAGATTTCCAGTAGATGACTGAAACAGCAGACGGTAATATATATAATGAATTCTCTTATTAATCTGGATATATGAGGCCTGAACAGTTAAGTTAAAGATATGAACCATTGGACTACCTACACAGGTAATTTTTTTATCGTGGTGAAGGTCCTCTTACACAAAATCATGTGAAGCGGTGCAAGATTTTTGCTTCCGATAAATAAAAATCATCATACAGGCAATTTTTTTGTTTCTAGTGATGAAGACCTGTATAGAACCAGCCACACTTTTTGGATGAGTTAATAAAGAAAAAAAAAACGCTGTACCAGTATGTCACTGATTCTCCTAAAATTCAGAGTTTTTCCTTCTTCTAGACTAGTTACCCAATCAAGACTCTGCAGAACACAGTCTGTCCTAGTATTTTAGCATTAGTTAAGGGAGAGAAGAGATAGATTCATGCTTTTCTCAAGAGTATTTGTATAAAGTGAAATGCAAAGAGCCACATCCAGGATTTGAACTTAGCTCATCACATTCATTTCCTAACAACAATGTGTGCATTAATAACAATAATTATCTGTATGAAATATGTCCCAAGACTCCAATCAATTCCTAAAACTGAAGATTGTACCAAAACCTATATATGTACATAATACCTTAAAAATTGCCTTAGCTAATGTGGTACGCTTGTTAGCTGAGCAGTCTGAGACTAAGTCTAACGTAGAGTTGGACAGGTTTCGATCCTGGCTTCAAGCGTCCTATGTTCTAGCCACACTGAAGAGTTCTGATAGAACGAAACAGTCTGTCTGTGGATGACTATATATATATATATATATATAATGATATTGATGACTTAGAGTAATGCTGTAGATCAGAATTCTTCATAATATCAATCTTCAATATCCAGTGATAGAGCTTCTTGCAAAGAGAAAAAATCATATTAAAATACAAATAAATAGAATTAACTAAAAGTTTAATGTGGATTAGTAATCAACAAGCTACATATTTATAAGTGTGTGTGTGTGTGTGTGTGTGAGAGAGTATATATATATGTATGTATGAATGTAAGTGAGAGTATATATATATATATATATATATATATGTATGTGTGTGTGAGAGAGTTTGTGTATATATATATGCATGTGTGTGCGAGAGAGAGAGAGAGAGAGAGTGTGTGTATATATGTGTGTGTGTGTTTATATGTGTGAGAGAGAGAGTGTGTATATATATATATATATATATATATGTGTGTGTGTGTGAGAGATAGAATGTGTGTGCATATATATATATATATATATATATATATACACGCATATATGTGTGAGAGAAAGAGTGTGTGCGTGTGTGTATAAAATGGAGGTACTTGTGGAGTAATCACCTGATTGATTTAAATGTCTCATTTTTGTGCAAGGGTTAATTTCAAGCTAAAACTTAGAGATACAGACTCAGATTCTTACAAGATTGGAACAGGATTCAAAACTAACATTACAGGCTGTTGTGGATGAATGCAACAGGATTATAAGACAGGAATTGACATAAATTGAGGAAATTGAGATTGCACTCACTCATTACATTAAAATCAAGACAGTTCAGAAAACAAAATAACCAGATTACCAAGCCAAATCCTTGCCATTCATATGGTGGGCAACATTTCAAAAGTGATTGTCCATTTAAAAGTAAGATTTGCTATTTCGGTGGAAAATTAGGATACAAGTCCACATTGTAGAAAGAAAAAAATACATGAATGTAGTGATATCCAAAAGATGTGGCGATGATTTGCAAAGAAGAAAATTCATCAAATGTTAAAATGAATAATGATAACATTTGTTGTCAACCTGACACAGGAAGTAATCTTTCAATCATAAGTGAAAACACTTGGAAAAAAAATTGGTAAACTGAAACTGATAAATACAGAAAAAGTTGTAAGAGATTTATCTGGTAAAAAATTACAATTCAAAAGTGAAATCATATGTAATGTTTCATTTGATGGAAAATTAGTGAAAGCAAAAACTTGTGTGTTGAATAATACATCAGACTTGTTTTGGTACTGACTGGATGGCATTGTTCAACCAATTGGACTTACCAATTAATTCTTTCTGTAACAAGGTAAATTCACCCCCTTCCAATGTAAACAATAGGCTTAAAAAATAAATAAAAAGAATTCCCAGATATTTTTTCGGAAGGTTTAGGCAAGTGAACTAAAACAAAGGTTAAGTTGCAAGTTAAAGAGAATGCAATGCCAGTTTTCAAATAGAAGATTCAGTAAACCAGGAATCATATAGACTGGAATGAATAGGCATTATTTCAAAATTGCAATCGTCCAAATGGGCTGAATCTACAGTTGATATCAAGAAGAAAAACAAGCATATATGTGTCTGTGCAGATTTCTCAACAGGTTTGAATGAATATCTGAAAACTTATGAATATCTGTAACCTAATACTGAAGATATTTTTGCTAAATGATGGTAAAGTATTTTCAAAGCTAGACTTGTCTGACGTGTACCTACAAGTTATGACTGATGAAGAAACTTTGAAGAGGCTCATGATTAACACTCATAGAGATTTATATAGTTTGAACCGATTACTGTTGGATGTAGAATAGCATCAAGTGTATTCTGAAAAATAATGGATAATATGTTGGCTGAACAGGATTTTGCTATGGCGTATTTTGACAACATACTTATAAAAAGAGAAACATTTGAGCTGCACATGTGAAAAAGGTGTTTAAAAAATTGGTGAATTTGGTTTCAAACTAAGCAGGGATAAATTTGAATTTTACATGTCAAAAATTAAATACTTGGGTCAAATTGTCAATGCAAAAGGTTGAAGACTTGGAAAGATTGAGAGCAATTCAGAATATGGCAGCTCCTACAAACATTACAGAATTACAAGCATTCTCGTATGGCCGGGTATGGACAAAGACATAAAAAAGACTGAGAAACTGTAGAGGTTGTGCTCTGGCTGCAAAGTCATCTCCAATGAAGTCAAACTTGAGGCCAAAAGTAGAGAAGCCATGGTCTAGATTGCATATTGACTTTATGGGATCACTTAATGGGTCACATTATTTGGTAGTGGTGGATAGTTTTAGTAAATGGCCAAGAATTTTCAAATGCAGAAAAAAGACTTCTATGGTGACTATTAATTTCTTGCATGAACTGTTTAAAAAGCATGGTTTGTCAGATGAAATTATTTTGGATAATGCAAGTCAGTTCACTGCGGGTGAGTTCAGAAAGTTTTGCAAAGGTTTTGCCATCAAGTATATTATCGCTCCTGCATATCACCCTGTGGAGTAATGACTAGAGGGAAAGGTTTGTAGACTCCTTCAAAAGGGCTTGAAAAAAATTAGGTGTGAATAATGAGGAGGAAATAATAGAGCAATTCCTGCGGGTGTATTAGTTGAAACCTAATAGAAGCATTACATTGAACATGTCCCCT
Organism: Sepioteuthis lessoniana; assembly: GCA_963585895.1. Classification (NCBI taxonomy): domain Eukaryota; kingdom Metazoa; phylum Mollusca; class Cephalopoda; order Myopsida; family Loliginidae; genus Sepioteuthis; species Sepioteuthis lessoniana. The sequence goes on along the minus strand of OY757926.1, from coordinate 90,845,260 downwards.
GCTGAGCTGATGTTTGCCAGGAAAATAAAAACTGTTTTTGATAAGTTGTTACCTATATGAAAAAAAAGTGCTACAATAAGTTGGAATACAAAAGAAAAGTATTTAAAGTTGGAGTCAAGGTGTTTTTCAAATCATATTGGAAGGATAAATGTTTTGGCAGAGTGTTGTGATCAAAAAAAGAATTGGACAATATTCTTACATGGTCCATAGCTCAAAATGGGAAAATAAGGATCATATTAATCAATTGTGATGAAGATAGATTGAAGACCAAACTAAGCAAGAAGTTCAGATGGAAGTGCAGTATGATGTACTGGAAATGCCAATTCTACAAAGTCTTTTTACTGAGGAAAGATGTTCAGCAAAAAGGAAAAGAAATCCTACAGAATTGTTGGATGTCAACCCTAAAAGAAAAAAGTATATTTCAAGTAAGAAATAAAACTCAAGGAGGAAGTATTGTAGATTAGCCAATCGTACCTTTTCTGGGAGTTGTTGAATTGATCCATGACTACTGTTGTATATTGACCTTTGACCCGGCCAAACATGCCATTCCAAACTGATGCACCGGAAGGAAGAGACACATTCCAATGGCCAGTAATTGAAAGAAATCACGTCGGCAGATTTGGCTGACGAAATGGGACAAGGTAAAAGCCCATGATACACTCATAGACTGATAAACCGGAAGAGAGTGACCTCTGAACTGCATGACAGTTATTTCCGCTTGATGACGATCAAAAATGCCATTCCAAAGATTGAGTGGGCGATTGAACTATCATATAACTCGGTGAAGACAGGAAGTCAGACGAGTTGGAGATCAGACGAGTTGGAGACAAGATGTGGTAGGGAAAGCCACCACCCAGCAGAAGGGGCCCTCGGGGCCCCCAGCAGTTTTGGAGACCCGTTGGTGACAAGATGTGGTAGAGAAAGCCAGCACTCAGCAGAAAACTGAGCCCCCAGGCCTCCAGTTGAGCATCAGGAGAACGAGAAAGACACAACACTGATGGCCATAAGAGTGGAGGTCAATATATTGTAGTTCTGTTCAGTCTCCAACCCCCTCTCACACGCAAACGTTACAAATAAAGTGAGAGGTATATATATTTTTTAAAGAAGTTTTCCCTCGCATTTATTGTCGTGTCGTTATGATTCTTTCTGCATGAATCTGCATATGACTATATAACAGTTACTTGTTTACTGTTGTTTAAAGCAGTGGGGAGAAGATATACAAAAACCTTTATGCGAATCATCTATGTAATACCAAATCTTAGCCCTCTGCTGCCAACAATAAATTCATATGTACTAGAATACCAAAACATTTTATGCTCTGGTATACAATGAGTCCATAAGAGAACTGTTGGTGACAAGATGTGGTAGAGAAAGCCAGCACTCAGCAGAAAGCTGAGCCCCCAGGCCTCCAGTTGAGCATCAGGAGAACGAGAAAGACATAACGCTGACGGCCATAAGAGTGGGGGTCAATATATTGCAGTTCTGTTCAGTCTCCAGCTCCCTCTCACAGTAAAACCTTGAGTAACCCTTTTCAAACCCTTACAATAAAGTGAGAGGTACATATTTTTCTAAAGAAGTCTTCCCTCGTCTTTATTATTATCGTGTCGTTGTTATGATTCTTTCTGCATGAATCTGCATATGAGTATATAACAGTTACTCTAACTTCATCTTTTGGTGGTGAAAATATACAATTTACTCAAATCTTCTTTCTTGCCTTATGGCTTTCAACGCATCGAAAAGAAATATTCAATGTACTCATGGTGGCAGCAGATGGTACCAGGTCAAATTAATGAGAGATTCCCTCTCCCCAGGAACTGAGCCTTCTCGGCAAGTATTAAAAATTGTCCATGTCCAAGAGCATTTCCTCTTATCTGCTTATATACCTCTGACCCTGATATGCAAAATTATTATGAGACAGTAGTTGTCATTCTTGCCATATATTGTTGACCAGAATGTTTTCACTTGTCATTCTATAGTTGGGTAATACATGCACACACCCTCAAACATAAATGTGTTCATCTAAATATGCTCACATCTCTCTATATCTTTCTCCTACTCTCAAACACAATTAATGTATTAAGATTAGCTTAGTCTACTATGAAGCTAGTGTATTGGGGCAACCAGTATGGTTTTGAATCACTAGATGAAACTGTCTTATTAACCACCACACTATTCATTTCAAAGTTAAACAGACTTGAAAGTGTGTTTCTCAAATTTCTTGAGCCCTTCAAAAAAAATTTCAATGTATATCAAAGAAAAAAGTCATACCCTTCTTGATTAGACTATGAAATTTTTAACATGATGACTTATATGGTAGGCACCCTGTGTGGATTAAAATCATTACATCAGACAATTAAGGAGACTAGTCAGTTAATTACCAGAAGCTTCAAAAATAGAACTTTTTTGTAATATTTGTTAAATTTCTTATAATTAGAAAAAATAAATTTAATTGATATTACTAAAAACTTTAACTCCGACACTTGGAAATTATATTTCATATTGGATCACTTAATACTAATGAACTGCTATTAATAATGGCAAGTTATGGTATAATTTCTTGATTTTTTTTTTATAGAAAATATCACTTGATGAGCCTATTAAAGTATCTCTTGTAAATGCGGCCAATTTAGGATTCACAAACCACATGCAATTATTTGACATTTGATTTATGGATCATTGAAATGTCTTCATGGTGTTTGTTTCAGTCTTATGATAAAACAAGTTTTGTAAGGTTGAACCTAGTCAAAATATTTCTAATTTTCTTAGCATTTGAGAGTCCTATTCTGGATGGATGGAACCCAACAAACACAAATGCCCGAAAACTAGAAAAAGCACAATATCAATTAGCAGGAATATATCTAAAAGAACAGGCAGAATACATACAAAATCAGATAGATAAGATTAGAGACTCGGTGGAAGATAGACAATCCAGGATAGCCTGGCAAACAATAAACGAAGTAAGTAGAAGGAAGAGCACAGCCAAAGCAAAATTGAAAGCTGCAAGCCAACAAGAAAGAGTAAAACTGTGGGAACAGCATTTCAAAAATCTACTAGGAAGCCCACCGAAAATAACGGATGAACCGATCACCAGAATTATCAGTAAGCAATTAGACATTAAACTAGGGCCTTTCACCAAAGAAGAACTCGACTCGGTTCTTAAAAAAATTAAAAATAGGAAAGCTGCAGGGCTAGACGAGATCCCCCCCCAGAAGTGTGGAAGACTAGAAAATTTGACGATATACTGCTCCGGCAATGCAACGCTGTCTATAGTCAAAATAGGATAGAAAGATGGATGAAGGGATGCATCCTTCCTTTCCCTAAAAAAGGCGACCTCGGATTAGCCAAGAACTACCGAGGGATAACGCTTACATCCATAGCAGCCAAAATCTACAATGCCCTTCTACGAAACCGCATAGAACCCAAAATAGACAACATCCTTAGGAAAAACCAAAATGGCTTCCGCAGAAATAGATCCACAACCTCACAAATATTAACCATCCGTAGAATCCTTGAAGGTGTCCGGGCAAAAAACCTTCAGGCGACATTACTATTTGTCGACTTTACCAAGGCCTTCGATTCCATCCACAGAGGGGAAATGGAACTAATCCTACTAGCATACGGCCTACCTAAAGAAACCGTAGCAGCAATAATGATCTTCTACAAAAACACAAAAGTAAAGGTACGTTCACCAGATGGAGACACAGAATACTTCAACATTGTTGCAGGAGTACTACAAGGAGACACGCTAGCCCCATACCTCTTTATCATCTGTCTAGACTACGTGCTTAGAACTTCGATCGACAAAATCAGAGAAAATGGCTTCGAGCTGACTAAGAAAAGAAGCAAAAGGTGCCCCGCAAAAACAATCACAGACGCCGACTACGCTGATGACTTAGCGTTACTGGCGAATACGCCTAATCAAGCAGAGACACTACTGCATAGCTTGGAATGAGCTGCAGCAGGCATTGGCCTCTATGTTAATGCGCACAAAACTGAATATATGTGTTACAACCAAACGGGCAACATTACCACTCTAGACGGAGCCTCTCTGAGGCTAGTGGACAAATTCACCTACCTAGGAAGTAGCATCTCATCAATAGAAAACGACATAGACACACGGCTGACGAAAGCATGGACGGCTATAGATAGGCTCTCAATAATATGGAAATCAGACCTGACCGATGAAATGAAGCGCAGTTTCTTCCAGGCAGCAGTTGTATCGATACTGCTATATGGATGCACTACATGGACGCTAACCAAACGGCTGGAGAAGAAACTTGACGGCAACTACACAAGAATGTTGAGAGCAATACTGAACAAGTCCTGGCGACAACACCCCACGAGACGCCAACTGTACGGCCACCTACCTCCCATCACGAAAACTATACAGGTCAGACGAGCCAGACACGCCGGACACTGCTGGAGAAGCAAAGACGAGCTCGTTAGTGACGTACTACTATGGACCCCCAGATATGGCCAAGCAAAAGCAGGACGACCAGCCCGAACTTACATACAGCAGCTATGTGAGGACACAGGATGTAACCCAGAAGACCTGCCGGAGGTGATGAACGATAGGGAAAAGTGGCGAGAGATGGTCAAGGATATCCGTGCTGGCGGCACGTCTTGATGATGATGATGATGATTTCAACACATATCCAAAACAATGTTACTTGTGGCAGGTTCACATTCAGTAGCGGTGAGTACCTATCAACTGTGGTTCAAAGAAGGAAGAAAAAAATCACCAAATGCTAAATAGAAACTGACCAGCTAAAACCTGTCGACGTGGGAAGTGAAGCTTTGTTACCTACAGAAAGCTTTATTTAAAATGAAGAATGGAAGATATCACAACAGACCATACATTAATCATTGTGTATAGAACTGCATGGCCTAGAGCCAATCAGAATAGCCCTGCTGACCAATATCCATCAACAAAAGCATCTTTAATGGACATGCATGGATTGAGGTTCGCTTTATTGTAAAGTGTATCAACCCCTTATGGGTTATTTAATGCCATAATTTAGTTCATTAGTAAATGTTTGATTATGATTATGACTATTTATATTTTCAACATTCTATTCCAATAATTTTTTTAATGGCACTTTTTTTGCCAATGGTCTGGGAGACTTGGGTTTAATCCCAAGTTGAGTCATACCAAAGACTCAAAAAATGGTACTTGATGTCTCCTGGCTTAACAATGAGTATGATTAAGTACAGATCAAGGATTAGTGGAGCAATCCAGGAAAAGGAGTAGTACCCTCCTCTATTCCTTGGTGAAGTAGCTATTGAAAAGGGAGCCTTCGGGTTACCTCAACTACGGTTGGCCAACTTATATTTATATATTTGATAGATAAGACCCTAAAAGGTACTACCACTCAGGGTCAAAATGGACATGGAAATAATGTCAATGAAATGGGTGAGCACACTTCCTAGAGCACCAGGACTTGAACCTCATCTTCAGGTAAAATTTAGTCTTATGCACAGGACACCCCTTTTTTTAGGTGTGTGTGTGTGTGGGGGGGGGCTTATTTCTCTGCAAAGATACAGTCAATGTACTCTAAGCCCTGTCAACAGGGTGGGTATAAGAATTGGAATTTAACCTTGAATCAATGTCTGAAAAGTCTTTCTTACATCTGAATTAGGTGTATAGCAAAAGACATGTGCATTGTGATTCTCGGGAGGTGATAGTATGAGGATGAAATGTAGGAAAACAAGATCAAAGGTCGTGTGATGATTTGGATAAAGTTTTTCTGGGAAACATAACATCTAATCATTCAGGATAAACATATGGATCCATCACAACTCAATGGAATTTATTTTTCATGTTCTTGAAAATATCCTTGTAAAATTCATGCAGTTTAGCAAGGTGCACTGTTCTGCTGAAAGATGTGACTGCCATTATTGAAGGCCATCTTCATGAAGAGGTGTACCTGGTCATTAAAGATGTGAAAATAGATGGTACTCAAGAAACTACCTTCCACATATTGATGAAACACAGTATTGTGCAAGTGCAGCACCCATTATACTCACCAAATCTAGAAAGGCTCTACATGACTTTTTGTTTTGTAAACTGAGAATTTATCTTTAGAGTAAAATTTGAATAGGTGGAGGACAAAAAATACAACAGTACAGGTTTGCACTATATCAAAAGGAACCTCAGGGGTGCTTTGACCTATAAAAAAATCCATTAGAATAAATTTGTTAAATGCCAAGGAAACCATTTTGAAGAAAATGAATCTTTCATCCCTTGTTCATTTCTGTTTTTATAAAAATAGCTTCAGTCTAAATAGTTTTTGAGTACACCATATTAATTAGCCTACCAGATACCTTAACTGCATATATAAGACTCCAGAGATACTTTTTAGTCATTTTTTTTTGTGGGGGAGAAGATTAAAAATGATGGGAGAGTTTTATATAACATCAAATACTGTAAGTATTTCTTAAGGTCAGGTCAGTGCAAATTTTTCTTCATAGTTGAAATTCCAACAATATATGAGGTGCATTCAATAAGTTTCCAGACTTTTTTTGAACAGGCATTTAAAATTGTTGTAGACTCTTGAAAAATCAGTATGTTATTGTTATACATCTTATGAGATGACTGACCAATTTTTATGATTTCAGGTTCAAATCAACAGCGACAGCAGCAATTGGAATACACCCTACTAAAGCCCGATTGTCACAACTGGTGAATTTCAAAAATGCAATCTGGACATGAGGACACTTTAGAAGAATGATATGCAATAAAATTGTGTTTTAAACTTGGAAAAAAAGCCACAGAAACTTATGGAATGCTTCAGACTGCTTTTCGACCATCTTGCATGAATCGAGCATCAGTTTTTGAGTGGCATAAGAGATTCAAGGAAGGCAGGGAGTCTGTGAGGGATGATGACAGGTGTGGGAGGAGTAAGGAAGTCAATGCAGCAGAGTTGATTGGCCAAAGGGTTAAGGTTACTAAGTTCAGGTTTTAAGGGAGTTGAGGAAGAGATTCCGTCGGAAGAGGCTAGCACTCTTCAAATCAGCGCCGTGGCATTTCCAGCAGGACAACAACTCCATCATTGTCACAGACTATTTGTCCACAACTCCATCATTGTCACAGACTATTTGACCAAGATGGGCATCAAGACAATTCCCACCGTCCCTATACTCCAGACCTTGCTCCCTGTGACTTTTGCTTATTCCCTAAGCCCAGAGGCTGTCGTTATGAGACAATTGAGATGATGAAAGAGGCTGTGATGAAGGTCATTGACACGCTCACACAAGAGGACTTCCATGGGGCCTTCCAGAAGTTGTTGGAACAGTACAACAAGTGCATTGCAACTGGAGGAGATTACTTTGAAGGGGACTAGAGTTTCATAGGAGTACTATTAATAAAAGTGCCCATAAGAAAAAAGTCTGGAAACTTATTTAATGATCCTCATACCATGAAATTTCTGTGTTCACCTTGTGGTAACGATCAAAAGATGATTTGAGAAAGAGAGAACTATGATGCAGAGATCGAAAGAAAAAGATGTGTCAATAATTGTTGAAATATAAAAAACTCATTGATGACTTAAAGAAAGGAGAAAAATTTCACATAGGGTTATTGAAGGGTGTTTACTATTTACTATTAATCATTTGTTTGCACACAGTTTTCACAAGTATTTGCACACAGTTTTCAAGTATTGTTATGTATCACTAACAATTTAATTAAACATCAGTCATTTGTTTATGCACACTTAAATGATCAGTTCTATTTCATGTCATTTATTTGCACACAGTTTAAAAGTTAAACAGTTCTATTTGACCCATAGATAGGACCCTATCAGGTGCTATCACTCCAGGTCAGAGTAGACCTGAGAGCAATAGCAATGAAGGGGTGAACCACATCCCCCAAATCTCCAGCATTACAGGAACTTCGTCATCAGATTGTTTAGTGTCATATGCAGGTCACTCATGGGCCACTGTGCACTTTGGTTTTGAATTCAGAGTTTTTCTTTTTCCTAGATTGGTTTGCCTTTTCAAGGCTAAAGAGCCCAGTCTGCCCTACAATTTATCCATAGTTGGGAGAAGAGAAGGTCTCATTGATCCAGAATAGAAATAGTGAAGAAACAATTTTTTTTTACATGCTTCACACTGTAGACATATTTTTAAAGTAAAGCAAGCAGAAGCATTTCAAAATTTTAAAACACATGCATTAGGATATAAATGCTTAAGTCCTGCATGATTGGAATGAGTCTTCTAGCATAATGGATAATGTGACGGATTTTGACTTCATAGTGAATTTTTATGTTAATCATCAACATTATCATGATGCATTGCTTGCATGGATTTTCCTGACCCTCTCTCGCTATTCGTCCCTATCATCCATTGCTCTCAGTAGGTCTTCTATGCTACATTCTGTATCAGTACAGAACTATTGTAGATAGGTTCAAGCTGGTTGCCCTATCCTTGCTTGTCCGTGTGGGGTCCACTGGAGTACATCGCTTTTGAGCTCGCCCTTACTTTTCCAGCAGTCTCCCGCATGTTTTGCTTGTCTAATTTGGATGGTTTTCGAGATGGGTGGTAGGTATCCATACAGCTGCTGCTTTGTGAGATGCTGCATCCAGGACTTGTTCAATACAGCTCACAGCATTCTTGTGCAATTGTTGTCAAGCTTTCTCTCCATACGCTTAATCAG